>OZ025257.1:3238022-3779022 GCA_964019135.1 Arenicola marina | reverse complement strand
CAGTCCATGGCCAGGCCGCGCAGGCCCCCCACTGCATGACCAGGCAGTGCAGGCCTCCCAGTGCATGGCCAGGCAGTGCAGGCCTCTCAGTGCATGGCCAGGCAGTGCAGGCCCCCCAGTGCATGGACAGGCAGTGCAGCCCCCCACCCCCCCAGTGCATGACCAGGCAGTGCAGGCCTCCCCAGTGCATGGCCAAGCAGGCGGCGCCAGGCAGGGGGGTCTCTGATCTGGTCCCCCAACCACCACAGGACAGTTGTCCTGGGAATGGTATTTGACACCAGGCTCTTATAATTTGAGTCAAGATCGTTTTGGGGCCATGCAATGGCGAAAGAGAAGTGTTTATTGGTGACTAAGAGCCGTGGGCATTTCGTTGTGATAGGTTAAAATGTTTTATCTGAGCGAGACTTCGCCAAGCCAGTTCAAGGCACAACTTAATTACGTATGCTAAATGCGTTCTTCTCGCCTTGCGATAAATTGCTTTTCAAGTATTACTCCAGGGATAACGAGTCCCCTTGATCCAGTGACAACCTAATCTGAACCCCCCCCCCCCCCACCCCCGCTCCCTCCGGCCCCCTCCCGCCTCCTCCCTGACCCCCACCTCTCTTCGTTACCCCTTGCTTACACATCCAGTCCTTCGCTTCCCTTGTCACGTGTTTTATTAACCTACTCTAAGATCTATGCATAAGAACACGATTTGGGGATTTTTCTCCCGGCTAATTATTTTAGCCAGAAGTTTTTTTATTGTATTTACCCCATTGCCGAGGGCATAGGTACATCCGGTCCCAAGCTGCCGCCTCGCATGCCGAAAGACACATTCGAAACGTTAGACGCGGAAACAGAGCCGTGGAAAGGCATTTTATTTCGCTGGGGGTCAAGACCGCAATTTGATTTGTCTTCGATGTAAAACCGGCGAAAGCGACAGTGAATTCCAGAATAACCTTCGCCGTCAAGAGGGGCGTCTATTTATAGCCGAAAAGTGACAGCCGCCATGCTCTACGGGAAAGGTATCTCACGGTCTGAACTGGGGAAAGACGGAAGCGAAGGGGAAAACAATTCTCCCGCGACGCCAATGCGGTGCCGCGAGGTGGTCGGGATCGGTGAAAGACGAGGATGTACTAAATTACAGAGGTGATCATTTCAGGGGCGGGTACGTGTTATCAGTGCGCGGCAACCGCCTTCAAATTGCTGTCGGGACAACCGACGTCCCTAAAGCGCTCGAGGGAGGGGTGGGGGCGCGGGGAGGACGGGGTGGTGGAATGGGATGGCGTAGACATAGGGAGGCCAGCAGTTCATTGCACCCCCAGAGAGTAAAATATGACGATTAATATAGGGAGACGCAGCGATGGGTCTCACTGGAGGGAGGGGAAGGGAGTGGACCTCGAGTTGACGGGAATGTGGGCCCCGTGGGCCGACCATTGTGGGCTGAGGGTGGGGACGGACAGGAGGGGTGGTGGGGGGGGGGGCGCTCATCGTGTGTAAGGCTGGACCATAAGTTGGGGTCCAAAGGGTGGGGCCAACTGATGAAGGGGGTGGGGCCAAGTGATGAAGGGGTTGGGGTGCATGACGTGTTGGAGAGTCGTTGCAAGAACGGATTTGGTCGCAGGGCGGGAGTTGGATGAGGTTGGGGGGTCATGACCGGGCCATATGGTGCGTGGTGGAGTGGGGCGGCACACGAGGCTGTGGTTGGCGGGGTTGCGGGCCTGGGTGCGGGTCAGGTTGTGGATGAGGGGTGGCTGCCTGGGTGTGGGTGAGTGGTGCGGGCCTGGGTGCGGGTGGGGGGTGGCTGCCTGGGTGTGGGTGAGTGGTGCGGGCCTGGGTGCGGGTGAGGGTTGGTTGCCTGGGTGCGGGTGAGGGGTGCGAGCCTGGGTGCGGGTGAGGGTTGGTTGCCTGGGTGCGGGTGAGGGGTGCGAGCATGGGTGTGGGTGAGGGAGGTTGAGGAGGGGAGGCCGGGCAGTCACCCGACCGTCCGCCCACGCAGCAATCGATGTGGTTGATGAATACCAGGGATGACACCCCTCCTCTTGCACCCCCCCCGGGCTATACCCCCCGATGTTCTCCTCCCCTAACCTCCTGCTGCCTTTTTGACGCAGGGATGGCATTGTCTCAGTGCCTGGGGCTCCTGACGGCAGACTGGCCATAGAGAACGACAAGGCTGGCTGGAAGTGATCACATGCTGTGTGCCTATAATAACTGGCTTTGATGACGGACTATGCTGTCTGGCTATGTTGACTAGGTTGACTATGCTGACTATGCTGTCTGACTGCTTACTGACTGCTCACTGTCTATTCGGACTGACTATGCTGACTGACTATGCTGACTGATTATGCTGAGTGACTATGCTGACTGACTATGCTGACTGACTATGCTGACTGACTATGCTGACTGACTATGCTGTCTGACTATGCTGAGTGACTATGCTGACTGACTATGCTGACTGACTATGCTGACTGACTATGCGGACTGACTATGCTGACTGACTATGCTGACTGACTATGCTGTCTGACTATGCTGACTGACTATGCTGACTGACTATGCTGACTGACTATGCTGACTGACTATGCTGACTGACTATGCTGTATGACTATGCTGAGTGACTATGCTGACTGACTATGCTGACTGACTATGCTGACTGACTGCTGACTGACTATGCTGACTGACTATGCTGACTGACTATGCTGACTGACTATGCTGACTGACTATGCGGACTGACTATGCTGACTGACTATGCTGTCTGACTATGCTGAGTGACTATGCTGTCTGACTATGCTGACTGACTATGCTGACTGACTATGCTGACTGACTATGCGGACTGACTATGCTGACTGACTATGCGGACTGACTATGCTGACTGACTATGCTGTCTGACTATGCTGACTGACTATGCGGACTGACTATGCTGACTGACTATGCTGTCTGACTATGCTGCTGTGTTAAGGGATTTCATGCCAACTTCACAATTGAGTCACAATTGAACCCCTCCCCACCCCCCACCCCACACGGCACATCATCACTTGCACCACGATTACAACTCCTCAATTTTCCCGCTGCGCGTGACAGAGGGGTTCCCCGTCCCTACCCATCCCAACCACCACCCCCCTCCCCCCAAGCGTGTCACCATCGAGACTCTTTGATCAATCCCGCGAGACCGCCCCAACGTAGGTGGGAGTGGGGGTGGGGGCATGGGGATAGGGTGGATGAGATCGAAGAACGGTGATCGGGCAATTTGGTGGCCAAAGGGAACGAGAAAAGGGTGGAGAAACGTAGGGCCGGGGTGTGGGATGTGGGATATGGTGGGAGGGGGGGGGGGGAGAGGAGGTGAGTAAGGTTGCCAAGAGACAGGATCTGCGTGGGTGGGTGGGTGGGGTTTCCAAAAGCGGAAAGGGTGGGGTTACGAGGGGCGGAAGTGGAGCGAGCTACCGAGGAGTGTGGGCGGGAGGACGTCACGTCACTCCTGAGGCACGGAGGGTAGGGTAGGGGTGGGGGACGGACCAGGGGAGGGGGGGGTGACAAATAGCGTTGGATAGAGCCAATAACGCCGAGCTATATACCGCCCCAGACGTTAGGACACCTTTTCAATGGTTCCCCGCCACCCCCCCCCCCCCCCCCACCACCAGAGGTGGGTCGGTAACTACGCTGGGCTGCGGGGGTGCCATGCCCTTTGTGGTGCCGGTCCCCTCCGGGCCCCGTGTGGCGCCCCCCACCCCCCAGAGGTGGGTCGGTCACTATACTGAGTTGCGGGGGTGCCGTGCCCTTTGTTGTGCTGGCCC
Organism: Arenicola marina; assembly: GCA_964019135.1. Lineage (NCBI taxonomy): Eukaryota > Metazoa > Annelida > Polychaeta > Arenicolidae > Arenicola > Arenicola marina. Next base: position 3,775,255 of record OZ025257.1, on the reverse strand, counting down.
CCTCCGGGTCCGGTGTCGCGCGGCTCTCCCCCCACGGACAACGGCCGCTGATGGACCGCTGTAATTGAATTAGACTTGACTTGACACGGGGCTCCGGGCCGCTAAACGCCGCAGTCTACAGGTCAGGGGTGGGTGGCCACATCGGTCGCCACCTGTGTCAGCCCTCTGATTCCAAGTTCAACAGCTTGCTTTAAACTGGTTTCATCGGATATTTGGCCAGGCCGTGAACAGTCCGGTAGGGAGGGAATCAAGGATGGTTGAGGAAAAATAAGTGGTATGGAGTGGTATAAAACACAAGAACAAGATAATAAAGAAGTGGTATGAGAACAAGATAATAAAGCACTGGTATGAGAATAAGATAAAGCATTGGTAAGAAAAAAAGATAATGAAGCAGTGGGATGAGAATAAGATAAAGCATTGGTATGAGAACAAGATAATAAAGCAGTGGTATGGGAACAAGACAATAAAGCAGTGGAATGAGAACAAGATAATAAAGCAGTGGTATGAGAACAAGATAATGAAGCAGTGGTATGAGAACAAGATAATGAAGCAGTGGTATGAGAATAAGATAAAGCATTGGTATGAGAACAAGATAGTAAAGCAGTGGTATGGGAACAAGACAATAAAGCAGTGGAATGAGAACAAGATAATAAAGAAGTGCCCCCTATGTGCTATTACAATGCAAAAACTCATATGTAGCCATCACCCTTCATAAGTTTTAGGTTGGAAGGTTGATCAGGCTTTGGGCAGCAATGGCGTTCAGTGTTCGTTTATAATCCTGGTCCTGCTACTGGCCATATCCAATATTGATGTGAAAAAATGGCGTGTAAAAGTCACAGACGTAAATGACCGTGCTGCGCGTTACGTACTATTTATTAATTGCACACTGTATAATCATTGGTAAGATACAGAAAGAATACATAAACTACTAAGCTTGATGCGTTGTAATTTATAAGGAGAGGCCAGGGGCACATAATTTGCAAATGGGAGGGAGGGACTGATATGTGTAAATATATTGGTTTACTCGTTTCAATAGCATCGTGCTATGTGTTCAATAACACCGCGGACCCTTCAGGAACATAATGATCGTTTGGCTTTCCATAACTCAGCGGGCTTCGTCCTCTTCCATGCCTACTTCTATATCATGATGTGTGTAGGTTCGTAGTCTGATTGCTCGGGGGGGGGGGGGCGCTCCTTGGTGTAGGGGTTAGGGCACGAGACCGCAGATCAATAGGTTTTGGGTTCGTCCAGAGAGCTTTTCATGTCTGATTGGTCGGTCGCGTGTCGGAACACGTGGTCGCAGGGTGTACACCGCAAAGTCCGTATCTCCTCATTATGTGGCTTGTCTGATACGCATAATAAAATAAATAAATAAATAAATAAATAAATTGGTAGTTTTCAAATGGAAATCCTGGGCCCGGGGGAGCGCTGTTATACGAATCTGGGGGTGGGGGTTCCGCGGGTGCCACTTGATGCCTGAAGGAGCGGACATTTGTGATGAACAAGTTACCCTTATAGAGCGGACATTTGCGACAAGTTGTCGCGGAAAATACCACTTCCGAGCGGATTTTGGCTGTAAAACGCCCCGACCGAACGGAATTTGGCGGTGAAAGGGGGGGGGCTTTACCGCGGAACCCCCCCGCCTACAACAATCTGTTAAGTACCCCCCGCCCTCGGCGGGATCGGGGAGGGACAGAGAGGGGCGGCCAGGGGCTCGCAGGGACAAGGGATTGGGTTAGAGGAGAGGGGGGGGGGAGGCGGAGGTCAGTGTGAACGCCTCGGCACTGGGTGACCACACAGCCTCGGCACTGGGTGACCACACAACCTCGGCTCTGGGTGACCACACAGACTCGGCACTGGGTGACCACACAGCCTCGGCACTGGGTGACCACACAGCCTCGGCACTGGGTGACCACACAGCCTCGGCACTGGGTGACCACACAGTCTCGGCACTGGGTGACCACACAGCCTCGGCACTGGGTGACCACACAGCCTCGGCACTGGGTGACCACACAGCCTCGGCACTGGGTGACCACACAGCCTCGGCACTGGCTGCCCACACAGTCTCGGCACTGGGTGACCACACAGCCTCGGCACTGGGTGACCACACAGCCTCGGCACTGGGTGACCACACAGCCTCGGCACTGGGTGACCACACAACCTCGGCACTGGGTGACCACACAGCCTCGGCACTGGCTGACCACGCAGCCTCGGCACTGGGTGACCACACAGACTCGGCACTGGGTGACCACACAGCCTCGGCACTGGGTGACCAGACAGCCTCGGCACTGGCTGCCCACATAGTCTCGGCACTGGGTGACCACACAACCTCGGCTCTGGGTGACCACACAGCCTCGGCACTGGGTGACCACACAGCCTCGGCACTGGCTGACCACACGGCCTCGGCACTGGGTGACCACACAACCTCGGCACTGGGTGACCACACAGCCTCGGCACTGGCTGACCACGCAGCCTCGGCACTGGGTGACCACATAGACTCGGCACTGGGTGACCACACAGCCTCGGCACTGGGTGACCACACAGCCTCGGCACTGGCTGCCCACAAAGTCTCGGCACTGGGTGACCACACAGCCTCGGCACTGGGTGACCACACAACCTCGGCACTGGGTGACCACACAGCCTCGGCACTGGGTGACCACACAGCTTCGGCCCTGGGTGACCACACAGCCGCGGCACTGGGTGACCACACAGCCTCGGCACTGGATGACCACACAGCCTCGCCACTGGGTGACCACACAGCCTCGGCACTAGGTGACCACACAGCCTCGGCACTGGGTGACCACGCAGCCTCGGCACTGGGTGACCACACAGTCTCGGCACTGGGTGACCACACAGTCTCGGCACTGGGTGACCACACAGTCTCGGCACTGGGTGACCACACAGCCTCGGCACTGGCTGACCACACAGCCTCGCCACTGGGTGACCACACAACCTCGGCACTGGGTGACCACACAGCCTCGGCACTGGGTGACCACACAGCCTCGCCACTGGGTGACCACACAACCTCGGCACTGGGTGACCACACAGCCTCGGCACTGGGTGACCACACAGCCTCGGCACTGGGTGACCACACAGTCTCGGCACTGGGTGACCACACAGCCTCGGCACTGGGTGACCACACAGCCTCGGCACTGGGTGACCACACAGTCTCGGCACTGGGTGACCACACAGCCTCGCCACTGGGTGACCACACAACCTCGGCACTGGGTGACCACACAGTCTCGGCACTGGGTGGCCACACAGCCTCGGCACTGGGTGACCACTCAGCCTCGGCACTGGGTGACCACACAGCCTCGGCACTGGGTGACCACACAGCCTCGGCACTGGCTGACCACACAGCCTCGGCACTGGGTGACCACACAGCCTCGGCTCTGGGTGACCACACAGCCTCGGCACTGGGTGACCACACAGCCTCGGCACTGGGTGACCACACAGCCTCGGCACTGGGTGACCACACAGCCTCGGCACTGGGTGACCACACAGCCTCGGCACTGGGTGACCACACAGCCTCGGCACTGGGTGACCACACAGCCTCGGCACTGGGTGACCACACAGCCTCGGCACTGGGTGACCACACAGCCTCGGCACTGGGTGACCACACAGCCTCGCCACTGGGTGACCACACAACCTCGGCACTGGGTGGCCACACAGCCTCGGCACTGGGTGACCACTCAGCCTCGGCACTGGGTGACCACACAGCCTCAGCACTGGGTGACCACACAGCCTCGGCACTGGGTGACCACACAGCCTCGGCACTGGGTGACCACACAGCCTCGGCTCTGGGTGACCACACAGCCTCGGCACTGGGTGACCACACAGCCTCGGCACTGGGTGACCACACAGCCTCGGCACTGGGTGACCACACAGTCTCGGCACTGGGTGACCACACAGCCTCGGCACTGGGTGACCACACAGCCTCGGCACTGGGTGACCACACAGCCTCGGCACTGGGTGACCACACAGCCTCGGCACTGGGTGACCACACAGACTCGGCACTGGGTGACCACACAGCCTCGGCACTGGGTGACCACACAGCCTCGGCACTGGGTGACCACACAGCCTCGGCACTGGGTGACCACACAGCCTCGGCACTGGGTGACCACACAGCCTCGGCACTAGGTGACCACACAGCCTCGGCACTGGGTGACCACACAGCCTCGGCACTGGGTGACCACACAGTCTCGGCACTGGGTGACCACACAGCCTCGGCACTGGCCGACCACACAGCTTCGGCACTGGCCGACCACACAGCCTCGGCACTGGGTGACCACACAGCCTCGGCACTGGGTGACCGCACAGCCTCGGCACTGGATGACCACACAACCTCGGCACTGGCTGACCGCACAGCCTCGGCACTGGCTGACCACACAGCCTCGGCACTGGGTGACCACACAGCCTCGGCACTGGGTGACCGCACAGCCTCGGCACTGGGTGATCACACAGCCTCGGCACTGGGTGACCACACAGCCTCGGCACTGGCTGACCACACAGCCTCGGCACTGGGTGACCACGCAGCCTCGGCACTGGGTGACCACACAGCCTCGGCACTGGGTGACCACACAGCCTCGGCACTGGGTGGCCACACAGTCTCGGCACTGGGTGACCACACAGCCTCGGCACTGGGTGACCACACAGTCTCGGCACTGGGTGACCACACAGCCTCGGCACTGGGTGACCACACAGCCTCGGCACTGGCTGACCACACAGCCTCGGCACTGGGTGACCACACAGCCTCGGCACTGGGTGACCACACAGCCTCGGCACTGGGTGACCACACAGCCTCGGCACTGGCTGACCACACAGTCTCGGCACTGGGTGACCACACAGCCTCGGCACTGGGTGACCACACAGCCTCGGCACTGGGTGACCACACAGCCTCGGCACTGGGTGACCACGCAGCCTCGGCACTGGGTGACCACACAGCCTCGGCACTGGGTGACCGCACAGAATCGGCTCTGGGTGACCACACAGTCTTGGTATTGGGTGACCACACAGCCTCGGCACTGGCTGACCACACAGCCTCGGCACTGGGTGACCACACAGCCTCGGCACTGGGTGACCACGCAGCCTCGGCACTGGGTGACCACACAGCCTCGGCACTGGGTGACCACACAGACTCGGCACTGGCTGACTACACAGACTCGGCACTGGGTGACCAGACAGCCTCGGCACTGGGTGACCACACAGACTCGGCACTGGGTGACCACACAGCCTCGGCACTGGGTGACCACACAGTCTCGCCACTGGGTGACCACACAGCCTCGGCACTGGGTGACCACACAGACTCGGCACTGGCTGACTACACAGACTCGGCACTGGGTGACCAGACAGCCTCGGCACTGGGTGACCACACAGACTCGGCACTGGGTGACCAGACAGCCTCGGCACTGGGTGACCACACAGACTCGGCACTGGGTGACCACACAGCCTCGGCACTGGGTGACCACACAGTCTCGGGTTGTATATTCATGGTCCCGTTTGAAAATAAGTGCCGCTCATCCCTTTCAAAAGCCCAACGTTACGCAATGGGCCAAGGGCAAAAGACGACTGCCAACAATTTCCGCTTTGCAACATTTATGGAACACCAGTCGTTGCAACGGATGGGAGAGCAGCGACTAGTTCAGAGTCGGGTCGGCAGTGTATATAGTCAAAGACACCTGCTTGCTGCTTTTTCGCCCGCGACCTGCTCCGTCGATGTTTTCTTGTGGATGTCGCAACCAAATTCAGGAATTGTACAGACCGGCTTTGGTCGATTTCAGAACCGGTTAAAAAACTAAAACAAGGAACTTATATTTGACAACCCCACGCGTTACTCACGCGTTGTTCATTGTGCAATGAATCTGCAAACCGCAACCATGTCGCAACCAAATTCAGGAATTGTACAGACCGGCTTTGGTCGATTTCAGAACCGGTTAAAAAACTAAAACAAGGAACTTATATTTGACAACCCCACGCGTTACTCACGCGTTGTTCATTGTGCAATGAATCTGCAAACCGTTTGCCCGATTTACAACTAGTTCGGATTCGATAAATACATGCAAACCATACTAGTGTTAAATGAAGCACCATTTCCGTGAAGTATAGACCTTCTACCGGGTAAAGTGTCAAAGAGGGACATGTCGCCAGCTACCCTCGAGTTCATATGCAGATACCAATGTTCGTACCCATGACCCATGTTGATCTGCAGCTCGGCCTGTTTACCACCTAACTACTAACACAACAGCGGGAATACAAGTCCTTAATACAGGTAACACCTATAATTAGAAATGTCAAATGTAATGTTCCACATGGAACTATCTGACGTGTGTTGTGTGCCCGTGTTGGTTTAGCCTCCACGGTGCCTGGTTCCCCTGTTATCCGCCCTATTATCGTAATTTTACACTACACAGCGGCGTCCTTGAGATCGCTTGAAGCAGCTCGGTAATCACATAATTTGTGAACAACGAGTCAGCATCCCTTCCCCATAGTGTTATATATATCTACCTACCTACATACAGACCCACAGGCTGGCATGCAAGATGAGCATGACGAGAGGTGGAAGCGAGGGGGTGCGGGCAGACAGGGAGGGGGGTGGGTGTGGGATGTCAGGTCGCGAGAGGAGGGGAGTGACGGGGTGGGAGGACGTGATGGGGTGGGGGAGGGTATTAAAAGTAAAGATCGCTGGGGATACAGCGAGCGGGGGAGGGGTAAGGGGAGGGGTGAGGGGGTGATGATATGGCAGGGCGGGGGTGGATTCATCCGCCTGTTTGTGCTTTGAAGCGTCCTCGTGGTCTCCCGCAAGTAGCACTATCCCCTCTCATCAGACTCACGTGTACCACGGCGTAAGTGGCCTCCTCAGGCCCCGCCGCCCGCCCGGCAGCCGTCATAGCAGTGGCCATCCTCTGGCCCCGCCGCCCGCCCGGCAGCCGTCATAGCAGTGGCCATTCTCTCCTCTGGCCCCGCCGCCCGCCCGGCAGCCGTCATAGCAGTGGCCATCCTCTGGCCCCCGCCGCCCCCCCGGCAGCCGTCATAGCAGTGGCCATCCTCTCCTTTGGCCCCGCCGCCCGCCCGGCAGCCGTCATAGCAGTGGCCATCCTCTGGCCCCCGCCGCCCGCCCGGCAGCCGTCATAGCAGTGGCCATCCTCTCCTCTGGCCCCCGCCACCCGCCCGGCAGCCGTCATAGCAGTGGCCATCCTCTGGCCCCCGCCGCCCGCCCGGCAGCCGTCATAGCAGTGGCCATCCTCTGGCCCCCGCCGCCCGCCCGGCAGCCGTCATAGCAGTGGCCATCCTCTGGCCCCCGCCGCCCCCCCGGCAGCCGTCATAGCAGTGGCCATCCTCTGGCCCCCGCCGCCCGCCCGGCAGCCGTCATAGCAGTGGCCATCCTTTGGCCCCCGCCGCCCCCCCGGCAGCCGTCATAGCAGTGGCCATCCTCTGGCCCCGGCGCCCGCCCGGCAGCCGTCATAGCAGTGGCCATCCTCTGGCCCCGCCGCCCGCCCGGCAGCCGTCATAGCAGTGGCCATCCTCTCCTCTGGCCCCCGCCACCCGCCCGGCAGCCGTCATAGCAGTGGCCATCCTCTGGCCCCCGCCGCCCGCCCGGCAGCCGTCATAGCAGTGACCATCCTCTCCTCTGGCCCCCGCCACCCGCCCGGCAGCCGTCATAGCAGTGGCCATCCTCTAGCCCCCGCCGCCCGCCCGGCAGCCGTCATAGCAGTGGCCATCCTCTGGCCCCCGCCGCCCGCCCGTCAGCCGTCATAGCAGTGGCCATCCTCTGGCCCCCGCCGCCCGCCCGGCAGCCGTCATAGCAGTGGCCATCCTCTGGCCCCCGCCGCCCGCCCGGCAGCCGTCATAGCAGTGGCCATCCTCTCCTCTGGCCCCCGCCACCCGCCCGGCAGCCGTCATAGCAGTGGCCATCCTCTGGCCCCCGCCGCCCGCCCGGCAGCCGTCATAGCAGTGGCCATCCTCCGGCCCCCGCCGCCCGCCCGGCAGCCGTCATAGCAGTGGCCATCCTCTGGCCCCCGCCGCCCGCCCGGCAGCCGTCATAGCAGTGGCCATCCTCTCCTCTGGCCCCCGCCACCCGCCCGGCAGCCGTCATAGCAGTGGCCATCCTCTGGCCCCCGCCGCCCGCCCGTCAGCCGTCATAGCAGTGGCCATCCTCTAGCCCCCGCCGCCCGCCCGGCAGCCGTCATAGCAGTGGCCATCCTCTGGCCCCCGCCGCCCGCCCGGCAGCCGTCATAGCAGTGGCCATCCTCTCCTCTGGCCCCCGCCGCCCGCCCGGCAGCCGTCATAGCAGTGGCCATCCTCTGGCCCCCGCCACCCGCCCGGCAGCCGTCATAGCAGTGGCCATCCTCTAGCCCCCGCCGCCCGCCCGGCAGCCGTCATAGCAGTGGCCATCCTCTGGCCCCCGCCGCCCGCCCGTCAGCCGTCATAGCAGTGGCCATCCTCTGGTCCCCGCCGCCCGCCCGGCAGCCGTCATAGCAGTGGCCATCCTCTGGTCCCCGCCGCCCGCCCGGCAGCCGTCATAGCAGTGGCCATCCTCTGGCCCCGCCGCCCGCCCGGCAGCCGTCATAGCAGTGGCCATCCTCTGGTCCCCGCCGCCCGCCCGGCAGCCGTCATAGCAGTGGCCATCCTCTCCTCTAGCCCCCGCCGCCCGCCCGGCAGCCGTCATAGCAGTGGCCATCCTCTCCTCAGGCAACGTTAGAATGTCCTCCCCGAGTCCAGTCTGCCTTGCTCTCTATGAACCAATTATAGGAACTGACGTGCGTCAGTTCAAATACACTCACCGCTCTATATAACGCTACTTCATGTCGCTATCAGTGAGGAAATAATTATGATATAGTCCAACAAGTTTTGTGGATGCTTGTTTTACACTTTTAAACATAGTAAAAAGCCAAATATATAAATATATTTATGACATGTTAAGACGAATAAAGATAGATATTTAATTAGCCAAATAACAATATAAAGCTGACATCCGTGGTCTGTATTGCATTATAAAATGCCTGTAATGTACGGGATGCTGTTACAGTGTTCTATATATTGATATGTATTCCTGATATTATATTACGCTTCACACACTGGCATGAGTTTATGCAGGAATCGTCGGTTACTTAAAATGACTATTTAAACCAAAACACTGGACGAGCGAGGATGCACAGACTTTGTAGTGAAGCCGCATAAATAAACTCTTCCGAATAAGTAAACTTCTTACTTGCCCTATAGTTCCCGACTGCAAAACCTCCTTGAGGGAGAGTGTTATAGTGTTTATTGCTGTTCCAACAGCGAAGGCGCCTCCCTCTGGTCTGACGGAACCCACTTCCGCACAATAGGGCTATACAATTCTCGCGATCGGGCCGCGAGATTTCAGTTTTGGGGACAAACAAACACACGTGCTACATGTTGAAGCATAGGCAGCTATAAGTCAATTTCTTTCCGGGTTTATTCTAAAGACTATGAGTTCCATTTCACTAAACATGGCTATCGGGCCGCGAGACTTCAGTTTTGGAGACAAACAAACACACGTGCTACATGTTGAAGCATAGGCAGCTATAAGTCAATTTCTTTCGGGTTTATTCTAAAGACTATGGGTTTCATTTCACTAAACATGGCTATAGGAGGTATAGGTATAAAAAAAATATGTGGAGGCGATAAAGCGCAGAACTTGCAGGAATATATAAGGAAAAAATCGTCTTCAAAGCGCTCAAGAGCTAAAAATAGCATTCTAAATTTAGCCCTGCATCCGGGCTTCCGCGAGTTCCCCAAACAGCGAGGGATGTCACAGAGTCTCACGTGCCTCCGCGGGAACAATAATGGCGAGAGCAAGTGATCGACTTAACCATTCCGCTCTCAAAATGTGTAGTGCATGGAGTAACAACACACTGATGCGTCATTTAGCCGCATGTTATAGATAAAATAAGACCACTTGGATGCTTTCGTATTACTTTTTGATCTCGAAAAGACAAGTTTCTTCATTTTTTGTAAGTTTTTGTTTGAGCGTTGCGCCAACGTTGTCACCGGGGAGAATCCGTCTGACGCCATAATGCCTTGTTTTCGTCGGAAATGCAAAAAATGGTTAGTTTCCCAGCCGTGTTGTCCCGTCGTAACAAATATTCGTCATTGTGATGGTGCAAAAGAATGATAAAATATGTCGTCTATCCCTTGTGTGCAGCTATATTTCTTAAATATTCTTGATCACATCGCTAGGCCTTCCGTAATGGACCCACCCCTCGGCGCCTGGGTCTTGCGCAGGTAGTCTGGTTCCCTGGCTCTGTCTTTGCGTAACATACACGTCACACCTACGTCACAGATAGTCAGGATACCAGTGTGCGCAGGGATTCTAAACTCGCTGCGAGCACGTGCTTCGTTTGTTTCTCCTCAAAATAAGTAAACCGGAAGTCTTGGCGAACGAGACTTTATAGCCCTATAGGGCTGTACAGTCACTGCGGGATCGGACGCGACAGGAATATTTATTCTCTACGTCACTGTAGACTGACTGCTTGTCTCATAACACTGGGCACTCCTCTGCTTGTTTCATAACACTGGACACTCCTCTGCTTGTCTCATAGCACTAGGCACTCCTCTGCTTGTCTCATAACACTGGGCGCTCCTCTGCTTGTCTCATAACACTGGGCGCTCCTCTGCTTGTCTCGTAACACTGGACACTCCTCTGCTTGTTTCATAACACTGGACACTCCTCTGCTTGTCTCATAACACTGGGCACTCCTCTGCTTGTCTCATAACACTGGGCACTCCTCTGCTTGTCTCATAACACTGGGCACTCCTCTGCTTGTCTCATAACACTAGGCACTCCTCTGCTTGTCTCATAACACTGGACACTCCTCTGCTTGTCTCATAACACTGGGCGCTCCTGTGCTTGTCTCATAACACTGGGCACTCCTCTGCTTGTCTCATAACACTAGGCACTCCTCTGCTTGTCTATTAACACTGGGCACTCCTCTGCTTGTCTCATAACACTGGGCACTCCTCTGCTTGTCTTATAACACTAGGCATTCCTCTGCTTGTCTCATAACACTGGGCACTCCTCTGCTTGTCTCATAACACTGGACACTCCTCTGCTTGTCTCATAACACTGGGCACTCCTCTGCTTGTCTCATAACACTAGGCATTCCTCTGCTTGTCTCATAACACTGGGCGCTCCTCTGCTTGTCTCATAACACTGGGCACTCCTCTGCTTGTCTCATAACACTAGGCACTCCTCTGCTTGTCTCATAACACTAGGCACTCATCTGCTTCTCATAACACTGGGCACTCCTCTGCTTGTCTTATAACACTGGGCACTCCTCTGCTTGTCTCATAACACTGGGCACTCCTCTGCTTGTCTCATAACACTGGGCACTCATCTGCTTGTCTCATAACACTAGGCACTCCTCTGCTTGTCTCATAACACTGGACACTCCTCTGCCTGTCTCATAACACTGGGCGCTCCTCTGCTTGTCTCATAACACTGGACGCTCCTCTGCTTGTCTCATAACACTGGGCACTTTTCTGCTTGTCTCGTAACACTAGGCACTCCTCTGCTTGTCTCATAACACTGGGCACTCCTCTGCTTGTCTCGTAACACTGGGCACTCCTCTGCTTGTCTTCATAACATTAGGCACTCCTCTGCTTGTCTCGTAACACTGGGCACTCCTCTGCTTGTCTCATAACACTGGGCACTCCTCTGCTTGTCTCGTAACACTGGGAACTCCTCTGCTTGTCTCATAACACTAGGCACTCCTCTGCTTGTTTCATAACACTGGGCACTCCTCGGCTTGTCTCGTAGCACTAGGCACTCCTCTGCTTGTTTCATAACACTGGGCACTCCTCTGCTTGTCTCATAACACTGGACACTCCCCTGCTTGTCTCATAACACTCGACACTCCTCTGCTTGTCTCATAACACTAGGCACTCCTCTGCTTGTTTCATGACACTGGGCACCCCTCTGCTTGTCTCGTAGCACTAGGCACTCCTCTGCTTGTTTCATAACACTGGGCACTCCTCTGCTTGTCTCGTAACACTGGGAACTCCTCTGCTTGTCTCATAACACTAGGCACTCCTCTGCTTGTTTCATAACACTGGGCACTCCTCTGCTTGTCTCGTAACACTGGGCACTCCTCTGCTTGTCTCATAACACTAGGCACTCCTCTGCTTGTCTCGTAACACAGGGCACTCCTCTACTTGTCTCATAACACTGGGCACTCCTCTGCTTGTCTCGTAACACTGGGAACTCCTCTGCTTGTCTCATAACACTGGGCACTCCTCTGCTTGTCTCATAACACTGGGCACTCCTCTGCTTGTCTCGTAACACTGGGAACTCCTCTGCTTGTCTCATAACACTAGGCACTCCTCTGCTTGTTTCATAACACTGGGCACTCCTCGGCTTGCCTCGTAGCACTAGGCACTCCTCTGCTTGTCTCGTAACACTGGGCACTCCTCTGCTTGTCTCATAACATTGGACACTCCTCTGCTTGTCTCATAACACTGGACACTCCTCTGCTTGTCTCATAACACTGGGCACTCCTCTGCTTGTCTCATAACACTGGACACTCCTCTGCTTGTCTTATAACACTGGACACTCCTCTGCTTGTCTCATAACACTGGGCACTCCTCTGCTTGTCTTATAACACTGGGCACTCCTCTGCTTGTCTCATGACACTGGGCGCTCCTCTGCGTGTCTCATAACACTGGGCACTTTTGTGCTTGTCTCGTAACACTAGGCACTCCTCTGCTTGTCTCATAACACTGGACACTCCTCTGCTTGTCTCATAACACTGGGCACTCCTCTGCTTGTCTTATAACACTGGGCACTCCTCTGCTTGTCTCATAACACTGGGCACTCCTCTGCTTGTCTCATAACACTGGGCACTCCTCTGCTTGTCTTATAACACTGGGCACTCCTCTGCTTGTCTCATAACACTGGGCGCTCCTCTGCTTGTCTCATAACACTGGGCACTCCTCTGTTTGTCTCATTACACTGGGCACTCCTCTGCTTGTCTCATAACACGGGGCGCTCCTCTGCTTGTCTCATAACACTGGGCACTTTTCTGCTTGTCTCGTAACACTAGGCACTCCTCTGCTTGTCGCATAACACTGGACACTCCTCTGCTTGTCTCATAACACTGGGCACTCCTCGGCTTGTTTCATAACACTAGGCACTCCTCTGCTTGTCTCATAACACTAGGCACTCCTCTGCTTGTCTATTAACACTGGGCACTCCTCTGCTTGTCTCATAACACCGGGCACTCCTCTGCTTGTCTCATGACACTGGGCGCTCCTCTGCTTGTCTCATAACACTGGGCACTTTTCTGCTTGTCTCGTAACACTAGGCACTCCTCTGCTTGTCTCATAACACTGGACATTCCTCTGCTTGTCTCATAACACTGGGCACTTTTCTGCTTGTCTCGTAACACTAGGCACTCCTCTGCTTGTCTCATAACACTGGACACTCCTCTGCTTGTCTCATAACACTGGGCACTCCTCTGCTTGTCTTATAACACTGGGCACTCCTCTGCTTGTCTCATAACACTGGGCACTCCTCTGCTTGTCTCATAACACTGGGCACTCCTCTGCTTGTCTTATAACACTGGGCACTCCTCTGCTTGTCTCATAACACTGGGCGCTCCTCTGCTTGTCTCATAACACTGGGCACTCCTCTGTTTGTCTCATTACACTGGGCACTCCTCTGCTTGTCTCATAACACGGGGCGCTCCTCTGCTTGTCTCATAACACTGGGCACTTTTCTGCTTGTCTCGTAACACTAGGCACTCCTCTGCTTGTCTCATAACACTGGACACTCCTCTGCTTGTCTCATAACACTGGGCACTCTTCTGCTTGTCTCGTAACACTGGGCGCTCCTCTGCTTGTCTCATAACACTGGGCGCTCCTCTGCTTGTCTCATAACACTGGGCACTCCTCTGCTTGTCTCATAACACTGGGCACTCCTCTGCTTGTCTCATAACACTGGGCGCTCCTCTGCTTCTGTCATAACACTGGGCACTCCTCTGCTTGTCTCATAACACTGGGCGCTCCTCTGCTTCTGTCATAACACTGGGCACTCCTCTGCTTGTCTCATAACACTGGGCACTCCTCTGCTTGTCTCTTAAATAGGGTCATCATTTACCAAATTTAATTTATTAGGTGGCTCTAGTGCCAGCGGCCTATCACGGCCTTAACTAGAGTCTCCTCGACTAAGTGTGATACTTATACAAACATCGTTCGGTTAGTCTTATTATGTAACACTTTGTTGAATAAACGAATCCATCCATCCATCATAACACTGGGCACTCCTCTGTTTGTCTCATAACACTGGGCACTCCTCTGCTTGTCTCATAACACTGGGCACTCCTCTGTTTGTCTCATAACACTGGGCACTCCTCTGTTTGTCTCATTACACTGGGCACTCCTCTGCTTGTCTCATAACACTGGGCACTCATCTGTTTGTCTCATAACACTAGGCACTCCTCTGCTTGTCTCATAACACTGGGCGCTCCTCTGCTTGTCTCATAACACTGGGCACTTTTCTGCTTGTCTCATAACACTGGGCACTCATCTGTTTGTCTCATAACACTAGGCACTCCTCTGCTTGTCTCATAACACTGGGCACTCCTCTGTTTGTCTCATAACACTGGGCACTCCTCTGCTTGTCGCATAACATTGGGCGCTCCTCTGCTTGTCTCATAACACTGGGCACTCCTCTGCTTGTCTCATAACACTGGGCACTCATCTGTTTGTCTCATAACACTGGGCGCTCCTCTGCTTGTCTCATAACACTGGGCACTCATCTGCTTGTCTCATAACACTGGGCACTCATCTGTTTGTCTCATAACACTGGGCACTCCTCTGCTTGTCTCATAACACTGGGCACTCCTCTGCTTGTTTCATAACACTGGGCACTCCTCTGCTTGTCTCATAACACTGGGCACTCCTCTGTTTGTTTCATAACACTGGGCACTCCTCTGTTTGTCTTATAACACTGGGCACTCCTCTGCTTGTCTCATAACACTGGGCACTCATCTGCTTGTCTCATAACACTAGGCACTCCTCTGCTTGTCTCATAACACTGGGCGCTCCTCGGCTTGTTTCATAACACTGGGCGCTCCTCTGCTTGTCCCATAACACTGGACGCTCCTCTGCTTCTGTCATAACACTGGGCGCTCCTCTGCTTGTTTCATAACACTGGGCGCTCCTCTGCTTGTCTCATAACACTGGGCGCTCCTCTGTTTGTCTCATAACACTGGGCGCTCCTCTGTTTGTCTCATAACACTGGGCGCTCCTCTGTTTGTCTCATAACACTGCGCGCTCCTCTGCTTGTCTCATAACACTGGGCGCTCCTCTGCTTGTCTCATAACACTGGGCACTCCTCTGTTTGTCTCATAACACTGGGCGCTCCTCTGTTTGTCTCATAACACTGGGCGCTCCTCTGCTTGTCTCATAACACTGGGCGCTCCTCTGCTTGTCTCATAACACTGGGCGCTCCTCTGTTTGTCTCATAACACTGGGCGCTCCTCTGTTTGTCTCATAACACTGGGCGCTCCTCTGCTTGTCTCATAACACTGGGCGCTCCTCTGCTTGTCTCATAACACTGGGCACTCCTCTGTTTGTCTCATAACACTGGGCGCTCCTCTGCTTGTCTCATCACACTGGGCGCTCCTCTGCTTGTCTCATAACACTGGGCACTCATCTGCTTGTCTCATAACACTGGGCACTCCTCTGTTTGTCTTATAACACTGGGCACTCCTCTGCTTGTTTCATAACACTGGGCACTCCTCTGTTTGTCTCATAACACTGGGCACTCCTCTGCTTGTCTCATAACACTGGGCACTCGTCTGCTTGTCTCATAACACTGGGCACTCCTCTGTTTGTCTCATAACACTGGGCACTCCTCTGCTTGTCTCATAACACTGGGCACTCATCTGCTTGTCTCATAACACTGGGCGCTCCTCTGCTTGTCTCATAACACTGGGCGCTCCTCTGCTTGTCTCATAACACTGGACACTCCTCTGCTTGTCTCATGACACTGGACACTCCTCTGCTTGTCTCATGACACTGGACACTCCTCTGCTTGTTTCGTAACACTGGGCGCTCCTCTGTTTGTCTCATAACACTGGGCACTCCTCTGCTTGTCTCATAACACTGGACACTCCTCTGCTTGTCTCATAACACTGGACACTCCTCTGCTTGTTTTATAACATTGGGCACTCCTCTGCTTGTCTCATAACACTGGGCACTCCTCTGCTTGTCTCATAACACTGGGCACTCCTCTGCTTGTCTCATAACACTGGGCACTCATCTGTTTGTCTCATAACACTGGGCACTCCTCTGTTTGTCTCATAACACTGGACACTCCTCTGCTTGTCCCATAACACTGGGCACTCCTCTGCTTGTCTCATAACACTGGACACTCCTCTGCTTGTTTCATAACACTGGGCGCTCCTCTGTTTGTCTCATAACACTGGGCGCTCATCTGCTTGTCTCATAACACTGGGCACTCATCTGCTTGTCTCATAGCACTGGGCACTCCTCTGCTTGTCCCATAATACTGGGCACTCCTCTGCTTGTCTCATAACACTGGGCACTCCTCTGCTTGTCTCATAACACTGGGCACTCATCTGTTTGTCTCATAACACTGGGCACTCCTCTGTTTGTCTCATAACACTGGACACTCCTCTGCTTGTCCCATAACACTGGGCACTCCTCTGCTTGTTTCATAACACTGGGCACTCCTCTGCTTGTCTCATAACACTGGGCACTCATCTGTTTGTCTCATAACACTGGGCACTCCTCTGTTTGTCTCATAACACTGGGCACTCCTCTGCTTGTCTCATAACACTGGGCGCTCCTCTGCTTGTCTCATAACACTGGGCACTCCTCTGTTTGTCTCATAACACTGGGCACTCCTCTGCTTGTCTCATAACACTGGACACTCCTCTGCTTGTCTCATAACACTGGACACTCCTCTGCTTGTTTTATAACATTGGGCACTCCTCTGCTTGTCTCATAACACTGGGCACTCCTCTGCTTGTCTCATAACACTGGGCACTCATCTGTTTGTCTCATAACACTGGGCACTCCTCTGTTTGTCTCATAACACTGGACACTCCTCTGCTTGTCCCATAACACTGGGCACTCCTCTGCTTGTTTCATAACACTGGGCACTCCTCTGCTTGTCTCATAACACTGGGCACTCATCTGTTTGTCTCATAACACTGGGCACTCCTCTGTTTGTCTCATAACACTGGGCACTCCTCTGCTTGTCTCATAACACTGGGCGCTCCTCTGCTTTTCTCATAACACTGGGCACTCCTCTGTTTGTCTCATAACACTGGGCACTCCTCTGCTTGTCTCATAACACTGGGCACTCATCTGTTTGTCTCATAACACTGGGCACTCCTCTGTTTGTCTCATAACACTGGACACTCCTCTGCTTGTCCCATAACACTGGGCACTCCTCTGCTTGTTTCATAACACTGGGCACTCCTCTGCTTGTCTCATAACACTGGACGCTCCTCTGCTTGTCTCATAACACTGGGCGCTCCTCTGCATATCCATTAGAGACCAGAAGACACGCGACTGGGCATTGGACACAATGGGTATCTCGGCGAATACCAACAACACTAACGCGCTATAGTTGGAATCAATTCTTAGACCAAAGCTCACATAATGTTATAAATTAATCACTTGTGCGGCAGTGTCCAATATCGACAAATTGTACCCATGTCTTTTCCATCTCTTCCGCAGAATCCCATGGATATACGGTTGAATCACGGCGTACGAGTGAACAAACTGAACGGAAGTCGTGTGGAATATGATCCATTCCCCGGAGGCTTCGTTATCAAACCGGGGTAAGTGCCGCCATCTAGCGGCTGCTATTGTCGTTATCTTCTCCGTTGCATTAGTTTGCTGGACACAGGTGTTTGGGTAACGCGTAGGAACCTTTTCCTTTAAGGTTCATTGGTTCTATTTACGAAAAGTATGTGGGAGGACATTTTTCTTTCGTAAGTCGTGAGAAATGGGTGACGGATTATGTGTCTATTCATTCTAAAATCAACGTGTGAAAGAAGGAACCAGGCTCTGTCAGAGACCTGACGTAATCATTGCAAGGTCCTTACATTCTGAGACGCTTTTTTTTATAATGTCGTGCTAATGATCCTAATGATTCATAATTATAATATGTAGAGTCCTTATAATAGTAGGTGGATCATTATAATCCAAAATACCGTCTTCATCCGTAAAATTCATGGGGGATGTCGTTATAATCTCGCGTTAAGCGTGTGTTGACGGCTGATAAAGCTTACTCCGTAAAAAAGAAAAGTTAAACATACAGTATTCCAGCTGATATTAATTTTTTTAAATGATATTGCCAAAGTAATATGGCGACCAATAATGTGTGGACACGACACAAGAAACAATGAAGTACCGACCACTATAACACTGCTTGTAACCCCCTCCCCGCCCCGTCCCCGCCCCCCGCCCCTCCGCTCCCGTCCCCCCCCGTCCCCGCCCCCCGCCCCTACGCTCCCGTTCCCGCCCCTCCCCGCCCCCCGCCCTTCCGCTCCCGTCCCCGCCCGTCATGGCCGCTCCCCGCCCCTTCCCGCCCCTCCCCGCCCCTCCCCGCCTCCCATCAAATACGTGATCTTAACGGCCCTCTGTCTTGGGCCATTTCACGGTTCAATTACATGGGATTTCTCACTGCACCCCTTCCCCGGCAACTCGTGCGGTGTAATTGATGTACTGCTGGCGAAGGGTTAAACCACGTTGCTCCTCCCACGCCGGTAAAGGATACCTCTTTTATCTGCTAAGGGCAGATAGATCTGGGAGCCACTGGACAAGCGGCGCTTTTTAATATTCTGTAGAAAGTGGTTCTTTACTGATGCTGAAGTGAGCGATAAATACGGACGAGGGAAGGATGGGAGAGTTCCCCGGGGTAACCGGCTGTGTACCGCCAGCCACCGCCTCGACAGGCTCGCCACAGGATGTCAGTTTTATTCGTCGTCACTTCCGGTCCGATTGAGCTTGTCAAGTGAGCCGGAAGTAGGCCTACGTCTGCGCAGTGGAACACGTAAACCGCACTAAACATTTGTCATTGATGTAACAGACAGGGGTCTCCAAGCATGGGATGGAGGCGGGGGGTGGGGCTTTCCCCACCCCCCCCCCCCCCCCCCCCCGGAGGGGGTAGACGAATTAGGGGCGTGTTCGCTAAAAATAGCTTAATAGGCTATCATTGACTCAATATGTCATCCATAGACTGAGGTATAAGCGGCAACTCGATGGGGGCTTCACGATGGCTGGCAAGGAGGTGACTTCAGACGGAGACATCCCCACATAATAATTTACGCGCCTTTCTGTTTGTTCCCGGTATGAACGGAGCCAGTGTAGCTCCAAATCCGTCACAATCAACGACATTTATCGGCAGCTTTTTTTTTCGTCGGTTGACTTTGTCGTATAAAAACTGACGCCTTGTCTAAACACACGTACGCGAATTGTTGCAAAGGACTCCGACAAATGTCGTTGCAATCAAAATGCCATAGCCAAGAAAACAAACTGGTAAACAGGAAAATGATACGTGTATTTCATCGAATTAATTCCGCGTATGTTTAAAGCCATATACTTACATGCGCCATCTTAATAGATATGTTACGTTTTAGAATCAAGACCAAAATATCTTAAAATTAGGATGCAAATATATTTTATATCTCTGAGAGTGTGAAATCACAATTTCAACATAAAACTGCGCGGTTTATTTACATCGCGCGCGGACGTGATAGAGAGCGGCGGTCGACATCACACACAAAATACCGAAAAGTGAACAGGCGCGCAGGGATATAAAGCCGGCCACGAACTTCTGCTCCGGTGACCAAATTGCTTCCCTTCGGATAGCCCACAGGCTTCCAGGATTTAAATTCAAGACAGAATACACTTATTTGACATGGGGAAGAGGCTGGTAATACATAAAATTACAGAATATCTTACTTTAATCGATATTGACTGAAGCTTCGGTGTGTGTATTGTGGGTGTGAATAGAAGCCTGGGCGTCTCAGTGTGATATCTTATTGAGGCGGAGTCGGCTGTCGGAAGCTGTGTTTTTGTCAGTCACCCGGCGTTATGTCATAATTAACATGACCCTAACCTAGCATAACTATAACCTAGTACAGCTATAACCTTGTACAACCATGGCCATAACCTCGCATATCCATAGCCATAATATAACACAGCCATAACCTTAAGGTAGCACAACTTTAACGCAACATAACCATAACCTTGCGGAACCGACAATAGAGAAAATTAAGAAAACATGACCCCACACAATTACCCACGAAGCTACAGTGTAACGGGCGTGACTTGCCTTCGCTCGGCCGCGCACTTATACATGGGACTGTTTACATTGCAGGGACAACATACAGATAGACTTCAGGACATCCGAGCCGTCTGGTTTGATATTTTTGGCGGGAAACTTCCGCTACGAGGACATGTCGGGGGCTTTCTTAACGAGAGGACACCTCATCTTCGCCAGACAATGTGGCTACGGCCGGGCGTTCGAACTGTCATGGGAGCGGCTAGACAACGGCAGATGGCACACGGTAAGAGATATTTGGCTGGTGACAGTCGTTTATGGGTTCATGGTATTATATGATCTTTATTCACGACTTGGCAGTTACATTAAGTACGTGCCCTCCAGGGGCCAGGACGGGTTCAGTGCCATCCGGTGGTATCCTGCAAGCCGACGACATAGCTCTCTGCGCCCTCACTGCAAAGGGCCTGCAGGGTATTGTGGACATATGTGAACATTATAGTCGCCCATGGAGATTTAGGTATAACCCTGTTAAATCAAAGTTGATGGATTTTTGGTGAGTCTCGAAAACGTAAGAAAGAATGACTTTCCAAGACAAACATTATTCTGTATGGTGAAATAATCGAGGAAGTGACAATGTACTCATGTTGGTGTGAAACTAAACGCTCAGCAACAGGAACTAGGGAGAGCTGAGGAGGTGACTGAAAATTCGGAGAACTTTAATGGCCATTATCGGGAACGGAGTTTCGGGCTGAAGCATGGGCTGCCTGACGGCATTAAAGCTTTACCGAACTGTGGTATTGTCACGTGATCTCTATGGGGCGGAGTTTGGAACAAACAGACCAAGCAAGAAATTAAGAAGCTAGAGCGTGCTCACGCCTCTGCCCTCCGAGTTATTCAAGGTTTTCCAAATAGGGCAAACATAACGATAAGCTTATCTATGTTAAATGAAAACACCTACTGTGCGAGATCGATCGTAAAAAACTATATTTTTGGGGTAGCCTTTCTCGCCTTAATGATACAAAACTAGCGAAGGCTGTTTTCGTAGACCGTCTGCGTCAATTTCAAACCAAAACCCATAGAGCGCAGCAAGGTGGCTTTGTAAGCGACTTAGTGGATATATTTATGAAATATAATTGACGGTTCCTTCCCTTCAAAAGTGGAGTGGACGCGCCTTGTTAATGCAAACATAAGGGACTGGTGGACCACAAACTATCCCACATTTACCAGTAGTTCAATTTGAACGAGAGAGGTTCGCGGCGAATTGCAACAGATACATCCAATTTGGCCCCTAGACAAAATGAGTCCCTGCCTCCGACGACAGTATCGAGATCTCGCCCGCCTTGATTGTGTAATAAGCGAGGAACACGAAGTACATAATTATTATGTGTAACTATTGTGGGAAGGTCTACTCAGATGGCCTGGCCCACTACCTTCACCCATGTTGTAAGTATTTACCAGCTAAATCAGTTTGGACCCTTTTGACAAACCTCTGCAGTGTTCAATTAAGTGCATTCGTTCACAACTGTGAAGAAAAGGAACACACAGTTTTAATTCTAGGCAAACGTCCAAACATGCCGTTATCAGCCAATGGGCGCGCTGTTTTATTTATTAAAGACCTTTCGAAATGTCAGCATATTCTACGAACACAAAACCGGACTATAATGAAGGGACTGGAGCTGTCAGAAGCGGCAATTTGTCTGATTTATTTACAGAACTGTTAGGTCCGCACAGACGAGTGCCCAGTGTTATGAGACAAACAGAGGAGTGCCCAGTGTTATGAGACAAGCAGAGGAGTGTCCAGTGTTATGAGACAAGCAGAGGAGTGCCCAGTGTTATGAGACAAGCAGAGGAGCGCCCACAACCTCCGCCCACAAACTCCTGCCACAACCTCCGCCCACAGCCTCCGCCCACAACCTCCGCTCTCAACCTCCGCCCACAACCTCCGCCCACAGCCTCCGCCCAAAACCTCCGCCCACAGCCTCCGCCCACAAAATCCGGCCACAACCTCCGCCCGCACCCTCCGCCCACAGCCTCCGCCCAAAACCTCCGCCCACAGCCTCCGCCCGCAGCCTCCGCCCACAACTTTCGCCTATAGCCTCCGCCCACAGCCTCCGCCCACAGCCTCCGCCCACAGCCTCCGCCCACAGCCTCCACCCACAGCCTCCGTCTACAGCCTCCACCCACAGCCTCTGCCTACAGCCTCCGCCCACAGCCTCCGCCCACAACCTTCGCCCGCACCCTTCGCCCGCACCCTCCGCCCGCACCCTCCGCCGCACCCTCCGCCCACAACCTCCGCCCACAGCCTCCGCCCACAACCTACGCCCACAACCTCCGCCCACAGCCTCCGCCCTCACCCTCCTGCCGCTGCCCGCCCTGCCCCCCCTCTACCCTCCTCTCTCTGCCCGCCCTGCCCCGCCTCTACCCTCCTCCCTCTGCTCGCCCTGCCCCGCCTCTACCCTTCTCCCTCTGCCCGCCCTGCCCCGCCTCTACCCTCCTCCCTCTGCCCGTCCTGCCCCGCCTCTACCCTTCTCCCTCTGCTCGCCCTGCCCCGCCTCTACTCTCCTCCCTCTGCCCGCCCTGCCCCCCCTCTACCCCCTCTACCCTCCTCCCTCTGCCCGCCCTGCCCCGCCTCTACCCACCTCCCTCTGCCGGCCCTGCCCCGCCTCTACCCTCCTCCCTCTGCCCGCCCTGCCCCGCCTCTACCCTCCTCCCTCTGCCCGCCCTGCCCCGCCTCTACCCTCCTTTCTCTGCTCGCCCTGCCCCGCCTCTACTCTCCTCCCTCTGCCCGCCCTGCCCCGCCTCTACCCTCCTCCCTCTGCTCGCCCTGCCCCGCCTCTACCCTCCTCCCTCTGCCCGCCCTGCCCCCCCTCTACCCTCCTCCCTCTGCCCGCCCTGCCCCGCCTCTACCCTCCTCCCTCTGCTCGCCCTGCCCCGCCTCTACCCTCCTCCCTCTGCCCGCCCTACCCCGCCTCTACCCTCCTCCCTCTGCCCGCCCTGCCCCGCCTCTACCCTCCTCCCTCTGCCCGCCCTGTCCCCCCTTCTACCCTCCTCCTTCTGCTCGCCCTGCCCCTCCCCCTCTACCATCCGCCCTCTGCCCGCCCTGCCCCGCCTCTACCCTCCTCCCTCTGCCCGCCCTGCCCCGCCTCTACCCTCCTCCCTCTGCTCGCCCTGCCCCGCCTCTACCCTCCTCCCTCTGCCGGCCCTGCCCCGCCTCTACCCTCCTCCCTCTGCCCGCCCTGCCCCGCCTCTACCCTCCTCCCTCTGCCCGCCCTGCCCCGCCTCTACCCTCCTCCCTCTGCCCGCCCTGCCCCGCCTCTACCCTCCTCCCTCTGCTCGCCCTGCCCCGCCTCTACCCTCCTCCCTCTGCCCGCCCTGCCCCGCCTCTACCCTCCTCCCTCTGCCCGCCCTGCCCCGCCTCTACCCTCCTCCCTCTGCCCGTCCTGCCCCGCCTCTACCCTTCTCCCTCTGCTCGCCCTGCCCCGCCTCTACTCTCCTCCCTCTGCCCGCCCTGCCCCCCCTCTACCCTCCTCCCTCTGCCCGCCCTGCTCCGCCTCTACCCACCTCCCTCTGCCGGCCCTGCCCCGCCTCTACCCTCCTCCCTCTGCCCGCCCTGCCCCGCCTCTACCCTCCTCCCTCTGCCCGCCCTGCCCCGCCTCTACCCTCCTCCCTCTGCCCGCCCTGCCCCGCCTCTACACTCCTCCCTCTGCTCGCCCTGCCCCGCCTCTACCCTCCTCCCTCTGCCCGCCCTGCCCCCCCCTCTACCCTCCTCCCTCTGCCCGCCCTGCCCCGCCTCTACCCTCCTCCCTCTGCCCGCCCTGCCCCGCCTCTACCCTCCTCCCTCTGCCCGCCCTACCCCGCCTCTACCCTCCTCCCTCTGCCCGCCCTGCCCCGCCTCTACCCGCCTCCCTCTGCCCGCCCTGTCCCCCCTTCTACCCTCCTCCTTCTGCCCGCCCTGCCCCTCCCCCTCTACCATCCGCCCTCTGCCCGCCCTACCCCGCCTCTACCCTCCTCCCTCTGCCCGCCCTGCCCCGCCTCTACCCTCCTCCCTCTGCCCGCCCTGCCCCGCCTCTACCCTCCTCCCTCTGCCCGCCCTGCCCCGCCTCTACCCTCCTCCCTCTGCTCGCCCTGCCCCGCCTCTACCCTCCTCCCTCTGCCCGCCCTGCCCCGCCTCTACCCTCCTCCCTCTGCCCGCCCTGCCCCGCCTCTACCCTCCTCCCTCTGCTCGCCCTGCCCCGCCTCTACCCTCCTCCCTCTGCCGGCCCTGCCCCGCCTCTACCCTCCTCCCTCTGCCGGCCCTGCCCCGCCTCTACCCTCCTCCCTCTGCCCGCCCTGCCCCGCCTCTACCCTCCTCCCTCTGCCCGCCCTGCCCCGCCTCTACCCTCCTCCCTCTGCCCGCCCTGCCCCGCCTCTACCCTCATCCCTCTGCCCGCCCTGCCCCGCCTCTACCCTCCTCCCTCTGCCCGCCCTGCCCCGCCTCTACCCTCCTCCCTCTGCCCGCCCTGCCCCGCCTCTACCCTCCTCCCTCTGCCCGCCCTGCCCCCCCTCTACCATCCGCCCTCTGCCCGCCCTGCCCCGTCTCTACCCTCCTCCCTCTGCCCGCCCTGCCCCGCCTCTACCCTCCTCCCTCTGCCCGCCCTGCCCCGCCTCTACCCTCCTCCCTCTGCCCGCTCTGCCCCGCCTCTACCCTCCTCCTTCTGCCCGCCCTGCCCCGCCTCTACCCTCCTCCCTCTGCTCGCCCTGCCCCGCCTCTACCCTCCTCCCTCTGCCCCGCCCGCACCCCCCTATACCTCCCCTTCCCAAACACTCGCAGTGCCTACCATTCTCAGCTACAGCAGATGTCACAGAACGAATTCTTATAAATAATTTACGTTTTAACGATGAAAAAAATATTGACAGCTCATTACCCAAATCTGGACGAGATTATTTTGTTAGATAATAACACGAAGCCCTATCGGAGAGCCCCCTGGTTATATATAATGAGATATGAGATTGCTATTGGCATCTGCTGTAACAGACCGCAGTGATTTGTCCTGCAGTAGTTGTCTAACTCATTGCATTGTTCCGATCGCTGATTTCCCACTTCTCTCATTTCCTTCTTTAACCAGCGTTGCTTGGTGTTGTTGATGTTCATTGTGCTCGATGTTGTATGTTAATTGTGATTTAAAGGGACACCCTAGTCGCTGAAACGATTAGTAATCGTTTCCAAGGATTAGAAGCATCCGATTGAGAGGTGCCTCAGGGAGCTAACTTCCGATGGGACCCTCTCTACATACACCATACGCCACACACCAGACTAAAGAAAACCCACACGATAATATGCCCTTTACAAGCCTATGAAGCTGCACAATGCAACCTTACCTTGTTGCGCAATGCATCCCTATACTGGTGTACCATGCAACCCTATACCGCTGCACCGTGTACCCCTATACCGCTGCACCGTGTACCCCTATACCGCTGCACCGTGTACCCCTATACCGCTGCACCGTGTACCCCTATACTGCTGCAGCGTGTACCCTATACTGCTGCACCGTGTACCCCTATGCTGCTGCACCGTGTACCCTATACATCTGCGCCGTGTACCCCTATACTGCTGCACCGTGTACCCTATACTGCTGCACCGTGTACCCCTATGCTGCTGCACCGTGTACCCCTATACTGCTGCACCGTGTACCCTATACTGCTGCACCGTGTACCCCTATACTGCTGCAGCGTGTACCCCTATACTGCTGCACCGTGTACCCCTATGCTGCTGCACCGTGTACCCTATACATCTGCGCTGTGTACCCCTATACTGCTGCACCGTGTACCCCTATACTGCTGCACCGTGTACCCCTATGCTGCTGCACCGTGTACCCCTATACTGCTGCAGCGTGTACCCTATACTGCTGCACCGTGTACCCCTATGCTGCTGCACCGTGTACCCCTATACCGCTGCACCGTGTACCCCTATGCTGCTGCACCGTGTACCCCTATACTGCTGCAGCGTGTACCCTATACCGCTGCACCGTGTACCCCTATACCGCTGCACCGTGTACCCCTATGCTGCTGCACCGTGTACCCCTATACTGCTGCAGCGTGTACCCTATACTGCTGCACCGTGTACCCCTATGCTGCTGCACCGTGTACCCCTATACTGCTGCACCGTGTACCCCTATACTGCTGCACCGTGTACCCCTATGCTGCTGCACCGTGTACCCCTATACTGCTGCAGCGTGTACCCTATACTGCTGCACCGTGTACCCCTATGCTGCTGCACCGTGTACCCCTATACTGCTGCAGCGTGTACCCTATACTGCTGCACCGTGTACCCCTATGCTGCTGCACCGTGTACCCCTATACTGCTGCACCGTGTACCCCTATACTGCTGCACCGTGTACCCCTATACTCCTGCACCGTGCAACCCTATACATCTGCGCCGTGTACCCCTGTACTGCTGCACCGTGTACCCCTATACTGCTGCACCGTGTACCCATATACTGCTGCACCGTGTACCCCTATACTGCTGCACCGTGCAACCCTATACTGCTGCACCGTGCAACCCTCTATTGCTATGCTATACAATGTGACCGCTATTAATAACTCTTGCGCGTTTGTGGCCTAAGTCAGCTTAGCCGCCGGTGACCAGGAAGTATATCACCTCTGCAGCCGTTTAGACCGAGGCGATCAAATTCACATCCGGAAGACTATAAAGTATTCACCGATGATACCAGAGCCAAAGCCCGGTCTGCGGTTGTATATTCAGGACGCTTTAATCAATTCTGGTCATATAGCTCGCGTCAATGGTACAAGGAAGGGAGATTGTAGCCCTGTCCTCGGGGTAATCCCCTACTTTTTGCTAAGAACGACATGGGATCTTTATCCTGCGACCACACAGACATGGCCACAGCGGGGCGCGAACCATCGATCAAATTGTCGTTAGGCACTGAGCTATCGGGGCGGCCCTCTCGTTGAGTGGTCTCAGATATATCACTATAATCATTATCACTGACCGCCAATAACACTTATGGTACTGTGCGTGTAGACTTGTGAGACCGACTTTTAAAGAAAGCTTAATATTATCGTATCGTAAGCCGTGCTACTGACACCCAGCATGGGTTACACGGATGTTAACAGTCGACAGCATCCGAGTATATAAAGTTAGACGTATGCCAGAGAGGCCGGGGGTAGGTGTGGGGTGTGGGGAGGGAGGAGGTGGGGGGGGAGGTGTCAGAGGGTCAGCCTGAGCCGTTGGGTGCTCGGGCAGCACGTATCCGCATCAAACTTGACTGTGACACAAAGCTATCGATGGCATCACAACTGTCAGTTAGGCTTTGAAGTACTGCGGGCTGCTGCTGGTTGTGCTGGCCGTGGCGGTGCTAGTGGTGTGACGGTGGTGGTGGTGCTGGTGGCGATAGTGCTGATGGTGGTGGTGCTGGTGGCGATGGTGCTAGTGGTGGTGTGGTGGTGGCGGTGGTGGCGGTGTTTGCCATGGCGACGGCTGGCAGTGAGGGTGAGGCAGAGATGGAGAGCCGCCCCCGTGCTTGTGGTCAAGAGGGCGTCCGTGGTATTCTCGCTGCTTCATCGGGCTGCGTAACGAGCCACTTGCGAGCGTGTCGACCGTCGCACGACTGGGCGACGCCTGCGCCAACCGACGTCAGCGAACGCCAAGACAGACATGGTGGGGGGTGGGGGGGGGGGGGGCGACACTGAAGAGTAACTCAAAGACATCCCAAAATAGCTCGGATTTTTTCCCTCCCGTCAAAGATAACGAGAGCTTAAAAACAAGAACACGTGAGTTACTTAATCACCTTTAAGTTGATGCGTCATTTGTTCATTAACTGCAGTACCATGTTATGTTTAGGGGGTTATTCTGTTATTAGTGTCTAATAAATGTGAACATAATAACTAATAAACACTAAAAAAAACTGTAGTTGTTAGTGTATACATGATACCTTAATATCTCATAAATATAATTACTAATAAAACGTTTAGTTAATGGCATATAAACGTGATCATGGTTAGGATTTTTGCATTCTTAATTATTGGTCCTACGATATAAACATAATAGCGTTACCAAAGAGGATAATTCTGTTAGTTTATATAATATGTATGAAGGCACTAATAACGAATAATGTTATGGGCGGGGGCTGTTACAGAGGCACATGGATCGGCTCGCCTGTGCTTTATTTGCCTTGGCTATAAGTGTTAAAAAAAACAGTCGTACTGTGCCAAGGGGCTATCACACCGCCAGGGATTACCCTGAATAATATGGCTTTAGAGGTGGTAAATAAGTGTTCGTACCTGGGAAGTACCGTCACAGATAATCTATCCATAGACTAGGAAATAAACACTCGCATTGGGAAGGCAGCCACCACCTTTGGTAGGTTGAACAAACAGGCGTGGAAAAAAATTCACAACTAACAATTCGAACAAAAATGCTAATCTACAGGGCGTGTGTTCTAATGATTTGAAACGCCGCTCGGCATCCAGTAAGTATAAACCTACACGAAACGACCGGTCACCGATGCGACGACTGCAGTTAGCTTTGTCACTGATTGGCTTATTCAGTCATAAGCGCAAATGCCGAGAAACAATTCTTACTTTTTAAACCAAAACAAACGCCGCAAATCCATCGTATTCCGTAGACAGACGGATGCCAACCTTTCTGCCAAGAACCTACCGACGAATAATGTTCAAACGTAATAATATTGCACAATTTCATCGTTGTAGGTGTAACTACAATAATATGCTAGCTACTGAACTATGTTCGTTGAAGCCGTAATAAATAGTAAATGTGTGGTTTTCGTTGTCTATTTGCTTGCAGTTGAAGTACATTCACTCACTGAGAGGTGGTACGTTACTGATCGATGACCGCAACCCTTACCGACGTTACCACATGGGGCCATGCAGAAATTTCAACTCTGTGTTGTTCGGCGGTCTGTCACCTTTGCAAGATTTAGGAAAGCTTTCGGTAAGCGGCTAATAATGAACCCTGTGATAAGTCAATAAGTCTTACACATCGGTTGTTCAGACGCAGCCATGTTATAGTCATTAGTTTGAACACTATGAACCAAATTAGTGTTTCAAGATATTTATGGTAAAAACAAGTTTATTCTCTCTTCGAAGATGTCTTAATCAAATTATTGTTTACAAAATACTTTTAATAAAAAAATATTCGAAGTCCATGTTTACAAGATATTTATTTTAGAAACAAGTTGCTTCCTTTCGAAGAAACTATTATTTAAATTAATGTTTATACGATATTTATGGTAAAGCAAGTTCCCTCTTTGAACTACAAATGTTAAAGATGATCTCGTCTTTGTCTACAACTTGGTTACATGAGCAACATTGTAATAATTGTGTCTATATGAGCCTTATGTCCTCAGTGTTCCTTGCTTGATCTCCATGCGATCTCCCCCGCAATACCCTGGTGAGACCTCGATGTGCTTATGCTGCAGGGCGATGACGCCAAAGACAGGTTTTCCGGGTGCTTACGCAACATGCGTATTAATGGCAAGACTCCGTCTCTACATCCGACCTACGTCGCCGTCTCACAATGCAACCTCCCGTGATGCTCGAGACTTTCGCTCTCCTCTCGCTCCAAGTCACGTGACCTCACCTGTGATTGCTCCCTGGAGACTGACGATATGGAATGTGCTGCGCGCGCATCCCCCGGGCCCCGGCCCATGAGCGACTCGTGTGACATGCACTGCCGCCTGGTGTAAGACTTGGTATTCGCTGTTATGGCGGCGGGTATCTTCGCGCCGAGCTTTATCTACGAATGCCGCTCGGCCATCCCAAAGGAGTTGCGGGTTCGAATACGCAAGTGACTGTTTGCTGCCGTTTTTTTTGTTTTTCTTGTTGCAATGTCATGTTACCTCGCACGCTGTTGAGTTTCCTTGACGACACAGGTTCAATCCTGCTGCTGTAGGCGTTGTTGCTTCTGCCGATTTCTCTCTATGTATATTGATATATATATTTATATACGATACATCCGCATTCACTGGGTAAGAGAGGTCACACAGCTGCAAAAAAACCGGTAGAGGAGGGATGCGGACAGCTGGAGATTGTAGCCCCCAGTACAGTGAGCAGGGACTGTGGAACGACCAGAGGACGGACCTGGCAATAGAAAAGACAGGCAGTTTCCAGTGTCAAGTCTATATCTTCAACACAGATATATACATATAAAGACAAGCTGTAAATGAGAATGTTCTATATCAATCAACCACATAATGTTGTGTACCCCCCCCCCCCCCACCTACGCCGACCCCCGGAGTCATGCGGCTTCACCCAGTTGACAATTAAGTGTTGTGCTCTGCCTGTGTAAGGAATCCTAGCCGTACGGTTAACCCGCATCCAGTCAACCTTATTTCCTACATTTAACACTGGACGGTTTAAATATCTCCCAAAAAGACAAAGATCGCTAGCAAAAGCTTTTAAGTACATATATCCATTGTCCATTGGCACACGCTCCCTGTTGGGTAACAACTACCTCTCCCCTGTATGTATGTCACGGTGATGTTCGGCCCCACGCTGGACCCGATGTCACACACGGTCCCTGTCCTTCCGCTATCAGTCGGCTTGCTGGAAGAGAGGCCACAGTTACACCCAACTAACAGCAAGGCTTTAAGGCGCACCCCCTGTCCACCCATCGCCAACTCTTTGTTTATTGTTGCAATAAAGTATATCCGATATTAGCCCAGTATATGTTGTTGTGGTTATTGGCGCAGGCGCGGACATACTCACTAACAGAGGAGCTCGACAATGGAAGATGGAAGTGTAATTTCGGTTTATCGATAAATTACATCAACTGAACGAACACACATTGACCGTCAGACCGTAGGACCATGGCGCTGGGGTGTGTGTCTAGGACGGCTGACTTATGTCACACATTGACCGTCGGACTGTAGGACCATGGCGCTGGGGTGTGTGTCTAGGACGGCTGACTTATGTCACACATTGACCGTCGGACTGTAGGACCATGGCGCTGGGGTGTGTGTCTAGGACGGCTGACTTATGTCACACATTGACCGTCAGACTGTAGGACCATGGTGCCGGGGTGTGTGTCTGGGACGGCTGACTTATGTCACACATTGACCGTCGGACTGTAGGACCATGGCGCCGGGGTGTGTGTCTAGGACGGCTGACTTATGTCACACATTGACCGTCAGACTGTAGGACCATGGCGCCGGGGTGTGTGTCTAGGACGGCTGACTTATGTCACACATTGACCGTCGGACTGTAGGACCATGGCGCTGGGGTGTGTGTCTAGGACGGCTGACTTATGTCACACATTGACCGTCGGACTGTAGGACCATGGCGCTGGGGTGTGTGTCTAGGACGGCTGACTTATGTCACACATTGACCGTCAGACTGTGGGACCATGGCGCTGGGGTGTGTGTCTAGGACGGCTGACTTATGTCACACATTGACCGTCAGACAGTAGGACCATGGCGCTGGGGTGTGTGTCTAGGACGGTTGACTTATGTCACACATTGACCGTCGGACTGTAGGACCATGGCGCTGGGGTGTGTGTCTAGGACGGCTGACTTATGTCACACATTGACCGTCAGACAGTAGGACCATGGCGCTGGGGTGTGTGTCTAGGACGGTTGACTTATGTCACACATTGACCGTCAGACTGTAGAACCATGGCGCCGGGGTGTGTGTCTAGGACGGCTGACTTATGTCACACATTGACCGTCAGACTGTAGGACCATGGCGTCGGGGTGTGTGTCTAGGACGGCTGACTTATGTCACACATTGACCGTCAGACTGTAGAACCATGGCGCCGGGGTGTGTGTCTAGGACGGCTGACTTATGTCACACATTGAA
Organism: Arenicola marina; assembly: GCA_964019135.1. NCBI lineage: Eukaryota > Metazoa > Annelida > Polychaeta > Arenicolidae > Arenicola > Arenicola marina. The sequence goes on along the minus strand of OZ025257.1, from coordinate 3,743,154 downwards.
CTTCAGACTGTAGGACCATGGCGCCGGGGTGTGTGTCTAGGACGGCTGACTTATGTCACACATTGACCGTCAGACTGTAGAACCATGGCGCCGGGGTGTGTGTCTAGGACGGCTGACTTATGTCACACATTGACCGTCAGACTGTAGGACCATGGCGTCGGGGTGTGTGTCTAGGACGGCTGACTTATGTCACACATTGACCGTCGGACTGTAGGACCAAGGCGCCGGGGTGTGTGTCTGGGACGGCTGACTTATGTCACACATTGACCGTCGGACTGTAGGACCATGGGGCCGGGGTGTGTGTCTAGGACGGCTGACTTATGTCACACATTGACCGTCAGACTGTAGGACCATGGCGCCGGGGTGTGTGTCTAGGACGGCTGACTTATGTCACACATTGACCGTCGGACTGTAGGACCATGGCGCTGGGGTGTGTGTCTAGGACGGCTGACTTATGTCACACATTGACCGTCGGACTGTAGGACCATGGCGCTGGGGTGTGTGTCTAGGACGGCTGACTTATGTCACACATTGACCGTCAGACTGTGGGACCATGGCGCTGGGGTGTGTGTCTAGGACGGCTGACTTATGTCACACATTGACCGTCAGACAGTAGGACCATGGCGCTGGGGTGTGTGTCTAGGACGGTTGACTTATGTCACACATTGACCGTCGGACTGTAGGACCATGGCGCTGGGGTGTGTGTCTAGGACGGCTGACTTATGTCACACATTGACCGTCAGACAGTAGGACCATGGCGCTGGGGTGTGTGTCTAGGACGGTTGACTTATGTCACACATTGACCGTCAGACTGTAGAACCATGGCGCCGGGGTGTGTGTCTAGGACGGCTGACTTATGTCACACATTGACCGTCAGACTGTAGGATCATGGCGTCGGGGTGTGTGTCTAGGACGGCTGACTTATGTCACACATTGACCGTCAGACTGTAGAACCATGGCGCCGGGGTGTGTGTCTAGGACGGCTGACTTATGTCACACATTGAACTTCAGACTGTAGGACCATGGCGCCGGGGTGTGTGTCTAGGACGGCTGACTTATGTCACACATTGGCCGTCAGACTGTAGAACCATGGCGCCGGGGTGTGTGTCTAGGACGGCTGACTTATGTCACACATTGACCGTCAGACAGTAGGACCATGGCGCCGGGGTGTGTGTCTGGGACGGCTGACTTATGTCACACATTGACCGTCAGACTGTAGGACCATGGGGCCGGGGTGTGTGTCTAGGACGGCTGACTTATGTCACACATTGACCGTCAGACTGTAGGACCATGGGGCCGGAGTGTGTGTCTAGGACGGCTGACTTATGTCACACATTGACCGTCAGACTGTAGAACCATGGCGCCGGGGTGTGTGTCTAGGACGGTTGACTTATGTCACACATTGACCGTCAGACTGTAGGACCATGGCGCTGGGGTGTGTGTCTGGGACGGCTGACTTATGTCACACATTGACCGTCCGACTGTAGGACCATGGCGCCGGGGTGTGTGTCTAGGACGGCTGACTTATGTCACACATTGACCGTCAGACTGTAGGACCATGGGGCCGGGGTGTGTGTCTAGGACGGCTGACTTATGTCACACATTGACCGTCAGACTGTAGAACCATGGCGCCGGGGTGTGTGTCTAGGACGGTTGACTTATGTCACACATTGACCGTCAGACTGTAGGACCATGGCGCCGGGGTGTGTGTCTAGGACGGCTGACTTATGTCACACATTGACCGTCAGACTGTAGGACCATGGCGCCGGGGTGTGTGTCTAGGACGGTTGACTTATGTCACACATTGACCGTCAGACTGTAGGACCATGGCGCTGGGGTGTGTGTCTAGGACGGCTGACTTATGTCACACATTGACCGTCAGACTGTAGAACCATGGCGCCGGGGTGTGTGTTTAGGACGGCTGACTTATGTCACACATTGAACGTCAGACTGTAGAACCATGGCGCCGGGGTGTGTGTCTAGGACGGTTGACTTATGTCACACATTGACCGTCAGACTGTAGAACCATGGCGCATGGGGGGTGTGTCTAGGACGGCTGACTTATGTCACACATTGACCGTCAGACTGTAGGACCATGGCGTCGGGGTGTGTGTCTAGGACGGCTGACTTATGTCACACATTGACCGTCAGACTGTAGAACCATGGCGCCGGGGTGTGTGTCTAGGACGGCTGACTTATGTCACACATTGAACTTCAGACTGTAGGACCATGGCGCCGGGGTGTGTGTCTAGGACGGCTGACTTATGTCACACATTGGCCGTCAGACTGTAGGACCATGGCGCCGGGGTGTGTGTCTAGGACGGCTGACTTATGTCACACATTGACCGTCAGACAGTAGGACCATGGCGCCGGGGTGTGTGTCTAGGACGGCTGACTTATGTCACACATTGACCGTCAGACTGTAGGACCATGGCGCCGGGGTGTGTGTCCAGGACGGCTGACTTATGTCACACATTGACCGTCAGACTGTAGAACCATGGCGCCGGGGTGTGTGTCTTGAACGGCTGACTTATGTCACACATTGACCGTCAGACTGTAGGACCATGGCGCCGGGGTGTGTGTCTAGGACGGCTGACTTATGTCACACATTGACCGTCAGACTGTAGAACCATGGCGCCGGGGTGTGTGTCTAGGACGGTTGACTTATGTCACACATTGACCGTCAGACAGTAGGACCATGGCGCCGGGGTGTGTGTCTGGGACGGCTGACTTATGTCACACATTGACCGTCCGACTGTAGGACCATGGCGCCGGGGTGTGTGTCTAGGACGGCTGACTTATGTCACACATTGACCGTCAGACTGTAGGACCATGGGGCCGGGGTGTGTGTCTAGGACGGCTGACTTATGTCACACATTGACCGTCAGACTGTAGGACCATGGGGCCGGGGTGTGTGTCTAGGACGGTTGACTTATGTCACACATTGACCGTCAGACTGTAGAACCATGGCGCCGGGGTGTGTGTCTAGGACGGCTGACTTATGTCACACATTGACCGTCAGACTGTAGGACCATGGCGTCGGGGTGTGTGTCTAGGACGGCTGACTTATGTCACACATTGACCGTCAGACTGTAGAACCATGGCGCTGGGGTGTGTGTCTAGGACGGCTGACTTATGTCACACATTGACCGTCAGACTGTAGGACCATGGCGCTGGGGTGTGTGTCTAGGACGGCTGACTTATGTCACACATTGACCGTCAGACTGTAGCACCATGGCGCCGGGGTGTGTGTCTAGGACGGCTGACTTATGTCACACATTGACCGTCAGACTGTAGGACCATGGCGCCGGGGTGTGTGTCTAGGACGGCTGACTTATGTCACACATTGACCGTCAGACTGTAGGACCATGGGGCCGGGGTGTGTGTCTAGGACGGCTGACTTATGTCACACATTGACCGTCAGACTGTAGCACCAGGGCGCCGGGGTGTGTGTCTAGGACGGCTGACTTATGTCACACATTGACCGTCAGACTGTAGAACCATGGCGCCGGGGTGGGTGTCTAGGACGGCTGACTTATGTCACACATTGACCGTCAGACTGTAGGACCATGGCGCCGGGGTGTGTGTCTGGGACGGCTGACTTATGTCACACATTGACCGTCCGACTGTAGGACCATGGCGCCGGGGTGTGTGTCTAGGACGGCTGACTTATGTCACACATTGACCGTCAGACTGTAGGACCATGGGGCCGGGGTGTGTGTCTAGGACGGCTGACTTATGTCACACATTGACCGTCAGACTGTAGAACCATGGCGCCGGGGTGTGTGTCTAGGACGGTTGACTTATGTCACACATTGACCGTCAGACTGTAGGACCATAGCGCTGGGGTGTGTGTCTGGGACGGCTGACTTATGTCACACATTGACCGTCCGACTGTAGGACCATGGCGCCGGGGTGTGTGTCTAGGACGGCTGACTTATGTCACACATTGACCGTCAGACTGTAGGACCATGGGGCCGGGGTGTGTGTCTAGGACGGCTGACTTATGTCACACATTGACCGTCAGACTGTAGAACCATGGCGCCGGGGTGTGTGTCTAGGACGGTTGACTTATGTCACACATTGACCGTCAGACTGTAGGACCATGGCGCCGGGGTGTGTGTCTAGGACGGCTGACTTATGTCACACATTGACCGTCAGACTGTAGGACCATGGCGCCGGGGTGTGTGTCTAGGACGGTTGACTTATGTCACACATTGACCGTCAGACAGTAGGACCATGGCGCTGGGGTGTGTGTCTAGGACGGCTGACTTATGTCACACATTGACCGTCAGACTGTAGAACCATGGCGCCGGGGTGTGTGTTTAGGACGGCTGACTTATGTCACACATTGAACGTCAGACTGTAGAACCATGGCGCCGGGTGTGTGTCTAGGACGGTTGACTTATGTCACACATTGACCGTCAGACTGTAGAACCATGGCGCATGGGGGGTGTGTCTAGGACGGCTGACTTATGTCACACATTGACCGTCAGACTGTAGGACCATGGCGTCGGGGTGTGTGTCTAGGACGGCTGACTTATGTCACACATTGAACTTCAGACTGTAGGACCATGGCGCGGGGTGTGTGTCTAGGACGGCTGACTTATGTCACACATTGGCCGTCAGACTGTAGGACCATGGCGCCGGGGTGTGTGTCTAGGACGGCTGACTTATGTCACACATTGACCGTCAGACAGTAGGACCATGGCGCCGGGGTGTGTGTCTAGGACGGCTGACTTATGTCACACATTGACCGTCAGACTGTAGGACCATGGCGCCGGGGTGTGTGTCCAGGACGGCTGACTTATGTCACACATTGACCGTCAGACTGTAGAACCATGGCGCCGGGGTGTGTGTCTTGAACGGCTGACTTATGTCACACATTGACCGTCAGACTGTAGGACCATGGCGCCGGGGTGTGTGTCTAGGACGGCTGACTTATGTCACACATTGACCGTCAGACTGTAGAACCATGGCGCCGGGGTGTGTGTCTAGGACGGTTGACTTATGTCACACATTGACCGTCAGACAGTAGGACCATGGCGCCGGGGTGTGTGTCTTGAACGGCTGACTTATGTCACACATTGACCGTCCGACTGTAGGACCATGGCGCCGGGGTGTGTGTCTAGGACGGCTGACTTATGTCACACATTGACCGTCAGACTGTAGGACCATGGGGCCGGGGTGTGTGTCTAGGACGGCTGACTTATGTCACACATTGACCGTCAGACTGTAGGACCATGGGGCCGGGGTGTGTGTCTAGGACGGTTGACTTATGTCACACATTGACCGTCAGACTGTAGAACCATGGCGCCGGGGTGTGTGTCTAGGACGGCTGACTTATGTCACACATTGACCGTCAGACTGTAGGACCATGGCGTCGGGGTGTGTGTCTAGGACGGCTGACTTATGTCACACATTGACCGTCAGACTGTAGAACCATGGCGCTGGGGTGTGTGTCTAGGACGGCTGACTTATGTCACACATTGACCGTCAGACTGTAGGACCATGGCGCTGGGGTGTGTGTCTAGGACGGCTGACTTATGTCACACATTGACCGTCAGACTGTAGCACCATGGCGCCGGGGTGTGTGTCTAGGACGGCTGACTTATGTCACACATTGACCGTCAGACTGTAGGACCATGGCGCCGGGGTGTGTGTCTAGGACGGCTGACTTATGTCACACATTGACCGTCAGACTGTAGGACCATGGCGCCGGGGTGTGTGTCTAGGACGGCTGACTTATGTCACACATTGACCGTCAGACTGTAGCACCAGGGCGCCGGGGTGTGCGTCTAGGACGGCTGACTTATGTCACACATTGACCGTCAGACTGTAGAACCATGGCGCCGGAGTGTTTGTCTAGGACGGCTGACTTATGTCACACGTTGACCGTCAGACTGTAGGACCATGGCGCCGGGGTGTGTGTCTAGGACGGCTGACTTATGTCACACATTGACCGTCAGACAGTAGGACCATGGCGCTGGGGTGTGTGTCTAGAACCGCTGACATATGTCACACATTGACCGTCAGACTGTAGAACCATGGCGCCGGGGTGTGTGTTTAGGACGGCTGACTTATGTCACACATTGACCGTCAGACAGTAGGACCATGGCGTTGGGGTGTGTGTCTAGGACGGCTGACTTATGTCACACATTGACCGTCAGACTGTAGAACCATGGCGCCGGGGTGTGTGTCTAGGACGGCTGACTTATGTCACACATTGACCGTCAGACTGTAGGACCATGGGGCCGGGGTGTGTGTCTAGGACGGCTGACTTATGTCACACATTGACCGTCAGACTGTAGGACCATGGGGCCGGGGTGTGTGTCTAGGACGGTTGACTTATGTCACACATTGACCGTCAGACTGTAGAACCATGGCGCCGGGGTGTGTGTCTAGGACGGCTGACTTATGTCACACATTGACCGTCAGACTGTAGGACCATGGCGTCGGGGTGTGTGTCTAGGACGGCTGACTTATGTCACACATTGACCGTCAGACTGTAGAACCATGGCGCTGGGGTGTGTGTCTAGGACGGCTGACTTATGTCACACATTGACCGTCAGACTGTAGGACCATGGCGCTGGGGTGTGTGTCTAGGACGGCTGATTTATGTCACACATTGACCGTCAGACTGTAGCACCATGGCGCCGGGGTGTGTGTCTAGGACGGCTGACTTATGTCACACATTGACCGTCAGACTGTAGGACCATGGCGCCGGGGTGTGTGTCTAGGACGGCTGACTTATGTCACACATTGACCGTCAGACTGTAGGACCATGGCGCCGGGGTGTGTGTCTAGGACGGCTGACTTATGTCACACATTGACCGTCGGACTGTAGCATCAGGGCGCCGGGGTGTGTGTCTAGGACGGCTGACTTATGTCACACATTGACCGTCAGACTGTAGAACCATGGCGCCGGGGTATGTGTCTAGGACGGCTGACTTATGTCACACATTGACCGTCGGACTGTAGGACCATGGCGCTGGGGTGTGTGTCTGGGACGGCTGACTTATGTCACACATTGACCGTCAGACTGTAGGACCATGGCGCTGGGGTGTGTGTCTAGGACGGCTGACTTATGTCACACATTGACCGTCGGACTGTAGGACCATGGCGCTGGGGTGTGTGTCTAGGACGGCTGACTTATGTCACACATTGACCGTCAGACTGTGGGACCATGGCGCTGGGGTGTGTGTCTAGGACGGCTGACTTATGTCACACATTGACCTTCAGACTGTAGGACTATGGCGCCGGGGTGTGTGTCCAGGACGGCTGACTTATGTCACACATTGACCGTCAGACTGTAGAACCATGGCGCCGGGGTGTGTGTCTAGGACGGCTGACTTATGTCACACATTGACCGTCAGACTGTAGAACCATGGCGCCGGGGTATGTGTCTAGGACGGCTGACCTTTGTCACACATTGACCGTCGGACTGTAGGACCATGGCGCTGGGGTGTGTGTCTAGGACGGCTGACTTATGTCACACATTGACCGTCAGACAGTAGGACCATGGCGCTGGGGTGTGTGTCTAGGACGGTTGACTTATGTCACACATTGACCGTCAGACTGTAGAACCATGGCGCCGGGGTGTGTGTCTAGGACGGCTGACTTATGTCACACATTGACCGTCAGACTGTAGGACCATGGCGTCGGGGTGTGTGTCTAGGACGGCTGACTTATGTCACACATTGACCGTCAGACTGTAGAACCATGGCGCCGGGGTATGTGTCTAGGACGGCTGACCTTTGTCACACATTGAACTTCAGACTGTAGGACCATGGCGCCGGGGTGTGTGTCTAGGACGGCTGACTTATGTCACACATTGGCCGTCAGACTGTAGAACCATGGCGCCGGAGTGTGTGTCTAGGACGGCTGACTTATGTCACACATTGACCGTCAGACAGTAGGACCATGGCGCCGGGGTGTGTGTCTGGGACGGCTGACTTATGTCACACATTGACCGTCCGACTGTAGGACCATGGCGCCGGGGTGTGTGTCTAGGACGGCTGACTTATGTCACACATTGACCGTCAGACTGTAGGACCATGGGGCCGGGGTGTGTGTCTAGGACGGCTGACTTATGTCACACATTGACCGTCAGACTGTAGGACCATGGCGCCGGGGTGTGTGTCTAGGACGGTTGACTTATGTCACACATTGACCGTCAGACTGTAGGACCATGGCGCTGGGGTGTGTGTCTGGGACGGCTGACTTATGTCACACATTGACCGTCCGACTGTAGGACCATGGCGCCGGGGTGTGTGTCTAGGACGGCTGACTTATGTCACACATTGACCGTCAGACTGTAGGACCATGGGGCCGGGCTGTGTGTCTAGGACGGCTGACTTATGTCACACATTGACCGTCAGACTGTAGAACCATGGCGCCGGGGTGTGTGTCTAGGACACGGTTGACTTATGTCACACATTGACCGTCAGACTGTAGGACCATGGCGCCGGGGTGTGTGTCTAGGACGGCTGACTTATGTCACACATTGACCGTCAGACTGTAGGACCATGGCGCCGGGGTGTGTGTCTAGGACGGTTGACTTATGTCACACATTGACCGTCAGACTGTAGGACCATGGCGCTGGGGTGTGTGTCTAGGACGGCTGACTTATGTCACACATTGACCGTCAGACTGTAGAACCATGGCGCCGGGGTGTGTGTTTAGGACGGCTGACTTATGTCACACATTGAACGTCAGACTGTAGAACCATGGCGCCGGGGTGTGTGTCTAGGACGGTTGACTTATGTCACACATTGACCGTCAGACTGTAGAACCATGGCGCATGGGGGGTGTGTCTAGGACGGCTGACTTATGTCACACATTGACCGTCAGACTGTAGGACCATGGCGTCGGGGTGTGTGTCTAGGACGGCTGACTTATGTCACACATTGACCGTCAGACTGTAGAACCATGGCGCCGGGGTGTGTGTCTAGGACGGCTGACTTATGTCACACATTGAGCTTCAGACTGTAGGACCATGGCGCCGGGGTGTGTGTCTAGGACGGCTGACTTATGTCACACATTGGCCGTCAGACTGTAGGACCATGGCGCCGGGGTGTGTGTCTAGGACGGCTGACTTATGTCACACATTGAACGTCAGACAGTAGGACCATGGCGCCGGGGTGTGTGTCTAGGACGGCTGACTTATGTCACACATTGACCGTCAGACTGTAGGACCATGGCGCCGGGGTGTGTGTCCAGGACGGCTGACTTATGTCACACATTGACCGTCAGACTGTAGAACCATGGCGCCGGGGTGTGTGTCTTGAACGGCTGACTTATGTCACACATTGACCGTCAGACTGTAGGACCATGGCGCCGGGGTGTGTGTCTAGGACGGCTGACTTATGTCACACATCGACCGTCAGACTGTAGGACCATGGCGCCGGGGTGTGTGTCTAGGACGGCTGACTTATGTCACACATTGACCGTCAGACTGTAGAACCATGGCGCCGGGGTGTGTGTCTAGGACGGCTGACTTATGTCACACATTGACCGTCAGACAGTAGGACCATGGCGCCGGGGTGTGTGTCTGGGACGGCTGACTTATGTCACACATTGACCGTCCGACTGTAGGACCATGGCGCCGGGGTGTGTGTCTAGGACGGCTGACTTATGTCACACATTGACCGTCAGACTGTAGGACCATGGGGCCGGGGTGTGTGTCTAGGACGGCTGACTTATGTCACACATTGACCGTCAGACTGTAGGACCATGGGGCCGGGGTGTGTGTCTAGGACGGTTGACTTATGTCACACATTGACCGTCAGACTGTAGAACCATGGCGCCGGGGTGTGTGTCTAGGACGGCTGACTTATGTCACACATTGACCGTCAGACTGTAGGACCATGGCGTCGGGGTGTGTGTCTAGGACGGCTGACTTATGTCACACATTGACCGTCAGACTGTAGAACCATGGCGCTGGGGTGTGTGTCTAGGACGGCTGACTTATGTCACACATTGACCGTCAGACTGTAGGACCATGGCGCTGGGGTGTGTGTCTAGGACGGCTGACTTATGTCACACATTGACCGTCAGACTGTAGCACCATGGCGCCGGGGTGTGTGTCTAGGACGGCTGACTTATGTCACACATTGACCGTCAGACTGTAGGACCATGGCGCCGGGGTGTGTGTCTAGGACGGCTGACTTATGTCACACATTGACCGTCAGACTGTAGGACCATGGCGCCGGGGTGTGTGTCTAGGACGGCTGACTTATGTCACACATTGACCGTCAGACTGTAGCACCAGGGCGCCGGGGTGTGTGTCTAGGACGGCTGACTTATGTCACACATTGACCGTCAGACTGTAGAACCATGGCGCCGGAGTGTTTGTCTAGAACGGCTGACTTATGTCACACGTTGACCGTCAGACTGTAGGACCATGGCGCCGGGGTGTGTGTCTAGGACGGCTGACTTATGTCACACATTGACCGTCAGACAGTAGGACCATGGCGCTGGGGTGTGTGTCTAGAACCGCTGACATATGTCACACATTGACCGTCAGACTGTAGAACCATGGCGCCGGGGTGTGTGTTTAGGACGGCTGACTTATGTCACACATTGACCGTCAGACAGTAGGACCATGGCGTTGGGGTGTGTGTCTAGGACGGCTGACTTATGTCACACATTGACCGTCAGACTGTAGAACCATGGCGCCGGGGTGTGTGTCTAGGACGGCTGACTTATGTCACACATTGACCGTCAGACTGTAGGACCATGGCGCTGGGGTGTGTGTCTAGGACGGCTGACTTATGTCACACATTGACCGTCGGACTGTAGGACCATGGCGCTGGGGTGTGTGTCTAGGACGGCTGACTTATGTCACACATTGACCGTCAGACTGTAGGACCATGGCGCTGGGGTGTGTGTCTAGGACGGTTGACTTATGTCACACATTGACCGTCAGACTGTAGAACCATGGCGCCGGGGTGTGTGTCTAGGACGGCTGACTTATGTCACACATTGACCGTCAGACTGTAGGACCATGGCGTCGGGGTGTGTGTCTAGGACGGCTGACTTATGTCACACATTGACCGTCAGACTGTAGAACCATGGCGCCGGGGTATGTGTCTAGGACGGCTGACCTTTGTCACACATTGAACTTCAGACTGTAGGACCATGGCGCCGGGGTGTGTGTCTAGGACGGCTGACTTATGTCACACATTGGCCGTCAGACTGTAGAACCATGGCGCCGGGGTGTGTGTCTAGGACGGCTGACTTATGTCACACATTTACCGTCAGACAGTAGGACCATGGCGCCGGGGTGTGTGTCTGGGACGGCTGACTTATGTCACACATTGACCGTCCGACTGTAGGACCATGGCGCCGGGGTGTGTGTCTAGGACGGCTGACTTATGTCACACATTGACCGTCAGACTGTAGGACCATGGGGCCGGGGTGTGTGTCTAGGACGGCTGACTTATGTCACACATTGACCGTCAGACTGTAGGACCATGGCGCCGGGGTGTGTGTCTAGGACGGCTGACTTATGTCACACATTGACCGTCAGACAGTAGGACCATGGCGCTGGGGTGTGTGTCTGGGACGGCTGACTTATGTCACACATTGACCGTCCGACTGTAGGACCATGGCGCCGGGGTGTGTGTCTAGGACGGCTGACTTATGTCACACATTGACCGTCAGACTGTAGGACCATGGGGCCGGGCTGTGTGTCTAGGACGGCTGACTTATGTCACACATTGACCGTCAGACTGTAGAACCATGGCGCCGGGGTGTGTGTCTAGGACACGGTTGACTTATGTCACACATTGACCGTCAGACTGTAGGACCATGGCGCCGGGGTGTGTGTCTAGGACGGCTGACTTATGTCACACATTGACCGTCAGACTGTAGGACCATGGCGCCGGGGTGTGTGTCTAGGACGGTTGACTTATGTCACACATTGACCGTCAGACTGTAGGACCATGGCGCTGGGGTGTGTGTCTAGGACGGCTGACTTATGTCACACATTGACCGTCAGACTGTAGAACCATGGCGCCGGGGTGTGTGTTTAGGACGGCTGACTTATGTCACACATTGAACGTCAGACTGTAGAACCATGGCGCCGGGGTGTGTGTCTAGGACGGTTGACTTATGTCACACATTGACCGTCAGACTGTAGAACCATGGCGCATGGGGGGTGTGTCTAGGACGGCTGACTTATGTCACACATTGACCGTCAGACTGTAGGACCATGGCGTCGGGGTGTGTGTCTAGGACGGCTGACTTATGTCACACATTGACCGTCAGACTGTAGAACCATGGCGCCGGGGTGTGTGTCTAGGACGGCTGACTTATGTCACACATTGAACTTCAGACTGTAGGACCATGGCGCCGGGGTGTGTGTCTAGGACGGCTGACTTATGTCACACATTGGCCGTCAGACTGTAGGACCATGGCGCCGGGGTGTGTGTCTAGGACGGCTGACTTATGTCACACATTGACCGTCAGACAGTAGGACCATGGCGCCGGGGTGTGTGTCTAGGACGGCTGACTTATGTCACACATTGACCGTCAGACTGTAGGACCATGGCGCCGGGGTGTGTGTCCAGGACGGCTGACTTATGTCACACATTGACCGTCAGACTGTAGAACCATGGCGCCGGGGTGTGTGTCTTGAACGGCTGACTTATGTCACACATTGACCGTCAGACTGTAGGACCATGGCGCCGGGGTGTGTGTCTAGGACGGCTGACTTATGTCACACATCGACCGTCAGACTGTAGGACCATGGCGCCGGGGTGTGTGTCTAGGACGGCTGACTTATGTCACACATTGACCGTCAGACTGTAGAACCATGGCGCCGGGGTGTGTGTCTAGGACGGCTGACTTATGTCACACATTGACCGTCAGACTGTAGAACCATGGCGCCGGGGTGTGTGTCTAGGACGGCTGACTTATGTCACACATTGACCGTCAGACAGTGGGACCATGGCGCCGGGGTGTGTGTCTGGGACGGCTGACTTATGTCACACATTGACCGTCCGACTGTAGAACCATGGCGCCGGGGTGTGTGTCTAGGACGGCTGACTTATGTCACACATTGACCGTCAGACAGTAGGACCATGGGGCCGGGGTGTGTGTCTAGGACGGCTGACTTATGTCACACATTGACCGTCAGACTGTAGGACCATGGGGCCGGGGTGTGTGTCTAGGACGGTTGACTTATGTCACACATTGACCGTCAGACTGTAGAACCATGGCGCCGGGGTGTGTGTCTAGGACGGCTGACTTATGTCACACATTGACCGTCAGACTGTAGGACCATGGCGTCGGGGTGTGTGTCTAGGACGGCTGACTTATGTCACACATTGACCGTCAGACTGTAGAACCATGGCGCTGTGGTGTGTGTCTAGGACGGCTGACTTATGTCACACATTGACCGTCAGACTGTAGGACCATGGCGCTGGGGTGTGTGTCTAGGACGGCTGACTTATGTCACACATTGACCGTCAGACTGTAGCACCATGGCGCCGGGGTGTGTGTCTAGGACGGCTGACTTATGTCACACATTGACCGTCAGACTGTAGGACCATGGCGCCGGGGTGTGTGTCTAGGACGGCTGACTTATGTCACACATTGACCGTCAGACTGTAGGACCATGGCGCCGGGGTGTGTGTCTAGGACGGCTGACTTATGTCACACATTGACCGTCAGACTGTAGCACCAGGGCGCCGGGGTGTGTGTCTAGGACGGCTGACTTATGTCACACATTGACCGTCAGACTGTAGAACCATGGCGCCGGAGTGTTTGTCTAGGACGGCTGACTTATGTCACACGTTGACCGTCAGACTGTAGGACCATGGCGCCGGGGTGTGTGTCTAGGACGGCTGACTTATGTCACACATTGACCGTCAGACAGTAGGACCATGGCGCTGGGGTGTGTGTCTAGAACCGCTGACATATGTCACACATTGACCGTCAGACTGTAGAACCATGGCGCCGGGGTGTGTGTTTAGGACGGCTGACTTATGTCACACATTGACCGTCAGACAGTAGGACCATGGCGTTGGGGTGTGTGTCTAGGACGGCTGACTTATGTCACACATTGACCGTCAGACTGTAGAACCATGGCGCCGGGGTGTGTGTCTAGGACGGCTGACTTATGTCACACATTGACCGTCAGACTGTAGGACCATGGGGCCGGGGTGTGTGTCTAGGACGGCTGACTTATGTCACACATTGACCGTCAGACTGTAGGACCATGGGGCCGGGGTGTGTGTCTAGGACGGTTGACTTATGTCACACATTGACCGTCAGACTGTAGAACCATGGCGCCGGGGTGTGTGTCTAGGACGGCTGACTTATGTCACACATTGACCGTCAGACTGTAGGACCATGGCGTCGGGGTGTGTGTCTAGGACGGCTGACTTATGTCACACATTGACCGTCAGACTGTAGAACCATGGCGCTGGGGTGTGTGTCTAGGACGGCTGACTTATGTCACACATTGACCGTCAGACTGTAGGACCATGGCGCTGGGGTGTGTGTCTAGGACGGCTGACTTATGTCACACATTGACCGTCAGACTGTAGGACCATGGCGCCGGGGTGTGTGTCTAGGACGGCTGACTTATGTCACACATTGACCGTCAGACTGTAGGACCATGGCGCCGGGGTGTGTGTCTAGGACGGCTGACTTATGTCACACATTGACCGTCAGACTGTAGGACCATGGCGCCGGGGTGTGTGTCTAGGACGGCTGACTTATGTCACACTATGACCGTCAGACTGTAGCACCAGGGCGCCGGGGTGTGTGTCTAGGACGGCTGACTTATGTCACACATTGACCGTCAGACTGTAGAACCATGGCGCCGGAGTGTTTGTCTAGGACGGCTGACTTATGTCACACGTTGACCGTCAGACTGTAGGACCATGGTGCCGGGGTGTGTGTCTAGGACGGCTGACTTATGTCACACATTGACCGTCAGACAGTAGGACCATGGCGCTGGGGTGTGTGTCTAGAACCGCTGACATATGTCACACATTGACCGTCAGACTGTAGAACCATGGCGCCGGGGTGTGTGTTTAGGACGGCTGACTTATGTCACACATTGACCGTCAGACAGTAGGACCATGGCGTTGGGGTGTGTGTCTAGGACGGCTGACTTATGTCACACATTGACCGTCAGACTGTAGCACCATGGCGCCGGGGTGTGTGTCTAGGACGGCTGACTTATGTCACACATTGACCCGTCAGACTGTGGAACCATGGCGCCGGAGTTTTTGTCTAGGACGGCTGACTTATGTCACACGTTGACCGTCAGACTGTAGGACCATGGCGCCGGGGTGTGTGTCTAGGACGGCTGACTTATGTCACACATTGACCGTCAGACAGTAGGACCATGGCGCTGGGGTGTGTGTCTAGAACCGCTGACATATGTCACACATTGACCGTCAGACTGTAGAACCATGGCGCCGGGGTGTGTGTTTAGGACGGCTGACTTATGTCACACATTGACCGTCACACAGTAGGACCATGGCGTTGGGGTGTGTGTCTAGGACGGCTGACTTATGTCACACGTTGACCGTCAGACTGTAGGACCATGGCGTTGGGGTGTGTGTCTAGGACGGCTGACTTATGTCACACATTGACCGTCAGACAGTAGGACCATGGCGCTGGGGTGTGTGTCTAGAACCGCTGACATATGTCACACATTGACCGTCAGACTGTAGAACCATGGCGCCGGGGTGTGTGTTTAGGACGGCTGACTTATGTCACACATTGACCGTCAGACACTAGGACCATGGCGTTGGGGTGTGTGTCTAGGACGGCTGACTTATGTCACACATTGACCGTCAGACAGTAGGACCATGGCGCTGGGGTGTGTGTCTAGAACCGCTGACATATGTCACACATTGACCGTCAGACTGTAGAACCATGGCGCCGGGGTGTGCGTTTAGGACGGCTGACTTATGTCACACATTGACCGTCAGACACTAGGACCATGGCGTTGGGGTGTGTGTCTAGGACGGCTGACTTATGTCACACATTGACCGTCAGACTGTAGAACCATGGCGCCGGGGTGTGTGTCTAGGACGGCTGACTTATGCCACACATTGACCGTCAGACTGTAGGACCATGGCGCTGGGGTGTGTGTCTAGGACGGCTGACTTATGTCACACATTGACCGTCAGACAGTAGGACCATGGCGCCGGGGTGTGTGTCTAGGACGGCTGACTTATGTCACACATTGACCGTCGGACTGTAGGACCATGGCGCCGGGGTGTGTGTCTAGCACGGCTGACTTATGTCACACATTGACCGTCCGACTGTAGGACCATGGCGCCGGGGTGTGTGTCTAGGACGGCTGACTTATGTCACACATTGACCGTCCGACTGTAGGACCATGGCGCCGGGGTGTGTGTCTAGGACGGCTGACTTATGTCACACATTGACCGTCAGACTGTAGGACCATGGCGCCGGGGTGTGTGTCTAGGACGGCTGACTTATGTCACACATTGACCGTCAGACAGTAGGACCATGGCGTTGGGGTGTGTGTCTAGGACGGCTGACTTATGTCACACATTGACCGTCAGACTGTAGAACCATGGCGCCGGGGTGTGTGTCTAGGACGGCTGACTTATGCCACACATTGACCGTCGGACTGTAGGACCATGGCGCCGGGGTGTGTGTCTAGCACGGCTGACTTATGTCACACATTGACCGTCCGACTGTAGGACCATGGCGCCGGGGTGTGTGTCTAGGACGGCTGACTTATGTCACACATTGACCGTCAGACTGTAGGACCATGGCGCCGGGGTGTGTGTCTAGGACGGCTGACTTATGTCACACATTGACCGTCGGACTGTAGGACCATGTCGCCGGAGTGTTTGTCTAGGACGGCTGACTTATGTCACACGTTGACCGTCAGACTGTAGGACCATGGCGCCGGGGTGTGTGTCTAGGACGGCTGACTTATGTCACACATTGGCCGTCAGACTGTAGGACCATGGCGCCGGGGTGTGTGTCTAGGACGGCTGACTTATGTCACACATTGACCGTCAGACTGTAGGACCATGGCGCCGGGGTGTGTGTCTAGGACGGCTGACTTATGTCACACATTGACCGTCAGACTGTAGGACCATGGCGCTGGGGTGTGTGTCTAGGACGGCTGACATGTCACACATTGACCGTCAGACTGTAGGACCATGGCGCCGGGGTGTGTGTCTAGGACGGCTGACTTATGTCACACATTGACCGTCAGACTGTAGGACCATGGCGCCGGGGTGTGTGTCTAGGACGGCTGACTTATGTCACACATTGACCGTCAGACTGTAGGACCATGGCGCCGGGGTGTGTGTCTAGGACGGCTGACTTATGTCACACATTGACCGTCAGACTGTAGGACCATGGCGCCGGGGTGTGTGTCTAGGACGGCTGACTTATGTCACACATTGGCCGTCAGACTGTAGGACCATGGCGCCGGGGTGTGTGTCTAGGACGGCTGACTTATGTCACACATTGACCGTCAGACTGTAGAACCATGGCGCCGGGGTGTGTGTCTAGGACGGCTGACTTATGTCACACATTGACCGTCAGACTGTAGGACCATGGCGCTGGGGTGTGTGTCTAGGACGGCTGACTTATGTCACACATTGACCGTCAGACTGTAGGACCATGGCGCCGGGGTGTGTGTCTAGGACGGCTGACTTATGTCACACATTGACCGTCAGACTGTAGGACCATGGCGCTGGGGTGTGTGTCTAGGACGGCTGACTTATGTCACACATTGACCGTCAGACTGTAGGACCATGGCGCCGGGGTGTGTGTCTAGGACGGCTGACTTATGTCACACATTGACCGTCAGACTGTAGGACCATGGCGCCGGGGTGTGTGTCTAGGACGGCTGACTTATGTCACACATCGACCGTCAGACTGTAGGACCATGGCGCCGGGGTGTGTGTCTAGCACGGCTGACTTATGTCACACATTGACCGTCAGACTGTAGGACCATGGCGCCGGGGTGTGTGTCTAGGACGGCTGACTTATGTCACACATTGACCGTCGGACTGTAGGACCATGGTGCCGGGGTGTGTGTCTAGCACGGCTGACTTATGTCACACATTGACCGTCAGACTGTAGGACCATGGCGCCGGGGTGTGTGTCTAGGACGGCTGACTTATGTCACACATTGACCTTGAGACTGTAGGACCATGGCGCCGGGGTGTGTGTCTAGGACGGCTGACTTATGTCACACATTGACCGTCAGACTGTAGGACCATGGTGCCGGGGTGTGTGTCTAGCACGGCTGACTTATGTCACACATTGACCGTCGGACTGTAGGACCATGGCGCTGGGGTGTGTGTCTAGGACGGCTGACTTATGTCACACATTGACCGTCAGACTGTAGAACCATGGCACCGGGTGTGTGTCTAGGACGGCTGACTTATGTCACACATTGACCGTCGGACTGTAGGACCATGGTGCCGGGGTGTGTGTCTAGGACGGCTGACTTATGTCACACATTGACCGTCGGACTGTAGGACCATGGTGCCGGGGTGTGTGTCTAGCACGGCTGACTTATGTCACACATTGACCGTCAGACTGTAGGACCATGGCGCCGGGGTGTGTGTCTAAGACGGCTGACTTATGTCACACATTGACCTTGAGACTGTAGGACCATGGCGCCCGGGTGTGTGTCTAAGACGGCTGACTTATGTCACACATTGACCTTGAGACTGTAGAACCATGGCGCCGGGGTGTGTGTCTAAGACGGCTGACTTATGTCACACATTGACCTTGAGACTGTAGAACCATGGCGCCGGGGTGTGTGTCTTGGACGACTGTGTTAAAGTTCCCTGCCGCACATTAGGTAATAAATCGTATCACTTGAAATCAAACAAAGCTGCAAAATCCATCGTCTCCCGCAGACGGACGGATGCCAATCCTTAAAGTTCGTGTCATGACGCGCCCTGGTGCAAATAGATCATAACGTCTGCAGAACCAATAATTACAGTGCGATGTAGCATTCGTTTTACGCTGCATCGACCCATCACCAATCTCCAATGACACCCTGCACCGAGCCACCCGTAGCCACCAGAGCGGTGGGATTCCGTCACCCTCTGCCCTCCAGGGTGGTGGGATTCCGCCACCCTCTGCCCTCCAGGGTGGTGAGATTCTGCCACCCTCTGCCCTCCAGGGATGGTGGGATTCCGTCACCCTCTGCCCTCCAGGGTGGTGAGATTCCGCCCCCCTCTGCCCTCCAGGGTGGTGAGATTCCGTCACTCTCTGCCCTCCAGGTTGGTGAGATTCCGCCACCCTCTGCCCTCCAGGGTGGTGAGATTCCGCCACCCTCTGCCCTCCAGGGTGGTGGGATTCCGTCACCCTCTGCCCTCCAGGGAGGTGGGTTTTTTCGCTCCCTTCTGCCCTCCAGGGTGGTGAGATTCCGCCACTCTCTGCCCTCCAGGGTGGTGAGATTCCGTCACACTCTGCCCTCCAGCGTGGTGAGATTCCGCCACCCTCTGCTCTCCAGGGTGGAGCCGTCACACTCTGCCCTCCAGGGTGTTGGGTTTCCGCTCCCTTCTGCCCTCCAGGGTGGTGAGATTCCGCCACCCTCTGCCCTCCAGGGTGGTGAGATTCCGTCACACTCTGCCGTCCAGGGTGGTGAGATTCCGCCACCCTCTGCCCTCCAGGGTGGTGGGATCCCGACATCATCTGCCGTCCAGGGTAGTGGTACCCCGCCACCCTCTGCCCTCCAGGGTGGTCGGCCGCGAAATTGGTAATAAAGTAATAAATCAGTAAGTAATAAATCAACTCATTGTTTGGTTATGCATTTATAACAGTCCACGCAAGACATAAAAACAAACACAATCACTAAGTACTACAAACATATTTACAACTTCAACTGTTTACAAGACTGGCGCGTAAGTGATGAACATGTCCGCGTGCAAGCGCGTGGCCAGCTTGACATACTATCCTCTTTCACAATTTTACCTTTATGTTCTTGTTTTTTATTTCTTCACATAAACTAAAGGAATGCTCATACACATCATCTGAAAGTGGAGACTGACGGATACATGTTTTACTTCATTGCTCGGAGAATTCCGTAAATCGCGCGGACTGATTCGGGGGCGCGGGGGGACTCCTCCAACCCCCTTGTGAGCAGCAGCCTCACCACGCCGAAGGCGAATCCTCTACATTTCTTCAGAGGTCTTCAGAGGTCTTTAACCACTAAACAATACATCCGTTTGATTGGTCTGAACTTGTTGGCAAGTGTTATATATATCTATATATTTTGGTAACCGTGAGTGGCCATCGCCTCTGCCCATCCTCGCCTTGCTCCGGACGCCTCCTAGATTACTGGCAGTTTGTCACTGGGGTAACTGTGTTACTGGTTACACCCCTCCCGCCACAGTCACAGCCTCAGATTACTGACCGTTTGTTACTGGGGTAACTGTGTTACTGGTTACACCCCTCCCGCCACAGTCACCGCCTCAGATTGCTGGCAGTGTGTTACTGGGGTAACTGTGTTACTGGTTACACCCCTCCCGCCACAGTCACCGCCTCAGATTACTGGCAGTTTGTTACTGGGGTAACTGTGTTACTGGTTACACCCCTCCCGCCACAGTCACCGCCTCAGATTGCTGGCAGTGTGTTACTGGGGTAACTGTGTTACTGGTTACACCTCTCCCGCCATAGTCACCGCCTCAGATTACTGACAGTTTGTTACTGGGGTAACTGTGTTACTGGTTACACCCCTCCCGCCACAGTCACCGCCTCAGATTGCTGACAGTTTGTTACTGGGGTAACTGTGTTACTGGTCACACCCCTCCCGCCACAGTCACCGCCTCAGATTACTGACAGTTTGTTACTAGGGTAACTGTGTTACTGGTCACACCCCTCCCGCCACAGTCACCGCCTCAGATTACTGGCAGTTTGTTACTGGGGTAACTGTGTAATTTGTTACACTCCTCCCGCCACGGTTGCGATCCTGACAGACTGCGCGTCTCTCCGGCACGTGAGAAGCGCGCGGAACGCCCGTCTGAACTCTGGACTCTTCCACGAATAGATCAACGGATTGACGAACGACGCTGAGTAGACCAAGGTCAAGGCCAGCAGTCTGGGCACGTGATAGGCCATGGAGTCGGCTGGGGTCACGAAGCCGACGATGACGTAGGGCGTGTAGCAGCCGTAGAGCAGCGCCACTAGCATCAGGATCATCGTGTTAACCCGTCGCTCCACAATCGCTGACCTCTCGGGTAGTTTGACCTTGAAGACGCCCGTCGTCTGCGCCATGACCTTGCGCCTTTGGCTGGCGGCCTTGTACAGGATCAGGCCGTACAGGATGGCGTTTGCCACGAGCAGCGAACCAATCGGGATGAGGACGAAGATTAACTGGAATAACCGGGGCCCGATATCCTGGAGCGTGCACAGGGACCCGGACTCGTAGTCGTTCCAGAAGAAGGGGATGACGGCGCCGATGGCGATGGCGTACACCCAGATACAGGCCGTGGAGACGACGGCTCGCTTTCGGGACATCCAGTCGTGGTACTTCTCATGGTGGACGATCTTGACATAGCGCTCGATGGAGACGAGGAGGACGCTGAGGAAGGAGGCCCCCGTGGTCATTATGGGCGACCCCACACAGGCGATGCACTCCAGGGGGTGCCTGGGCGCCCCACCGACCGCCTCCCCACCCAGGTCCAGCAGCACGGGGCGCAGGTTGCACGGGATGACGGTCAGACCCACGGCAATGTCCGCCAGGGCCAGGCTCACCAGGAACACGTTGTGGATCTTGCGCAGCTGGACAAACCGCGCCACGGCGACCACCACCAGGCTGTTGCCGAAGATCATCGGGACGCCCAGCACCAGGTGCACCACGCGAAACCCGATATCGAGATTCGCCGGAAGTGCATACAGCTCTGATGACGTATTTCCGGTGTTGGCCATAGTTGTTGTCATTGCCTTTAACAATCAATGCGCTGCGCTGAAAAAAAATTCATGTTTTATTTTGGCTGCGTATAAATAGACTTCTGCGGTAGGAACTCGTGTGGACCAGAACGCGCGGATGGCCACTTGATCATTATTTAACGGAATTACGCCCGCATACAAACCGCCACCCCGATAAATAAGTTAGGTTCACAACTGCTCGAGAAGTCGTTATCGCCCCATGATCAAGGGACTGAAGGTACCATCGCCCCATGATCAAGGGACTGAAGGCACCATCGCCCCAAGATCAAGGGACTGAAGGCACTATCGCCCCATGATCAAGGGACTGAGGGTACTATCGCCCCATGATCAAGGGACTAAAGGTACCATTGTCCCATGATCAAGGGACTGAAGGTACCATCGCCCCATGATCAAGGGACTGAAGGTACCATTGCCCCATGATCAAGGGACTGAAGGTACCATTGTCCCATGATCAAGGGACTGAAGGTACCATCGCCCCATGATCAAGGGTCTGAAGGTACCATTGCCCCATGATCAAGGGACTGAAGGTACCATTGCCCCATGATCAAGGGTCTGAAGGTACCATTGTCCCATGATCAAGGGACTAAAGGTACCATTGTCCCATGATCAAGGGACTGAAGGTACCATCGCCCCATGATCAAGGGTCTGAAGGTACCATTGCCCCATGATCAAGGGACTGAAGGTACCATTGCCCCATGATCAAGGGTCTGAAGGTACCATTGCCCCATGATCAAGGGACTGAAGGTACCATTGTCCCATGATCAAGGGACTGAAGGTACCGTCGCCCCATGATCAAGGGACTGAAGGTACCATCGCCCCATGATCAAGGGACTGAAGGCACCATCGCCCCAAGATCAAGGGACTGAAGGCACTATCGCCCCATGATCAAGGGACTGAAGGTACTATCGCCCCATGATCAAGGGACTGAAGGTACCATTGCCCCATGATCAAGGGACTGAAGGTACCATCGCCCCATGATCAAGGGACTGAAGGTACCATCGCCCCATGATCAAGGGACTGAAGGTACTATCGCCCCATGATCAAGGGACTGAAGGTACCATCGCCCCATGATCAAGGGACTGAAGGTACCATCGCCCCATGATCAAGGGACTGAAGGTACTATCGCCCCATGATCAAGGGACTGAAGGTACCATTGTCCCATGATCAAGGGACTGAAGGTACCATCGCCCCATGATCAAGCGACTGAAGGTACCATTGCCCCGTGATCAAGGGTCTGAAGGTACCATTGCCCCATGATCAAGGGACTGAAGGTACCATTGCCCCATGATCAAGGGTCCGAAGGTACTGAAGGTACTATCGCCCCATGATCAAGGGACTGAAGGTACCATCGCCCCATGATCAAGGGACTGAAGGTACCATTGCCCCGTGATCAAGGGTCTGAAGGTACCATTGCCCCATGATCAAGGGACTGAAGGTACCATCGCCCCATGATCAAGGGTCTGAAGGTACCATTGCCCCATGATCAAGGGACTGAAGGTACCATTGCCCCATGATCAAGGGTCTGAAGGTACCATTGCCCCATGATCAAGGGACTGAAGGTACCATTGTCCCATGATCAAGGGACTGAAGGTACCATCGCCCCATGATCAAGGGACTGAAGGTACCATTGCCCCGTGATCAAGGGTCTGAAGGTACCATTGCCCCATGATCAAGGGACTGAAGGTACCATCGCCCCATGATCAAGGGTCTGAAGGTACCATTGCCCCATGATCAAGGGACTGAAGGTACCATTGCCCCATGATCAAGGGTCTGAAGGTACCATTGCCCCATGATCAAGGGACTGAAGGTACCATTGTCCCATGATCAAGGGACTGAAGGTACCGTCGCCCCATGATCAAGGGACTGAAGGTACCATCGCCCCATGATCAAGGGACTGAAGGCACCATCGCCCCAAGATCAAGGGATTGAAGGCACTATCGCCCCATGATCAAGGGACTGAAGGTACTATCGCCCCATGATCAAGGGACTGAAGGTACCATTGCCCCATGATCAAGGGACTGAAGGTACCATCGCCCCATGATCAAGGGACTGAAGGTACCATCGCCCCATGATCAAGGGACTGAAGGTACTATCGCCCCATGATCAAGGGACTGAAGGTACCATCGCCCCATGATCAAGGGACTGAAGGTACCATTGCCCCATGATCAAGGGACTGAAGGTACCATCGCCCCATGATCAAGGGTCTGAAGGTACCATTGCCCCATGATCAAGGGACTGAAGGTACCATTGCCCCATGATCAAGGGTCTGAAGGTACCATTGCCCCATGATCAAGGGACTGAAGGTACCATTGTCCCATGATCAAGGGACTGAAGGTACCGTCGCCCCATGATCAAGGGACTGAAGGTACCATCGCCCCATGATCAAGGGACTGAAGGCACCATCGCCCCAAGATCAAGGGACTGAAGGCACTATCGCCCCATGATCAAGGGACTGAAGGTACTATCGCCCCATGATCAAGGGACTGAAGGTACCATTGCCCCATGATCAAGGGACTGAAGGTACCATCGCCCCATGATCAAGGGACTGAAGGTACCATCGCCCCATGATCAAGGGACTGAAGGTACTATCGCCCCATGATCAAGGGACTGAAGGTACCATCGCCCCATGATCAAGGGACTGAAGGTACCATCGCCCCATGATCAAGGGACTGAAGGTACTATCGCCCCATGATCAAGGGACTGAAGGTACCATTGTCCCATGATCAAGGGACTGAAGGTACCATCGCCCCATGATCAAGCGACTGAAGGTACCATTGCCCCGTGATCAAGGGTCTGAAGGTACCATTGCCCCATGATCAAGGGACTGAAGGTACCATTGCCCCATGATCAAGGGTCCGAAGGTACTGAAGGTACTATCGCCCCATGATCAAGGGACTGAAGGTACCATCGCCCCATGATCAAGGGACTGAAGGTACCATTGCCCCGTGATCAAGGGTCTGAAGGTACCATTGCCCCATGATCAAGGGACTGAAGGTACCATTGCCCCATGATCAAGGGTCCGAAGGTACTGAAGGTACTATCGCCCCATGATCAAGGGACTGAAGGTACCATCGCCCCATGATCAAAGGACTGAAGGTACCATTGCCCCGTGATCAAGGGACTGAAGGTACCATTGCCCCATGATCAAGGGTCTGAAGGTACCATTGCTCCATGATCAAGGGACTGAAGGTACTATCGCCCCATGATCAAGGGTCTGAAGGTACCATCGCCCCATGATCAAGGGACTGAAGGTACCATTGCCCCATGATCAAGGGACTGAAGGTACCATTGCCCCATGATCAAGGAACTGAAGGTACCATTGCTCCATGATCAAGGGTCCGAAGGTACTGAAGGTACTATCGCCCCATGATCAAGGGAATGAAATGCTACATTAGAAAGTGCTGCTCCAAGAAGAATCATTTTGTAAATGACTACTTTGTGACTTACAATTTTCTTTGTTTTTTTAATCGAAATTTTATTTGTTATTAACTCCGGAAAGTAAAGTATTTGTTGCTTCTAAAACTAATATGAATAGGTGTTATGGCAGGTGTTATTTAGTGTTGCGATTAAGCGGAATCTGCGATTAACGGAAGTTGAGATTAGCTCCAGTTGTTAACATGGAAACGTATAGAAAATGGCGTTTGCATTTGAGACTTGTTGCGATTAATTACGCGGAAGTTGCGATTAACCCAAGTGCGACTCATTTTAAGTGGCGCGCACTGTAAATAAATGTGATGTCCATATGACCCAATCTTAGTCACTTTAACCTCTATTAGCGTTTAAATTAACAACGGCTTGGACAGTACCTAATATGTAAGATATATGGTTTCATCGTATTCTATTGAAAGGATGAAGGACTACAAGCACCAGTTGAAGGCAACCTCGGGATCCTTTCTTTGTATGTATCTGCCACTTCAACTTGTCCTCAGATTAAATTAATTCCTTGAGTGACAATGACGATGAGTGACAAGACAACTAAACAAGTTACTTACATAGAGGACTGAAATCCAAGCTTTCACGACGCTTCACGTCGTCAGTATCCGGGCAGTAGGGCAGCAGTGGCAGGGGAAGCCCCGGCACCGCGGGGACATACCTTCTGGACGCTCGGCAAACCCATTGATTCAGTCACCCAGGCGTGACCGCCACAATCACAACTCTCCCCGCACCCCCCCCCCCCCTCCTCTTCCCCCCACCCCCACACCCCTCCACCCCTGCTCCACACGCACTCTGGGAAAACTCACTCCTAGTGTTAGAGAAAAAAAAACCTTGGTAACCTTGGTAACGGTATATTGATTTAAGAAGTTTGAAGGAAGACGTGCGGGGAGTAAATAAGCTGTGAAGTGAGAACCCCGCCGCAGGGACCCCATTGGTGGAGAGGTCGTCACATGGGAGCCTCCTAGTAGATCCCCCCGCCCCCCCTCCCCGCTCTTCCCCTTCTTTGCGGAGTCACAAACTGTTCCTCCATCATTTTCCCCTTCCCCCCGCCCCGTCGTGATGAAGTTATTCTTGTTTCTGGGAGTGGACGATGAAAGTCAATAACAAGAAAACCACTCCCTTTTGTCTCACATTCCCATGGCTGTTGTGCTTGAGCGGTTAGGGTGAAAGCCAGCCTCGCGGTGGGTGGGCGACCGTGTTCCCCAATGTTTTAACACATTTCTTCAAGTCAAGCCAGAAAAATGTACCACCAAGGGAATGATTTTCAGATGACTTGATGGGAGATTCCTTTGTGACAGTCATGGACCGTATTGTTGGCTTCCCCTTATGTTGGACTGATCGCTGATCGAAAAGTGACCGACTAGGCTGGTTTAGGCGTCTCTAAATGCACCGGACATGCCGGGTGTGAACCCTTTATTGGCATACGTACGGCGGAGCCCTAGAGGCACGCCCGGAAGAGCCACCGTGGTCACAAGATGGGTTCCCGAGTCCTGGCTCAAAGAAAGGTCCCCATTGTGTTTCACCCTTGATAACAAAGCTTATTTATTGTTGTTACATTTATCGTTGTCTATCTGGCCGAAACGACAGACCACGCGAACTCCAAGTACTGGCTTTGGCACCAATCGCTTGAAGCCTATCGATACATCACTTTGTATGCTCTGCATTATTAACTACCAAAATGAGCACGATCCGTTCCGGACTGTAGCTATTATCATAATGTGTGCGCGTACAATCATAGTGTTTATGTTATATATTCTATATATCGTCCGCCATATTTGTTTTTGGCCGATGCGGCACCTGTGAATGCAACTTGGTTCCCCGCTTTTTTAGCATATGACTCTCCGCTAGAGGGCGTTTTCAGTCACACACTTTGAAATTAAAGACAACAGCAGCGCCCTCTGCCACAGGTAATTCACGGTTACAAAGTTTAGGACCCAGGCTGCAAATGGTTCAGATGGTGACGGGACTCGCCAGATGGCGCTGCATACGCATGGCGGTTGGTCGGGAAAAGACTTGTGCTCCAACATTTTTTCGCGAATATATTACACAAACAAGTGTTGACACACTTTCTTGATGTCAGAAGATAGAACAAGGTATATAGAATACATAAACACTATGATTGTACGCGCACACATTATGATAAAAGCTACAGTCGATTCCATACTAACGTCGACGGATTTTAACATTGCTACCGTTGTGCCCCTAGAGAAGCGGGCTTACCTGGGGGCACTTGCGCCAAGGTTGGCCTCCGCTAAACCGGCGTCAACACGTAATGTAAGCTGCCACCTCTATAGATGTCGCTGTATTATTAATCAGGCTTTGGTCGTGACGGTCGGTATTACCGTGGGTAGGTGGGGACCCGCATGCATACGTATGAGTTATATATGATTCGATAGAACTTGCGTTTCCTCAGCAAGTGCAACTGCATCAGGTGCGGCGAGAACATGGAGAATGACGCCACTAAGCGCTGTAAATAAGTGGACGGCAGCCTTTTTCTACAGTTGGCCAGATAGGACGATGTGGACAGGTTACGATTCTATAGGCCCACTGACTGCGGATAGGAGCTGGCCTCCATACTGGACCGATGGGGACAAACGTTGAACACTCTCAACCGATCGAAGCATGCACTCCTGCGTATTGAAAGAAAGGCTCTGTTTTATATATATTCATCGGTGTATAATTAATTCTACGTCCAAACTATTAGATGTAATGTCAGAGAGCAGGTTTTGTTCTTTCAATGCGACTATGGCGACTGCCCCCAATTGTAATGTAAATGGTGCATGGCTTATAAACGCTTCCGGCGTTATAATAACGTAAATACGGTAAGATGAACCGAATTCCTGTTATATAAAATAAGGGACCCAAAGTTGCAGGCCCTGATTAGTAATTACAGTATTGGCTTGGAAAGACTTTGAAAAGTGAATTAATGTAATTAGCTTGAGGCGAATTAATTTTTTATAACATTAAGTGATAGTTACTTCTTGATCATGAGGGGGGGAATACCACATCTGAATCGCGAATCTCCAAGCATTAGAGAGAGTAATATCGAATCTCCAAGATGAGGACTGTTTAAGAATGGGCGGGAAAAACACATTTCAAAGGTGATATCGCGAATATCGAGGAATTCACATTGCCATAACGGATCGCGGTAAATAGACAAAAGTCTTAGCTTTCAACCATGAATTGTGTGGAAAACGCTCCCCAAAAAATTGCCAACGGCTAATCGCCAATCTCCCAGAATTCCTGGATGCCAATCGCGGAGATCGGAAAAGGCATTCCCTGCCTTCGATACAGTTAACGCGTAGCGATTGGTACGTGTGTTGTTGTCCATTGGGACTGCCTTGTCAATTCTAACCCGAAGGCAGAGGAGAAATTACTGCCCTCACAATCTCACAACATTATTCATTGGCTGCACATTGATTGATGCCAACATAGTTGAAGGAGTCATGAGCAATGGAATGAAGTTGATTGTCGTATTTTATTATTGGATGTGGAGCGTTCATTTTCATTATTTACTGTGTCTTTACCCCATCTAGTTAAGTTAGTGAATTTCGTAAACTACATTGAATTACATGTTAAACATACATTAATACTCTGGTGGCAATGTCAGAGAAGAAGAAATTGCAATTAACTGCGTGACCAGAACAAAGACTGTGTCTATGTTTCTTACGTAAATGCGGGGTCGAGTCAAAATGGACCAGGCAGGTCAGAATTGACCACGTACGTGTGCGAGAGATTTTTTATCACAATTCGAGCGCATTGTTACTACATTTATGGACGACTTGTTACTACATTTGTGCACGACTTGTTATTACATTTGTGAACGACTTGTTAGTCTACGTGTAGACCAGTTTGAAAGTTACTATATTCCAAATAGATTGTTGCTACGTTCCAGGGGGTCTTACTTTTCCTCGCCCTTATTAAAGGTTCCCCCTCCTCGTAGACATGGAATGAAGGATTACAACGCGTTAGAGCCGCGGCAACAACCCTCTGCGGCCCTCTAACCCAACCATGTTATCCTCGGGTATCTCCCCAGATAACCTTCTGTCCACTTCAGTGGACAATGGACGCCAGCCACTGCAACAAGCCAGCCCATGAGACGGAAGATCATCGTGTCTGGAATTGTATGTCGGTCGGAAGACCTATTATCTCCGCGCGCCAGTCCCATAAAATATTCATATCAGCTTTGCGACAGAGAACTATTCGTCACGCTGGGAGTCATGAGTGGAGCGAAACATCAACAGCGGATTGCAATAACTGTAAACTATAGCTGGTCGTTTGCACTTGTTTATACTACCAACCACGCACTCTCTAGACCTCTCTTCCTTTCAATCACTATCCCCTCTCCATCCCAGTCAGTCACTCTCCTTCACTGTCTCCACCCAACCGAAATGTACCCCCCCACCCCTACCACGCCCTGTGCCCACCCGCTGCCTCGGTCGATCTCTGCCGTAGTTACAATATAGATTTCCAGTGTTTGCCGTAAAACCACAAGGGGAATATTGTGAGGTGCATCGGACTTGGGACAGAAATACGCATTTTGTAGGGGAGACCGGGGAAAGTTGGCTCCATTTTTACGTTAAGGGCCATAGATGCTCTAAGGTTAAAGCATGTTGTTTGTCAGGTGACTGATGTATTATGTGACCATATTTAGTACGCAGTTTATTTTTTGTCCATCAGTTATTTACCCTGTATTTTACAGTTTAGCAGAGGCACCCGAAAAGGGCTAATGGGTCCCGTGACGGGGCATGTACACCCAACTCGCGGGGAAAGTACGCACACTGTGAAAAAAGCAAGTAATTCTTTCTTCTCATACCTTTTTTGTATCAGAAATACAATATTATCTGATATAATCTGGAATACAAACAACGAAATCTTAGAACAGAACATTTGGATCGCTACAAGTTACTCGGAATTACTTGTTAGAAATCAAGTCGGCATCAGGATACCTGGGGCTAGAAGAGAGATCATCCGTTGGAATCTACGTCAAAGCTTTGTGTGTATTTGACTGGTTTATTGCTGATTTAACGAAGACAAGCAGGCCACAGACCATCAATTTGAGAGAAAAAAAGAAGATTATTCTTGCACCAATCAGGCTAGAAATGTTACCAAAAAAATCAGTTTCAATAAAGTTAACATTGGTTATGAAACATTGATGCCACCATGTGAACCTTGGCATGTTGACGTCATGTAAACATTAACATTTGTTGATGTCATCATGTAAGCCAATGTGTCAATTTGATTTACGTTCGCTGTCAAAGTAAACGTCAACCTTGCTAAGAATGAAAAAAAAACCCTGCAAGTCTGATTTAGATAAGATGACTAGTGACTAGTTTCGATATTTATTAATTACATCATAACATAACAAATTTAGTTAACAATAACATCTTAACATACAATGACATATCAAACAGGCAAGCATTACTGGCGTTCCAAGGCGCATCCTTCATCATACAACATCGGACAATTTATTTGTCTTCCTTATATATTTTCGGCACTGCCGACAACCTCATTGCAATTGCGTCATAAGTGACTCCAGTTCATCCCAGGTCGTTTGAGTGTGTGAGTCTGTCAGGGCAGAGGCCATGTCAGAGTCAAGGTCATCGAAAAAGGTCTGCGTTTCTGTGTCCGTCAGATGCCCCGTGCCATTTTGAGTAAACAGCGAGGCGCTGGTACCAGCATGATGAAAGGTTTCCGTCTGTTGAGCGGTGTTGGCAGAAGTTAACGCTATCTGTTCAGCCATGTGGCCGATTGCGGACTGAGCATGCGGGTGGAGGGTACGGCCACCACCTACAGGGGCAAACTCAGGCATTTCGAAGGGAGAGGTAGCGCTGGTCTGCGTCTGCACGTTGGCGGCTTCGAACAGAGAGAGTTCCATTTCTCGTGACCCCGGCGTCTGTGTCTCAGTGTCGGAGAAACCCAAGTCGTCCAGGAAATCGTGTGTCGTTTGTGTTTGCATGTTGCTAAGGAACTGTTCAATCATGTTTTCGTCCTCGTCATTGGCAGTCTGTGTTTCGATGTTCATGTAGGCCGTGGAGGCCATGTCGGACGTCTGGCACGCCGACGTCAACAACTCCCGAAATCCCAGGTCCGTCACGGGCGTCTGAGTCTCGTGCGTCTCGTGCGACTCCACGTGCACGCCAAAGTCAAGGTCAGTCAAGGAGGTCTGCGTCTCTACGTGCGCCGGGAAGCCGAGGTCGAGGAGAGATGTCTGGGTTTCAACATTGGCGGGAAAGTCAAAGTCCGTTAATGTCGTCTGCGTCTCCACGTGCGCGGGGAATTCACAGTCAACCAAGGATGTCTGCGTTTCAACGTTAGTGGGGAAAGCAATCCCATGAAGACTGGTTTGCGTGTCTACGTGGGTTGCTACGCCATCCCTCCTGGCGGCTCCAGAGCCCGTGGACTTCCCGTATGACCCGTCGCCGTGACCCGACACCTCCTGGCCGTCCTGGCTGTGGTTGAAGTAGTCTATGGGCTGACCGCCGAGCAGTGGGTCGGTCCCAATATCAACATACAGCTGGTGTTGAGCTGCAGCTAGCGCGCCATCTTGGCCGAAAGTCCCATGCATTCGTAAACCAGGGTCAGGTTCTGCAAGGTCACTGAAAATGTCACAGAGCGCATTTTGTTCTTGGTCAATGACGGCATCGGCTCGCGCCATTGGGGAGATCAAGGTCACATCGACTTCGTTCCTACCCTGGGGCGGCGCCACCGTCACCGGCTGACCAGTCGTCTCCGCCAAGAAACTTTCCAATGTCTGAGTGGAGATGCTCTCGGCGAGAGACGCTTGTAACCGCTCCAAGAATGCCATGGTTTGTGTTTCCGTGTGGGCCAGGGGCAGGTCCGACCAATCCGTGCCGGAGGTCGTGTTGGACGATGAAGTGGCGGTGGGGACGCTAGGTACGTCAGGGTTGCCCAGAGCCGTCTGCTGTCCCGTCGTCAGCCGCTCCGGCCGCTGGGTGGAGATTGTCCGCGGACGCCGGCGTCTCTTGGCCACCGGTCGCAAGCTCGCCGCCGTCTGTGTCTCGCAGCTGCTGACGTCACGCGCGTCCGCCGTCCTCTTGACCTTGGCTCGCGGTGACACCTGAGAAGCACGTGACTCCCGGTGGACGGGGATATCGGCGCTCTCCATGGCCGTCTTCAGGATGAAGTCTCCCGTGGTCTGGGTCTGAGCCACTGTGCGTCCCCTCCCCCGCCCAGACATCGTCTGCGTCGATATGGTCGACTTGGGCACCTTATTCCTGCGCCTGCTTGAGTCTCTCCTCGGGATACACTCCCCTATCCTTCGCGTCGCAAATCGTGCGCTCAGACAATTATCAGTCTGCGTGACGGTGGATTTCGACATTTCAGTGAGTGTAGTCCCAGAGTCAGGCCCGGAGCTGGGCATGGACGGTATCGGAGACGTCGCGTGCGAACGGACAACCGTTGATGAAGACACTGATGACGTCACAGGCCGTGTTTTTAACTCCCGTAAGCGGGAAGTCGTCGTCGTCGTCCTCTTAGTGCGAGCATCGGCGATCAAGATAAGCTGAGGCTGAGCGGGTGCCATCAGAAGGGTGACTGGCGGATTTGAAGTGGTAGACTTGGGCGAGGCGGGAATCGAGGGGAGAAAGAAACACGGCATCCCTCCAGTTTTAACCAACATCATGCTAGGCTTAGGATAAATAGTCGGGCAGCGCCGCACTGCTGTCTGACTCGGACAATCGGGTGACGTCGCACAACGGGTTATTGTAGATGTCGCCATGGTAGTTGCATGTATCGTTGGCTTGACAACACCCACTGAGTCAGCTTTCTTGCTACATTTGTCGGCAGCATCAGTCGTCGTGTACGTCATACTGGGGCTAGAGGGAAAACAAACAGGCCAAATGTCAATCGTATTGTAGGAGAAGTTTAAAGCTGGTCGGCCGCTTGCATTAATTTAGTTAGCTTAGTTACGCCGTACAATTAACCTCACTCTCACTTCAATTGAAGGTTCATCTACACAAATCAATTTCTCAACAATGGCGAGAAAAGCAGGCAATTGACTTCTGGGCAGCGATTGTTCGCCCTCTACGCAATAATTGGTCATTGGTCTGTGAAACTTCTACCAGGTATATGGTCATCAGACTATCCCTTTACATTATGCCTGTTACAATTAGTACGAAAGTACTCATAACAAAGATCAAGGTTCCACTGACCTTTGTTCCGGGAAGACGGGGGCGTGTTGCTGTCTGTGGCAGTGGGTGAGGTAGGCCTCGCGCGTGCTGTACGGGGCGCTGCAGGTCGCACAGACGAAGGTTGTCCCGCAGCTCTTGAGGTGTCTGCGCAGCAGCCTCTCCAGACTGAAGGGTCGTCCACACTCTGGACACTTGTACTTCTTCTCGGCGTGGATCTGCATGTAATGCTACAACACCACCCCACCATTCATGCTGATTCATGCTGCCCTTTCAAATATTAGTTCAATCATGTGTGGAGCGACAATCTTAAGAGTAAGTTGTGGCGCATCGTTGGCGATGTACGTTGCACAGTTCGGACTTTGATTCAACTTTATAGTTAAGCGGACCACAGGCGAAAACAGCACTAGACATCAGTTACCGCAGTATTTAATTCAGTTAGGGGGAATATATGCGGAAACAACGCTAGACATTAGATGGCTAGTTGGCTTTAAATATGGCGGGTGTCCTAACAAAACAGGCAATCGATTTAAAAAGAATTACAAGCAGCTTACCTATTTATCAATGAAATATTTGCCAGTTCTTCTTATCGAGTATAATTGACTGATGCACTCCATGTATTTAACAGTGTACTTACCTGTTTCAATAACTTAAACGATGGGAAGTGTCTGTCTCCTTGTTGTTGGTGATAGCGACAATTTTCATCTGGACAGTGGTAGAACACTTCCTGTGCTGGTTTTCCTGCCTGTAGCTTTTGACCTCCATGCGTCTTGTTGGCTGCGAATCTCTGGTCGCTGGGGCCCTATCGGGGAAAGCTTGATGGTTTTAGAATAGCTCCTCGAATGATAACAGAAAGCAGCACCAAGTAGACATTTTATGACGAATATATGTATGAACATGGAATAAAGCAATGAGGGCACTGCGCAGCCATAGCAAAATATGGATGGCTACAATATGGTAGACTGTGGTATAGCACATCCACAGCAACCTGATTGTAGGCCAAAGGGGTCTTATTTGTTAGGGGGAGGGGGGGGGGTATCAAGCCATAGACAAAATACTTAAATGTACCTGGATCTTGTGAACCTTCAGGAGATGTATCCGGAGTGCTGACGACTGTGCTACGACTCGGCCACATCCAGCAACTGGACAAGTAACATTGGTCTTTACGTCCAACGTTAGTTCAGAAGCCGCAGGACATATATGCTGCACCGAATCAGTGTCGAACCCAGATTCCATTATAGAAGGATAGCCATGGATGCTGTGATGAAAGAGAGATAAATATACCTGTTATTATGATATTGTATATCTGCATATATGATATCTGCAGGCAGAGAGAGAGTCAGAGGGAGAGGTCACCCAGTGTGCAGGTCGGGGTGAGGTGATGTGGTCAACTGATACAGGCAGGGTGGTCAACTGATGCAGCTAGGGTGGTCAACTGATGCAGCTAGGGTGGTTGCCAAATGTAGGAAGGTGTGCAGAGGTGTACATAGGTGGGCCTCAATCACTTGAGAAGGAGAGGGACCCCTCAACATCTATGGGGTAGGACGAAGATATTTAGCTGAAACATGAACCAGGGATGACACCAGACCAGGGCAAGGGTAGTGCAAGTGCTGATGGTGCCAGGATACCCCCATGGGGAGAGGTGGGGGAAAGCCTGGGCTTGACTTATAAAAAGATCCAAGATCTGGGAATTAAGAAGAGAAGAATGAGAAAGGAGAAAAAGGACATATAGCAGATTGACCTATAAAAATAGATTGAGTATGAACTAGAACTGCACAAGTTTGTAGAAAGAAAATAAAGCTATTAAATGGAACACATTGTTGGATCTGTATTTTATAGTGGTGTCAGAAGTGTAATAAGTATTGTTGTAGTAGCATTAACAAGTATTGTTGTAGCAGCATTAACAAGTATGTTTATATTTACAAGCAGACAAAAATAGGCATTGCAAGATGTCAGGCTGCTTGCTTATGCCTAGGTCTATTGCTCATGTCCCATTTTCTCAATCCCAAATGTGAGAAATGTAATTCCCTGTACTCTTTTGAAAAGCAAGGGTTTGAGTTAACATCACAACACATTTTAGTTCTTCAATTAAAAGTCATATTTTAGTTTTAGTTTTATTTATAGAATCACGTAACTATGAGGAATTACAAAACATAGTTAGGGCTATAAATAAAATTAAGCTGTTGATATTGCCATATTTTTGTTTAGTCCTTAATTCCCAGATGTCCAGAACCTGCATTTAACAAGTACAAATGTGTTATCTCGACCTAGGCCTGATGGGTAAAAGACATTAAAACCCCTAGGCCAAATATATCAGTTCTGGTTGTAAACCTTTTCAGCATCCATTCAGGCCTGGGGCCATAACAAATAGGTGCCAGTACAGTGGAAACAGCATAGAATTGTTTCTGACAGGCAGGCCGGTTCCAAGCCTATATGTTCATGGCAGCTCCATCCTGGAAGACTAAGTTGATGATGAGACACCATGGCTATTCGAGCATCAAGTGAAAGTGTGCATTCTACAGTGAAAATGTTGAATTATGCAGTTATGTTACCTGAATGAGTGCAAATCTTGTCTGCCCATGTTCTAAATGATGATGATGAAGATGAATTTGATTTATATCACAGGTGTTCAGATCTGCTGACAGAACCCCTGAAGTAAACAAACAATGTCCTCCTCTCAGGCTCCGCATCTTTCTATTATATGCAGTGCCTAAGGAGTGGGGCATTGTTTATTTACTTTGGGGGTTCTGTCAGCAGATCTGAGCACCTGGGATTTATATAAAGGAAAATACAGTTATTTTATCTGTTCCATGAACAGCTACCAAGTGTGATTAGTTCAGACGTTACTTGTCATCCCATTGCCAACTGTCTTACACAGGGTTCATACAGGCAAGGTTCCATCAAATTTAAGGCCTGGTGTTAAGGCAAGCACTAGAAAAGTTCAAGGAGTTTTCAAGGACAATTTTTAGCTTCTCTGGTCTATTTTAAGCATACAAATTGCAAAACTTGGGACCAAATTTTATGCATACAATCTTTGATATGCGGAAATAAGGAATGACAACAAGAAGGCAGTGTCCACGTTTATTTATTACCAACCAAACACATTTATTGGAGTTAATCACTTTACTTTTATTAATTGCTACTTCTTCAATTCAGCCAGCTTTTGTTTGATTTTTTCTTGGGTCTTTACCAGTGCCCGGTCCAGTTTGAAATCAAGCACTTTTCATTGTAACTGCCATATTTTCAAGCAAATTCAAGTACATTGGATCGACCTCAAGGCCCATTTCTGTTTTTATGACCTTTTCCAGGCATCAGTCAAATTCAAGCACTTTTCAAGCCTGTGCGCACCCTGCTTACAACAGTAATTTCTTATAGCATAGGTATAGGCCATGGTCACATAGGCATCAGAGCAGAGGCCATCGGTCTCACCTTATAGCGAAAAAAGACACTAATCTCACAAAAAGACAGCCCAAATGCCAATTAACTCAGGAATAAGGCAGGAACGAAAAAATGTATTGTTTAATTGGTATTGGGGTTTCCATTCGGTTTTCAATTTGAGTACATGATTGATACTCTCGCAGTTGTTATTTGTCCAAGAAGGGGAGATGCCGTGTCTTGATGAGGTTGCATAGTTTTCCTTCCTTAACTGATTAGCCCTGCACGAAACCGTCGCCCGAAGCCGGGTGTCTTCCGACTTCTACCTCAACTAATTGGTGTCACATAACTGTGGCATGCGTGTCTCCTACCCCAATAACACTAACATTTTATTTAGTAAAAAATGGCAACCCAATGTTGATGAATTAAAAAAAAACGTTTCAGGTGATACATGTTCCATTTACAATTAGATTGTCGCATTATTGTCTTTTCGCGAAAAGACTTCATAATGCAAATATGTATACGATACTGTCCCTACTGCACACCATCTAGTGAGGCAATGGGCAAGTATCGGCCGTACTTCCGATGTTTTATGAGTACGAAGTAAAAGTAAAAGTCTTTCATAGCAAGTGTCTATCTAATATGGCGGCAACAGTACCGATCGCTGAATGGTGTCCGTATTGAAATATTTGTTAAGTATGCATATAAACCTAAATAAATAATACATATTTTCATTCCTGCCCGCAGTAAAGATATTACAAACCAAATCAGCCAGTTCAACAGCTTCAAATGGGGGTAATTGGCATTTGGGCTGTCTTTTCGCTATAAAGTGAGACCCAAGGCCATGACCACACAGACATAGCTATATGGCCATGCCCAAGCCCATACTATAGCTTGATGGCGATGCAAATCAAGTTAAATCTGGAATGGGAAAGAGCTATGGCTATTTATTTAAATGAATATCGTCATCAGATGAGCAAGTGACGAAACAAAAGGCTACTTTGACCACAGGTGCCCCAATCGTGGGTGGGAGGGGAAGGGGGACGGCTTCACACATGCACATATGTCATATAAAGAGACATATGTGCTGATGTGTGAAGCCGGCCCCTCCCCCTCCCGCCCCACCCACGATTGAGGCACCTGTGCTTTGACCTATGTCATGTTGTGTTACTCTTTATTACCGCTTATTCTCTTTTTCTGCACGTCTGTTCTGAGACTGAGAGCTTGGGCACTCCAGAATGAACAGATGGAGAGCTCAAATGAAAGGCCCCAAATGAAAACAGAAAATAGAGCGATATCATCCTGCCTAGCAAGCAACGGAAACGTCGTGATTCAGGATTGTAACGAGATGGAATATTTCGCGTAAGTTTTTGCTGACTTATTTATCTTTTGGACAATTAAAGTCAGAAACTTTCGGGAACACATTAATGAGGATTATTCTTTGAAAGGCACAACAATTCGAGCAAAATTGGTCTGGACAACTAAACTACAAAAGATTTTAAGCTTAGCTGTGCGGACCATTCTAATTATATCCGGGGTTCGAAGGCATTTGATTATTTACTACCAATGGCACTTAACTCGTGACTCAAAGTATCTTACAAAAGTCTCTAGCTATTATTAGAGGTTAAATAATTATTTTACCACGCACTATTAATTTGTCATAGATAATTCAAAAGACAATAAAATAGACATAAAGGTCTTCAGGGTTCTTAAAAGGCCAAGCGCAAATAAAACTCACGATGTTTCCGTATTATGTCCACCGGCGGCTTGTTTTGTACTGTGTTTTCAATTTTCTCAGTCTTTGCTCCATTTCTTTGCCATAACTATGAATATCTTCCCTGAAAAAATTATTTCAGATCATCATTTTAACTATGGGGTAGGTCTTTTTTGTTGCAGTATGATTCTAAATTGTGGTGTTTAGCTTAGTTTCATGGTAATGCATGAGCGATAATCTGATAATATAGGCGGTGTGTTTCTCGCACTCTTCAACTTTCTCTTGCGTCTTGGGCGGGGCCCCTAGCCTCGGGCGGTTTACGCCCGCGTGGGCCGCTAGATTTCTGGGCCGCTGGACATTTAGGCCGCTAGGAGGGGTGGAGGGTAGGGGCGGGGGGGGGGGGGGTATTAGGCAGAGGGGATTAGGGATCAAGCGGAGGCTGAAGGGCGAACCGATCAAATGGTTATTGTTTTGCTTCAGGCCAATTAGTTCAACAAATTAAACGTGGTCCGCTCCCAACTTGGATATGTTGCTCACCTACGTTTAATATCCTCGCTATTCTTTTCCATTAGCTTATCTTATCTTCCATTATCCTTAGTCGCTTATCTTGATTTAAGCCTCCAAATGAATGCATTAAATATATATTCCGGTAGAATGGTATCTTAGCTTTCGTTTCAGTGTAAATTGAAAACGAAATTCTACATCAGTAATGTTCTGCGATATTTTTATTATGCAGCCCCATCAAATTTGCGCGGCCGCAGCCCACTCGGTCGTTACAACGGCGTTATATCAATGTCAAGGCCGCGTGGGTCAACTTCTAAAATACGGATTGACGAGTGTACTGTCTGACACTCATGCTTTGGGCTCAACCTTCCGACTTCTTATTGTAAATGCTCCAAAGTGAAATTACATTTATTTAGTAAGATATAAGGCAGTAAATACCTTCAAGCAAGCCATGACATTGTGATTCAGACATGTTGCTTGCGATACAAAAACTCATTTATGTGATGTCATACGTCTTGTATGCAAATTACATTGTAGGCTGTTCCATTTATTGCACTCCTGCCTCATGCACTTGTATCAGCCGATATGTAGATATGAACATGTTTGCAGGGGGAGATACGGCATAAGAATAAGTAGCGCTCATACAGCCTTCACGGTGGTCGCGTTCGTTCACGTTGGGTGATGGAGGGACCCCTGGTGACGCCACACAGATAGAGGGACCCCGTGGATGTGTATATGTATTGAATCCATTGAATGTGTTAAATAAAATATAGGGTATATAGCGTATACAGGTGTCCGCGATGTTTTTTTAAGCTGATTAATGAATAACAACCAGCCCTGCGGCTCAGTGCTTAACACCCAGCCGTCGTCTATCGTAATCCCCACTCGACCTGGGCATGCCTCCACCCCTTCAAACATGACCACCAAATCCCCCACAGTGTACCCTCGCACCAACGCAACCCCCTCCCCCCTGGGTTAAATATCACATTTTTGTATAGATCAATCTTTTAGCTATTGAATTCTTCCAAACAATCAAAAAGATTGATCACCTGTATGTGTGTTTGCAAGACATTTTACGGACCACCAACATCCGAACAGGGCGCCATGGATCTATCTGTTTTGGCGCAAGCTGGTACCTGGTGAATGCAACTTGGTTCCCAGCCTATGACTCTTCGCTAGATGACGCTGTCAGATGGGTACTTTGCAGTTAAGGACAATAGCAGCGCCCTCTCTCACAGAGAATTCAAAGTTTGGAACCAGACTGCATTCACAGGCACTAGTACATACCAAAAACAAGTATGGCGCCCGGTTCTGACGTTGGTGCTTCGTAAATCATCTTGCAGACACAGATACAGATGATCAATCTTTTTGATTGTTTGGAAGAATTTGATAAGTAAAAGATAAATCTATACAAAAATATGATATTTAGCCCCAGTGTGCCTCCAGATAATTCAGAATTTCCAAATGCGCCTATTCTGTTTAAAAGTCCCCGTGCAAAACCCAGGCTGGAACCAGGACCCAACAGCTGAACAGAGTGGGTCTCCTGAGGCTAGGGGGCCCCCAACCCTGAATGCAAGGCAAAATGGTGATAGAAGGAGATAAAATCACTTGCAATGAAAATAGCGCTGTGGTCAACAGTGTCTACAAATTGTACAATCCTACAAGGGGTGCATTATAGCGGAACTGAGTGAAAATTTAATTACCAGTAAGACAAGGTGCAGGCAGTTCTGTTTTCCTCAAAGTACACTTACCAATGCTTCTGTTCTATTCATACAATATTTACTTAAAAATTTGAAGATATTGTCTAGTAACAGAAGGATTCGTCTCTGACTGCTACAGTCAAGTGCCCGGCCGACTTTTATTCATCACTTGGCGGCGCCACCTGCAATAGTGGCTGCGTACTCGAAAGTAGGTGAAATGATAATATATAATTAAAAACAAGACCAGATGTGTGAGATATTTTACAATCATAGAGAGAGTACAAGTATGTGCTATTACCTTGCATATTATGCATCTTTGT
Source organism: Arenicola marina (assembly GCA_964019135.1). Taxonomy (NCBI): domain Eukaryota; kingdom Metazoa; phylum Annelida; class Polychaeta; family Arenicolidae; genus Arenicola; species Arenicola marina. The sequence continues at coordinate 3,702,020 of OZ025257.1, read as the reverse complement.
ATATCTCCACCAAAGATGGCAGGTTTAGCTAAAGCCGAAAAGTTAGTGACGCCGCCTAGTGATCAAGTTGTGGGTGGGGCAGAAGGTCTGCATCCGCGTACACTCCCCCAAATCAAACGAATAATATAAGAAAAAAACAAGAGCATTAAAAACTTTATTATTTGGCAAAAAACATACAAGGTTTAATCAAGTTTACTTGGACTTCCTGCATCTTGTCTAACTGGTAATTTGCACCCGATTTTGCTACATATCGCTCAGTTCTGCTAGATTTTGCTCAGTTCCGGTATAACAATGTACCATCCTACCAGTGCCAGGCAGTGTTTGTGTAGTATTTCTGGTCCCAGGCCTGAATAGATGCCGAAAATTCCTTACCCGACCCGGCGGGATTTAAGCCATGCACCAGCCATCAAACATGACATATACTGGCCATATCCTGTGGCTCAGTGTGGTTTCGACAACCCAGGTCTGTTTCCATCTGCACTAAATGTGGTATTTCTGGTCCAAGGCCCGAATGGATGCTGAAATTTCCTTATTCGATCCAGTGACCCTTTCGCATTCAGGGCAAACACCTAGCGCAGTTGACCAAAGGAAACTTCCCATTTGGCCCAAGGCACTTGATGTCTTTGGTCCTGGGCCGAGATATCACATTTCCACCATGTAACTCAAGGCAGTTTGACCTTCCAGGGTGGTGGGAGCTGGCCAAACGTGCTCGCACAGGCCTACAATGAAAAAAAATGTCTTCTGGATACTAGAATCACAATATAAAGAAGACTTAAAGATGTTCTGTATATCATGATTTCTACATCTAGAAGACTATAACTTACTCCAGTTTTTTTTTATATGATGATAATTGGAAAAATAAGATTGGTTATTATGTAAAGACAGAAAATACAAATACCTATAAAACCACTTATCTCAAGAAAAGAGGCTAACATAAGGTATGGAATATATCCATAAAGACATATTCCATACATGATGTTAGCCTCTTTGATACATGATAGATGGCATTGCAAAATTTCTGTTTGGAGTCATTTAGCGCATACTTTCAGTCCAAACTTAGCATATGCATAATTCAAATGATAGTAACTTCTACTTTGCTTCCCTGCAATGCTGAAACTGGGAAGTTGATGTACTTGTATTATTCAATAAAACCAGGCCAACAATAAAAGTTCTTGGAATGAATTGCAGAGGCATATTGAATTTAATTCAAAGATGAAATCAGAGCAATGTCCAGCATGGCCACTTTGAATTTAAAAGTCACTATAACCTTATAAATGCAGTAAAATTTAGTTTGTTTGATATAGTGAGTATGGATTCAATTTGCACAGATATCTAGTGGTTTGGGCGATATTATTAGACAGTTGCTGGGAGCATTTCACGATACAATAACATGAATACCTGAGAGCACATACAGCAATATCTGTATATGGAAATATTTTGTAGCTATTACCAGATTCAAATCACAGACTTGCCATAGAAACAACTGTACGGAATAAACCTTACCTTACCTTACCTTTATATTATACATCAATTGTTTCCACCCCACAGCTTGACCTTGTCATTCCTGGAGTAGATGAAATTCCAAGTTCCATAGTATCTGAACTAAAGCAGCAGCATGCCTACAAGATTCAGAGTCTGCCACTGGTTTCACTTTTGGATGAGGACTTCATTGACGCATTTGTCAGGAGGGGTAAGCTATGTTTCTAGACCTTAATTTGATTTCCCAATGTATCAGAAGTGCTGTTTTATAGATATCAGAATCCATATCTTCTGACCATGTTGACAATGATAAGGTGATACCTGATGATAAGATAGATAGTTGAAGTTTTGGCGTTATGCTTACAGATGTATTTTCATTTATATTTTACGTTTGTTTACAATCATGCGTTATTCTTTTGCTAAACTTACTTTCTTTACAACATGTGTTTCTTGGTGTTACATGATTTTATAATTATCAATGTATTTAGGTAACTATATGTTATATCATGTATGTATGTCAGTATTGCTTTTGTTTGTACTGTTAGATATTAATCAATGCTGATACACGTGTATCTTTAGGTCCCCTGTATATGATGTCATCCAATACTCGAGTGGATTCGGATAATTGTGCAGTATTGATACCTCCAGGTTGGTAATGAGATTTAATACAAGGTTCTGAAATGTTCTTTGCTTTCATCAACGACTAAATATAGGTGTTTCTTTGAAGATGTATTGCTACCTGTAGATAAATTTCTTGGCTATCTCTAACATTACGATGAAGCGTTATGCCCTGCTTTGAGTTTTGATCACCCGAGTAGTGTATGTTGCAAGTGCATCATTTAGCTTCTGTGATTTTTGTTCCAGGAATTCTTTTCCTGAGTCTGACTAAAGATACGTATCAGCAGTTGGGACTCATTGGAAAATGTTCAGAAGCATCTTCAAAAGTGAAGACTGATAGATACGGTAGGTATGGATTTCTGACTAGTTATCTTTGATTTGTCCTGGGCGTCGAATATGGGGAACGTTTTATCCAAGTATCATTCATCGTCTCGGGAGGTCACTTGGACCTGTGTAGCGCTTATGTGCACAAAATTAGCCTAGAGTACAATCTCATTTCATTTTACTTCTTAATTTCAACAAGTGGATGTGTTACAAACTACCACTTATCTATCGTTTTTTTGTGTTTTCAGTTGTAGACATTCCACTTTCTGCCGCATACTTCAAACCAGGCAAGAAGTTACACGACAGAGTTGTAGCCGCTCTTGGAGAAAGACTGAATTTGAAGTTTGATTTCCTCGTGACATGGTCTCCAGAAGGTAGATAGTCAGGTTCGCCATTCCTCGGGCGTTTTCTTTATATTATGTGAGGTGTTTTGACGTTTCATATATCCTATATCATTATGAAATTATTGTTTTATTTAATAACTCAATGCCCTTCAAATATCAGGCGCGCTTGATTTGACATGAATAATTGGTGCGATACGTGACCTGTTGCTTGCCATATTTTGATGGTGTTATGTGTGATGTCAGTCATTGAGGGTATTCGTTTCCTTCACCGTGACAGTGAGGTCAGGGTGGCCTTGGAGGTAGCGTCTTCGGGTCTTATCGAGTGCGATCTGCTAGGCCAGCCCCAGCGGCCGGGGCGTGGTTCTTGCGCTTTCCGTGTAAATGTTTATGTTTGAGCAGGATAAAGATACCATGTTTTTCTCCGCAAGGATTACGGGGTTACTATGTGGATTTACCCATTTCATTGGCGCGATATGATCTACAGGGGTTAAAACGGCCTACATATACCAACAAGCCAATCATCCCGATGTCTATTTGTTGTCGTTGATACAGATCCCAATGTGTGTTCGAGCAGTATTAAACACTACTTCGACAACGTTCGCGGACAATCGGTGGAGGAAATTGATCTCTCAACGGTTGTCCAACAACTTCGTGACGTCAAGCTGCCGGTCGTTCGCCCAGAGTCTATGCAGGGCAGTGTGGTAGAGGACGCCGTGGATCCCAATCTCTTCTTGGAGTGGCTCGGAGGCCTGAACTGCGAGATTGACTTGTAAGTGATGTAGATCGATTGGCTGTGTTCAAACTACCGGTGTTATATTACCTTTATGGTGTCATCAGGTTCATTTAGCACTAGGGGGCAGCACAAGGTACCACTGACAACTCGTGTCGCATCGTCGGCTTTGTTGGAAATGATTGAACTAAATAACAGCTCTTTCACTTTCTCGATGTATATGACTCATTCACTTTATTGACTTGCGACCAAGATGAAGCAAATATTGGGAATGATATAGTTTTCTAGCAGTGTGCGAATTCATGAATTCACTCTCGGTCTAAGATCATCAGAATGCTGGCTCGCTACACCCCCCACCCCCTTCCCTGTCCCCCCCCCACCCCCCTTAAATCCTTCGGCCGTTGGCCGTTCGGCCATTATGAGTGTACACCGATCATCCTTGGTTTACTACAGCACCAACTCCCCTGTTGTAGTGTGGCCATGCAGCGCGGTTTTGCCACGCCAGCACATAACTTTATTTTCTTATAGTAATATATAATATTATACGTTTTTCCCGCTGCGAATCCGTTGCCGTCTTGGTGAACAGTTTGGGTGAAGACCGGTAGCCTGCCGTGTAAAAAAATTCATCTGTTCCTGTCTTTTGTTTTAGCGCAAAAGGCGCGGACGACTTCGTGAGTTCCGTGTCTGTACCCGACCCCACGATGTCTGCGGCCAGCTGCCTGCTCTGTCAGTACCGAGGCTTCATCACACCGCAAAACATAGCCACCATCGGAGAGGTCCTCAGGTAATGTGACGTCACGCATAACGGACGCTTTCAATATTATTGGCCATATTTCGTCCATTTGTGAATAAAAGTGGTCTAAAACCACCATTCATATATTCTCGATACATCTGGATATTTCTATCTCTCCTTCTGGGATTTTTTTGTATACTGTTCAAAGGTGATCAATAATGTATAAGTGTTCGTGGGATATGCGGTACATTCCACCATTCTCGGGAGGGACCCGTGACAAATACATCAAAATCTTCGTGTGAGAAGAATTTCGTGAAACCGTGCATGTAGTATTAAATCTGGCTTGGGGCTGAATGAGCTACAAATGCAGATTGTGTAAATCAATTGTATGGTTTTAAAGTGACAATTTATTTTAAATCCGATTGCATATTAAAAATACGTGTTCCTTACTTTCTTTCAGGGAGTATGTGACAGGACAGAAGGGCGGTGGCTCCGCCCCATGGGTTGCCATGACGGTGCACGGTTTCCAGGACTCCCCGGTCACGTGGGGCACGCAGGAGAATGTCCACAAGGCGGGAGGCAGCAACTTCTACACGCTCGTGTTCCACCAGGGAAAGCACTGCTGGGCGTACAGGGGCAACGACTACTCCCCCGTCCAGTTCCAGAACTTTGTGTCATGACCAGTCTCTGCCCTTGGATGGTGACATGGGGTGGGGGGGAGGGCAAAGATATAGCAGATACATCAATGGGGGGCAAGGCTATAGCAGATACATCAATGGGGGGCAAGGATATAGCAGATACATCAATGGGGGGCAAGAATATAGCAGATACGTCAATTGGGGGGGGGGGGTGCAATGATATAGCAGATACATCAATTTTGCTTCTTTTCGTGAATCACGAACGATTTTGTTTTCTAAAGTAACTGCTCGTTTTTCGTCACTTTGTGGAATTAGTTTCGTATTACTTTTTATGTATTTTGTGTAGATCAAACGGCCCCATTTAGGACTAGATTTGACCAGTGAATCCCAGGCGAGAACACCGCCACCATGTCCAACGTGTTTGTAAAGGAAGACTGGATAGTTTTGAGGAGAGACGTAATCGTAGACATGAAGCCGTGTGTGACCTTCGTGGGAAATATATTTTTTACTTTACTTGAGAATGTATGTTTTATGTCGAGCAGCATTAAGCATCTTCAGATGTAGTCTTCAGTTGTTCGGCACAGATCAATAAACTTTGCTGACCGTATTGAAACGATGATATTGTGTTCGGTTATCGGTATGGCCACGGTCCAACGAGATTCCAGCAAAGCAGCAATTTTGACGCAGAGAAGGATTTTACAATTTATGTAGGTCCTTATTGCCAAAAAAAACCCAGCAATAAATAACACTTGTCATGCAGTGCAAATCGTGTTATTCACTTGTGTACTCAATCCAAGTTCGGATACAGCTGCCGCGTTTTGCCTTTGAACAAGATTGATGTGATAAAAGGATACAGTTCACACTTAAAATATCGGGCAATTTCTCCCATGAAAAATATTTGAAAGGTACGAGCTTCCTGTATTGTCGGTGTCTTGCAGCAACTCCCTCACGGCAATCTAAACGGTGGCTTCGGAAACACCCACGGAATAACCATTTCTCCCGTTGAGTTGTAAACATTTCGGGGATTTATGCCTAATTAAATAGTGCGCAATACTTGTTAACGAGACATATTGGTTGAATTAAGGAGGAAGCTTAGCATCTAAAGTCAGTCATAAATGCCGTACTCACGTTTCGGCCCATATTTTCCGCGAATTTGGCGCGATCGCTCTAAAAATCACTGACCTGACAAAGCAACCCTGTGCAATTTTAATGATACCAAACTTACGTGTGTACTGTGAGCTTATCCTTTTTTAAGACACAAACAATATTTCTCCATGCTGACACTCCATTGGCAGCAGACACTTTGTGACAAATAGACTAAATCACAGACAATGAAAGGCTGTTGCCATGGCGCGCGTGGCTGGTGCAAATATAGCTCAGAGCACGTTCGGCGTCATGGCAACTACGTCATTTTATGACGTGTGCTTTAGTATGTTTACGAAACTGCGTTTCGTGCCAATGGAGTGTCAGCACGGAGAAATATTGGTGGGATTCGAACCACGCACCGGCCGCTTGGACTGGCCTTGCAGAGCACACTCGACATTGGCCTGCACAGTTGGGGGTCGAACCACGCACCGGCCGCTTGGGCTGGCCTAGCAGAGCAACAATAGCCAAGCGTGCTACTAGGTCACGGGGTTTATTTCACTTACGACCATTTATTTACATGTAAGCAGAGGCCAAGGTGATTTCTGCACACCAAGTACAACCTCACATCTGTACACCAAACTTCTAAACCCTTGGATTGGAATTAAAAAATATTTTTAAATTATTCGGGTACGAGATGAAACAATTTAGTATTAAGACTAAGACAACAGAAGTACTGGGCAAAATCCCGATAAATAATTCTTCACTTAAAAAACAGAAAACTTTGTGTAAATTTGCGAAGGCCAGCAGCACTTCGTAAAGACTAAATTTAGAATTTACTGAAGCACAATTCAACTAATCGGCCGTACGTGGATCGTCACTAAGATCAGCCATGATGGACAGGGCGCGCTCTCTAAGGCTACATAAAAGGTGCATCAAGATCAGTTGACACATTGAGTCACAATCGCCGGGCGATGCAACCTGAACACTTAAAATTAAGAACACGACAGTACATATTATACACATTTCAGAGTTCAGATATCTGTTTAAATACCATATCGGTTAAAAACAATATACCGGTAACTCGCTAAGAAAAATTATAATGGACATTTGAGCAACTGCTCACAACAAAATGGATATCATTTTCATTTAGCTTGTGTGTAGACCAAAATAAAAAACATAGATATGCAGGTGACAGGGCACAAAATACATAACTCTATATACAGGTAAAAGGAAGAACGATGTTATATCTGTCCTGAAAATGTTTTCGCTCTCTGCCTCAAGACGAAAGTGTTTCTGGCCACGGTGTGGAGGTTGGCCAGGTGATCCTTCATGGGTAGGGGCGCCAGGCCCGCTCTGGCCAGGTTCCGTATGCCCTCAATAACACTCGAACCCTCGAACTTCACTCGGCAGTGAAACAATTCACTGGTATCCATGGCAGCTGCGTGCGTAGTACCCTTAAATTGGGTCTCCAACTAGAGGCAGAAGCACAGGTAAAATGAAACAAAATAAAGTATCAAATACATCTTTTATTTTGGTCTTTTAGGACATACATGTCAGTCATTGCTGCTCCCTAGACTATCTATAAATCGCTCACATTCGTTGCCTTGTCATTGAAATTTCAAGATTAAAGCGCGTTTTTGTAAATACAAATTTCATGGGACACACCTTAAATTCGACTTTCTCCAGAAGGGGTTGTCTACCAGGTCCGAAGTTCTCCTCTAAGTGTCTCTTCCGCTGCCTCTGGGACGCGGCCTCCTCCTGGACGACGTGGCAGTCGAACTCCGTGTCTGCCACATGACATTATAAGATAAGGAGGCTGTCACATGACATTATAAGGTAAGGAGGCTGTCACATGACATTATAAGGTAAGGAGGCTGTCACATGACATTATAAGGTAAGGAGGCTGTCACATGACATTATAAGGTAAGGAGGCTGTCACATGACATTATAAGGTAAGGAGGCTGTCACATGACATTATAATGTAAGGAGGCAGTCACAGAACATTATAAGGTAAGGAGGCTGTCACATGACGTCATAAAATGAAGACGCTTCCTTATAATTTAACTTATTTTTTACTCTCAATTCAGGTACACAATAGCGGGTTTACCCAACTCACCCACGCTCTCGGACCGTCGTCGTTTCCCGCCGCCAGGTGTCGCTCTGCTGGATTTCTTCGGGTAATATTTACTGTAGGCCCCCTGGGAGACAAAAGATTTGCAACCATATAAATTAAAAACGATAAGTGCCATACACAACACCCGCATTCTAATTTTCTACAGTATATATATGAGTATATAGATATAGTGTATTCCATAATATAATTAATATAACATAATATACAATAAAATAATTCAACATAACGTAATATACAATAAAATAATTAATACACATAATCAAACATCCAGTAGATAACACAATAATTAGTCAATATTACTCGTACTTATTCAATAGAAATATTAGATGGCAGAGCTAACCCACATGGGTATCTTTGTTGAGCACCAGCTGCAAGAGTGACGCAATGTGTCGTCCTTTGAGGTGAAGCTGCTCGATGCTATACGCGCCGAGAATGGTCATCATGATCTGTGGAGACCAATAATGTCAACTGGTCAATCAACAGCACGGATACATTACAGTAAACACGGTCTGTGGTGGACACTAATTAATACTGGTCAATCAACAGCACGGATACATTACAGTAAGCACGGTCTGTGGAGGACACTAATTAATACTGGTCAATCAACAGCACGGATACATTACAGTAAACACGGTCTGTGGAGGACACTAATTAATACTGGTCAATCAACAGCACGGATACATTACAGTAAGCACGGTCTGTAGAGGACACTAATTAATACTGGTCAATCAACAGCACGGATACATTACAGTAAGCACGGTCTGTGGAGGACACTAATTAATACTGGTCAATCAACAGCACGGATACATTACAGTAAGCACGGTCTGTGGAGGACACTAATTAATACTGGTCAATCAACAGCACGGATACATTACAGTAAGCACGGTCTGTGGAGGACACTAATTAATACTGGTCAATCAACAGCACGGATACATTACAGTAAGCACGGTCTGTAGAGGACACTAATTAATACTGGTCAATCAACAGCACGGATACATTACAGTAAGCACGGTCTGTGGAGGACACTAATTAATACTGGTCAAACAACAGCACGGATACATTACAGTAAGCACGGTCTGTGGAGGACACTAATTAATACTGGTCAATCAACAGCACGGATACATTACAGTAAGCACGGTCTGTGGAGGACACTAATTAATACTGGTCAATCAACAGCACGGATACATTACAGTAAGCACCGTCTGTGGAGGACACTAATTAATACTGGTCAATCAACAGCACGGATACATTACAGTAAGCACGGTCTGTGGAGGACACTAATTAATACTGGTCAATCAACAGCACGGATACATTACAGTAAGCACGGTCTGTGGAGGACACTAATTAATACTGGTCAATCAACAGCACGGATACATTACAGTAAACACGGTCTGTGGAGGACACTAATTACTAACGGTAACAAGGGATGACCGCCGCCTCAACAAGCTATATTTACTTTTCCGGTAACACTTTTAAACATATCTCGACTGCATCAAGAAAGAACATCAACAAACCTGAGTGAGCTGTTTAGTTTGCGATACTTTGAGATTGGACACCAGTAAGTAGTCTGTGTTGGGAGGGTGCATGAAGTAGGTTGGTCGGACTTTGTTGGTTGGTGTCGCTGCCTGGCGGCCAACAGGGACGGCAATCCGCACCCATAACGCCTTGTGGTGGTCCAACGCACGAACAGTCTGGGCGAAAAAACCAAATACCTTTGCACTAGTTATCTCATAAAAACGGTATTCGTATACGCTATTATATTTTGGATATTGATATTATTTAGCAGTAATTATACCTTAATCTATTGATACTAGAAATAGTTAGGTACATTTTAGCTCACGTATACAGAGACCTAAGGACTTCGTAACCACCTCTGTTACTGTTTAGATTTTGAAAATACATCTACCGGTAGTCCAAATCTAGTTTTAGCAAATTTTAATTACTAAGTTATAAAGAACAGCATTAAAATATTATTTCCACTTGAAAAAGTTCTAAAATGCATGTAACTACTGTATGAACAGCTTTCACAAGTATATATATATGTAAATATAAGATATTTATGCAAGCCTTGTGCCCAGAAGCATTAGCCAGTACTTACAGCTTTGTCAAAGTGAAAATGTATCTGATCAGCAAGTTTCTTTTCAAATGCTGCAATGCCACCTTCTAGTGAATTGGTCTTCTCTGTAAGAATATACTTTAATTGTTTGATATAAAGTTCATACTTGTACCAGCTTACAACAAACAATTTATAACTGTCTTACTGAAAATTTCATTTAAATGTACTGGTACATTAAAATTTCATTTAAATGTATTGGTACATTAATTTGGTGCATTTTCCTTTCAGGCCGCAAATATAGTGCTTACCTTTGCGGCTCAGTTTCAGCATTGACCAGAGCTTCTTCTGCGAATTTTTCTGCACATCTGTATTGAGAAAATGAATGTTGCTTTTATCTATTTAAAAATATTTACTTTTTTTTTCCACCGAGATGAAATTATCCACAACAGTTTCCACAGGGTGGCTTCTAAAATTCCTTTTGCATTGGGATCCTATGTACTGATATATGGCAATCCGCTTACTTATAAGGTTTTCTTACAGTACATGTACATATGAGTGAATTCAGACCTAAGAAAATGGCTGGTTACCACATTCTAATTATCTTTCACCAAACTGCATTATCTGATAAACCCCACCATCTCTTATTCAATCACTGATCAGGTTCTACGAATAGACACTCTTGAAACAGATTTGGTACATGAATATAAACATGGCTTTTTCTTTATGTCTGTGGATTTCTATTAACGTGTATCAGAATTGTTGACTGACCTGGCAGTAATATGCAAATTAACACAACTTACTCAGCAAGTCTTCAATAGCATGCTGTTCTATCTTGCTCTCCTGGCTTGCCATATTCTTCAATGCTTTAAGTTCCTGCATGATTAAAAGAAAAAAATTTAAGCACTGCCACTTACAAACAGTTTAACAATTCTAGCAATGGTTGACTTGATTGGTTTGATGGTTACAAACTTACAAATCGACTGAAGACCTTAGTGAAGGTGATTGCAAGGGCACTTTGATCAAACAAGAGTGTACGTGTATATCTAGGTACTTGTACTGGAAGCACATAAACCATTAAAACTATGGGCACATGAGGGAGTGGGGGTTACACACATATGTGTAGCTAGTAATACCTCAAAGAGTAAGAGAGAGATTTGAAGGTTCAAAGGGAGAACAGTAGGCTCATGGCAGATGGGGCTGAACCAGCTATTTTGATAGGTATGCATCCTGCGTAATTTGTCAAACAAAAATTTCAAATGATGCATTTCAAAGAGCTGTGAGGGGACATGAGCATGCATTGCAAATATATAATTTTCAGGATGTCCCATAATTTTATAGAGCTCTGGGACTCTGGGACATACCCCCTGGCATACCTATCAGAATCACTGGCTGAACACCTTAATTTTGTTATGATCACCTTGTCAATCCTATCTCTGCACCAAAACCTACTGCCCCCTCTCTCAACCTGCTAATTCACTGTGACTATCACTGGTATCAGATTGTGGTCTGATTGGGCATACCCCAATGTATCATGTGATATTGTTGGTTGTGCAGAGCAACAACTGTCTCACATAGCACTAATACCCACATTACAGAGGTGTATACTCTTCAAATCACTGTATTGGCCAAATGGCCAAAACTGAGTCTTAGATATAGATGACACAATTAAGCAAGACAAGACAATGATACAAAACTTATGTTTATACTGTGATCTGATTTTATCTTCTTTTATGAAAAAAAAAAAATTAGGTTAATCTAGTTGTGGCGATCTGAAACAACTTTGGAACATTTCGGAACTTCTGCAGCTACTTCAGGCTTTTGTACCTGGCCTTGTTTGTTAGCACTCTCCAGCGGGGGCTGAGGACTGAGGGCGAAAAATTCATATATGGGGCTTACACCGGTATGGGTAAACCATGAAACGGAGCAAGAATAGGCGAAACAGAGTGGTTGGTGGCCATTTTGGTGGTATTGGTAGTGCGACGTTGTAAACTACGAAGTATTACATGTTATCAAATTGTATAACATGTATATCCATTGGGGAAGGGGGATCCCAAACATTTTGTAGCCGTAATGTCTTTCACCCACTGAACCCATCCGCCATCTTGTTTGTTGATAACAATATCTGCAACAATGTCTTCGCCGGCCATTTGTCCTCACTAACTGCAAAGTCTGTGTAGGCAGTTGATAGTTGAAAGTCTCCACGGCCGTAAAAGGTCCTCTCCACCTCCTTGAATTATGCACGGACGAGGTCATGCAAAACCTTGACAAGCTTGGTGACACTCTCTGCCTTTGACTCACCCCGCTAGGGCTCCATTATATCTCTGTTGTCGCCTACGTCCTGAATGCATTTTCACACTCGCTCGCCAGGGCGGCGCTGCGCAAATTGATAGGAAAAATGCGTCACACATTTCTACAAACTAGTGCTGGGACCCAGCCTAATCCTAATATCACATGAAATCAGATGATGAAAAGAAAGAGTTCTGTCACAATTATAAATTTTTCAAAGGGTACAAGATGTGTTTGCTGTATTAAATACGCAAAGCTCATTATTTTTATGTTTGATTGTTGAAAACTATAATGTTGCAACAAAATGACTTGACCCATTTTTCAAGAATTTTGTAATTTGCCCCCTAGCCGACAGCAGCTGTAAAAGGGGAGCTTGCGTAGCGCCACCGTGCTGGGAGCTTGGCTTGGTGACTGAGCGGGATGGCGATCGCGCCACTGCAGGTACTTTTTGCTAGATGGCGCCACTGCAGATATTGTTTATACTTGGATTTAGCAACACCAGATGGCACCACTGCAGATATTGTTATCAACAAACAAGACGGCAGATGGTTTCGATGGGTAAAAGACATTACAGCTCCAAAATATTTGGGTTTCCCCCTCCTTAATGGATATACCTTATTGGATAACATGTAATACTATGTAGTTTACAACATTGCATGACCAATACCGCCAATACGGCCACCAACCACTCTGTTTCGCCTACTAGCTGTTTGGCCGGGATACCAGTCACACTGCCTACCACTGACTAGCCTGAAAACAAGATATTACTGTCATTAGACAGTTGGTCATCCATTACCAACTGTTTAAGGACAATAAAATTCTGTTTTCAGGGAGTCCTGTTATGTGCCAGTTTTAACAGGCATCCAGTACCTCCCTCCCTAGCCATGAATTATATATTGTTCTCAGTAATAATGCTACAAGTTCACTCACAAGTTTGGAGCTAGTCCCATCACGGAACTATTGTAACAGGCATCCAGTGATGCCTCCCTTCCTGCCTGACAGCCGTTGTTCTCTTGGATACAACGTCACAAGGTTGGGGCTAGTTTTCAGGCCAACCACTAAGCAGCACTGACAGTGACCTGGTGACACTGGGCGCATTTTTTTGGACCACACTTTCATACTCAGATACTCAGGTGAAAGAAGTGTCGGGCGGTGGACCGATGCGTACTGTGCGTATTCGGTCCACCGTAGGGATACACCAGGGATACCAAAGAAATGCCAAAGAAATGCGCCCACTGTCAGTGGGCGCATTTCTTTGGTACCCCGGGTGTATCTCTACGGTGGACCGAATACGCACATTACGCATCAGTTGACCACCCGACACTTCTTTCACCCGAGTATGGATGCGCGCGCATGCATTCGGTATGCCGATGTGCCCCGTTCTAAACAGCACGCTGCACAGGGCATTCGGGAGAAGATGGCGGCTGATTGAAAGGTGATGAAGAGTAGGTTGGTTCCAGTGCCTTAATGTGCACCGGATGTGAACGATGTGTGCATTTCATTGGAATAGGCATATCCCTATCGGCATACTCAGAAGTTCCCTGTCACGTGTTGCGGGCCCGGTGGGGGGGGGATACCGAACCTGGCCCAAAGAAATGCGCCCACTGTGTCTGTGGCAGCAGACACTTTATTTTGTCATTTTGGACTTTACGCTAGACAAGTTTCAGTACGCTTACCTATTACTATTTGTACCCTAATCGAAGCAGTAAACCACAGGTATATGAAACACGAACTTAAGACTGTATCAGTGTGCAACTGGTGATAAACACGTCCAAGAACAAAAACACAATCGAGACAAAACTCAAATATTCCGCCATTGGATTGTGTCTCTACTTTGGTACAAATGAAAAAAAAAAAAATAGTAAATGCAAAATATTTGCCATCCAATCAGTATTTTTTAAATTGTATTACGCTTTTTATGCACTTTTTTGAGTCATTTATTTTATTTATCATGGTAAATAGGCTTGTTTTACTTAAATATTTACAATATATAACGGATCTTCCGCCAAGGCAAACTGAAAGTGCTTGCGCAGTCTCAAGCTTCCCGCACGGGGGCGCTACGCTGGCTCTTCGCTGGAAACCAGCCTGTAGTATACTGCGAGCAGCTCTAGGCCGGTTCCCAGCCTACGCTGGCTCCGCCTAATAATAGAGCCCTAGCGGAGTGAGTCGAAGGCGTAGAGTGTAGCCTGGTTCCGCGGTCCCAACTTCGCTCTCTCAGCATACTGAGGAATAAGGCAGGAAATGAGTTTGAGCGGCGGTACCAGCTTAGCGTAGAGTGGCGCTGTCTCCTTCATACCCCACGGCGCACTGTGCTACTACAGTTTGCGGCGCGTCACCCTGTGGCGGAGTTCGAAATTAGTGGATGGGTGGATAAAGTCCTAGACATTAACATAAATGAATGTCCAGTGTGCCCGACACTAACGCTCGACCGCCAGGCCGAGTCGAGTCTTTGACTGGTCGGTCGAGTGTTAAGGTAGATGCATAGATTACATTATTTTCAGACAAACTTCTTGACATTTTTTCAACTGATAGTAATGTGTATCCAAAACGATAAAATAACATAAAAAAGATATGTCTTCTACCTACTTTTCTGTCAAAATGACGTTGAATAGGTAGGGGGTCACATCTAATTTTATAATGGCTGTCAATGGAGAATTTTGGAATTTCGACAGGAAATATTCAACAGAAAAAAAACGGCTCAGACAAAGTTAATAAAAATTTGTCTGTAACAAGCTTGCTCCTTGTTTGTTCAAATAAGAGAAAAAAATATATGGGTCTTCTACCTCGTTTTTTCGTAAAATGACTCTGAACATTGAAATTGTGCCGGTAATTCTGAGGGTCGGAATGGGTAACATGCTGAACTAGAGACACGACAAGTACTCACAAGATTGAATAAAATACTTGGTGTTATCAAATTTACATGAAAACATTTAAGCAACCAAACGTCTAAGCATATAGGCCTACGACGATGTGGGGGATCTCTACACACCCCCACCCCCCCCCCCCCCCCCGCCTCTCCCACTGATTTACTGTGCCTGTGTGGTCAACGCTATGTAATTTGCCGGCTTTTTTCTATTGTCAGTTCGTTCAAAGATATATTTATACATCCCAATAAGTTTTTTAGTTTGCTTGGACTTGCGTGTGTCTATCAATTTCCCTTTACAGCGCATCAGTTTCGCCGCCCGAAGAGTGCACATTTTTTTATCAACGCTAAATTTGAATATTTACTTCATGGCCCTCCGGCCCGCTCCCCAGAGCGGATAAGCCAGGGAGGGGCATACAACAGGGCTAGCAAAGACCTTGCTAGTAAGTTGTAAGATCTTTGGTTTGCCTTCACTCGATTCACACAAAACATCGGGCAAAGCCGATCCTGGATGCACAACTAACCTTTAGATATATTTAATGCGTATACCAGCTTTATAAGCGGTTTTATGTAATAGACGAGCGGTTAGCCTGATTCGGCTGTTTCATGACATCAGTAGGCCTAATAATTCCGCGGTAATCGTTACCGCCCCCCCCCCCCTTTCAGCGCCAAAATTCGCTCGGTCGGGGCGTCTTACCGCCAAAACTCGGATGGGGTATTTCTTCGCGGCAACCCGCACGATGAAAGCACATTTTCAGACCCCCCCCCGCTCCCCCACCCCTTTCGCGAGTTTTTCAATATCCGCTCTATTGGAATATCTTTGTCATCCGCTCTCTCAGACATCAAGACCCCCCCCCCCCCCCCCCCCCGGGAGACATCCTGTTCGCATCGTTTGCGATATCTCGATTATCCTCTCGCACGGACGGAAGAAATGTAGCGCTTTGTGAAAGAGGACAAGCCTCCAAAGGCGCCAAAACGTTTTTCAATGCAAAATTTAGGCCATCTGAGGCGCGGACCCCCTTCCCATTTTTGAGGTTATCAAAGGTGGCGGGTGCTCCCCCACCGCCCCGATCGCAAGTTTTCAGTTTCTGTTAGAGTATACATATAAAATTGGATGTGGGTAAAACGGCCCACTGGGTCATTTTGCAACAAGCAGCATATGGGTAATTTTGCCCCTGTTAATAATCTTAAAATTTGACCGCTGTATGAAAGATACGGCGCAGTATATTCCGCATCTGAATTACGTTTGGGGCTTGACTTGGACTTATCTTTGATCGTGTTAATTTATCAACATTTTCCCCCAAGCTAGTATCCACTGAGTTCTACTTTCTTCCAGTGTTTACCGGCCATAGATGGCAACAGCCCAGAATCTTTTACTTCAGTAACGAAAGTCAATTGTCTGCTTCAGCGCCCAACTAGACCCGTCGGTCGATAGCACTTGTGCTAATGTTTATTGTTTTACATACCGACGTTATATAAAACTTTATCTTATCGTATCTAGATTTGTTAAGATATCACGTAACAAACAGAAACAAATATAAAACGCTTCAATACTTGCGGCAGCACCGCAATTGCGCGATATTGTGGTGCGCCATATGACCCCGATGGGTCATTTTGTTCTATGTTCCCCTAGCTTGCCGCGAGCGTGAGCAGTCCCGCATTATAATATTAAATTCTGGACGACGATTCTTCTGATAAGGCGGATAACCCGTAAAAAGTTAGGTATTGAGGCCCAATATTACCCTTTATTTATCAGTATTTAATACTATTTAGATTCTGCTACTATTTCAAAATTACGGTTATCATGCAGGGAATATGCCTGCAACAAATGAAAAGAGTTCGCTGTGATCAACTGTCGTTCAACAGGGCGTTTAATTAGACCGAAATTGTGCGCGACGGTCGAACGCGATACGAAATGGTGCCTTGTTATAGACTTCGTGAGCCTCCGTAGATTTTCGGTGATTAGCAACGACTTGCTACTGCAGCAGAAGACGTATTGTCTGTAAGTTTATCTTCTTTGTATGGGATGAGATTCATACGAAATATGTAAGGTCTTATACAATTTATTCTACACGGTCGACAGGTTCCCCGGGTAGGGCTAATTAATGTTATTTAACATCACCATAACCCATAGACAACTGCGCCTCTGAATCATCCCGAATATCGCCCAATCTACCCGATAAGTAAGTTTTTAACCTCTGGGATGGCTTTGATGTAACGGACTGGTGATAGTAATGCCATCATGGCTATGGCTAAAAGAATTATAGCGAGCGTAGCGAGCTCTTTATATAACACACACGTAAAAAAAATGACAAAATCTATATCTGAATCCCATACTGTTATGAGCTGGTGAAATCCACTGCAAGTCGACCTCCACTGGGGAAAGCGAAAGAAATTGCATGTTATGTAGGCATGCATGTTTCTTTCCCGTTGAAGATTGATTACTGCAGCACATATTATGTATATATCAATGAAGCTGATTTCATTTTATTTACCTCTCGTTTCATCAACAAGAATAATTTAACGTTTTAAAACGGAATTCAAGACTTTGTCATAACCACATGGGGCTATAATAATGAGTAGTTGTGATGTCAATATATTATAAAAATGACGTCACAGTAGGCGTTGCTAAGCAAACGAATGATATGCCACCAGCACATGCATGGTATACGTCATCCTGCCATAGATATGCATTATGGCAAGCCAAAGTAGGATTTATTTTGATAATTGATCAAGATGTATCCGTACGGAAGAGCTGAATTAATAAATATACACTCGCATTTTAGGTAGCACCTATCCATATTAACCATGGTGCATTGTATAGTAAAAATCAACTCCAGATGGCCATATGAAATGCTTAAATACAGCTTTCGTAATTGTTTTTTTTGAGTAACCTACTTATAGTAAATTACTCCTGTAATATTATAGGTGTCACCAAAATGACGAGCGAAGACATCTAAGATTAGAACTTTACATGCAACATTTTTCCCCAAGAAATATTTAATAGTGTTTTTAATGCACTTGAATAATATATTTGGATTCTTATCAAATATATGGTATAACAAGATTAAGTATTTTTTGTGTGGGTCCCCTTGTAATTCTGGTACTAAGTTAACAGCCATTGTCAAAAATAAAATATTGGTATTATCTGATACCTTTATATTGAAAGGAGATACAATGACCATTATATATATTGTTTCAAGGGTCTAAGACTACCCGAATCAGACCATAATAGCTCCAATGGACTTATGTATTTAGATCCTTTTTATAGAGATACAAATACCTATTGAGCAATAATAAAAATGGCATATTGTTTTACCAGATTGGAATATCTCTTACGGAAAATGTGTTGATAAATTCTGTATATACCATTGTGTTGCATATGTTTGCTTCTTAAACAGAAAGGTCGATATATGATAACCATGTTAATAACCACATGTTAATAGATCTACTACCAAGATGTATCAGGTACATTTTCAAGAGAATATTTTGAAAGGTGCATTTTCTAAATTTAAGAGCTATAACAGTGGCAATTATAATAGTAAAAAATAATATTAAGAGATTTAAAATGCTGCCCCTGCTTGTCTAATGTAGACAAAATAATTACAATTAGGTCTACAAATGTATTTAATTAGTATAATGGCAATGAGGTTATTAACAAAAAACTTCAAACATATCTCCTCTTGTTGTGAAATCACCCTACCCGAATTGAATACCCCACCATCTCTTGCGGGGCCGCCCCAGTGCTCCATAAATAAGTATGCCCTTGATTTTTGTTTCTATTTTAATATAGATAATCCATGCAAGTACATGCAATAATTTCTGTATAAGCATGTGAAGCTTATACAGTACAGAAATCAATGAACGCTGTGCAGGCTGTTACAGCTCATTGATTTCATTCTTATGGTAACCAGCACTTATCATGTGCGACAGGTGATAAATCGTGAGCAGTATAGTTATGATAATTTCTCTGCTGCTCTTGCCTTTGCTGAAGCCTCGCTTGGATAATGTATCTGTTGTAGTGAAGGTTCTTGATTTTCATGGATAGATTCCCCTGTATCCTTCTATTGAACAAAAGTTCAGCAGGACTGGTTATACATGCGGGTCACCCAGCTCAATTAGCTGTTTGCAGTTATAATAATTATTTTAATCATTGTGTTTGTTCCACCAAAGTAGAATCGATCCAGCGGAGAGACCATGCATACAGATTTGGCACCTCATTTGCACACCCCAGAGTGTAACGAACTGATAAAATTATTTCATCAATGTCACAAGGAGGTAAGCTTGTTGTTAGTTACGGTCTTCTGATATTTGCCTCCAAAATGTCGGCCGCGTTATCTAAATAGCCAAACACTTTTAGCGGACCTAAATCAGTGTGATGCAATTATAATTGAAAACATATAGCGGACTGCTTTGAAGGTCGCTACGGTTGATGCTTGTCATACATACATACCCTGATGCTCTTGTAGTCAAACCGCAATTGATGTACTTGTAACCCAGTTACAAATGTCCAGTGATAGATTATATTGCCAAATATCATTAAACTCAACAACAGGTCTTATCGTTTGTTGAAAACTGGCTTTTTTTTCGAGCATGATCATATACGTACAACATATATTTGTACATGTCAATAATCAATGTCTTGAGCTAGCATATAATATATGTAAACACGAGAAACAATCAATCTGTCGTTCAGCTGGTTGTTAAACTATTTTGATTTTTTCAGCATCCGGCCTTGAAATTTGCAGGATGGTGCAACGATATAGATAGATTAATGGGGAAATGTCTTGAAAAAGAGGTAAGTGTCAACTCTATTTATAGGCCTATATTTAGAGGTGTCGGTATAACACAAACCGCTCAATGCTCAACATTTTTCCAGCAACATCTCTGCACACAGTAGCTCATTTTCTAGATGGATCTGTAACACATGTCTGTTTCTTTCTCCCAGCGCAAGGCCAAGAGGGCGGAAAATCAGAAGCACTCACCAAGGATGTTAAATAGGAAAAATGAGACACCACCAGTATCCTAGAACAGTTTTACTAAGATATCCTGTTAGAGACGGCCACAAATAACCGGCATTGAAGTGTATGTAGAAAGACAAGATCCGCGCTTAGATAATACGATTTATAAAAGTGAAAACTTGGACAATCTTGTTTTTTGCTCTGTGACGTTGATCGCTCCCGATTATGACCGTCGTTGTTTTCCTGATACTGTACGTTGTAACGGAATGGCCATTTGGCAGGCAGACTCGGTCAATACATATTCGTGGTTATCCAATCATTTTATTTAAGGCCTCATTTAACGTAAAGTATCTATTCTTGTAAGGCTTGAGCTACTTTTTCTCTGGTGTGAACAGGAGATAACATATTTCTTTCACAAACAGGTCTTGTGGCAAGAACACGTAAAAGTAACGTTGATCACAATGTCAAAGGTACAATTCAAGTGGAATTGAAGGCGTGTATCCTAAAGTTTTGCCACGTAGCTTGATTTTGTGACTGAGCCATAGGTAGTACACAAGACTGATATATTTTTATACAAATCTTCCTTCATATCTTTCATTATTTTCCTTCCGTATGTGCCTAAGGCGAGTTGATCTGCCATTAATGTCAGCGCTACATTCAGCAGGTCGTTCGAAGGTGCGATTTCGTCCACGGCCCCAATACGCTGCGCATGCGCGGCTGGGCAGCGCTTTCCCATCACGATAATATCCGTATGTGCGCGACCTGGCGGCAGTTTGGTCCTTCAAACAGGGAATAATATCAGTCTATATCACGAATCTAAAATCGATATCGAGATCGATAAATCATTAACTGTCATCGTGGGTTAGCGCCACATATCGTGAGACATTCTAAATGCTACCCATGTATGGTGTTTAAATTTAAGATGCCGTTTAAAAGGAAATTATAATAATATGTAATATAAGAGGCTATATTAGTGTCATTGATTTATATTGCGAAACGACATATCGAGTGAAAACTAATTTTTTTCAAAAAATAAATGCTTGGTACTTACTTTGCAAGTTCAAGAAGAAAAGGTGGGAATGTGGAAGGCATCCGTACTTCTGGCAAGCAGACCCATCCTTTATCCGAGTTCATCACTCTGTGATCGTGTGCAAGGGCCATCAAACAGCCTCCGGCAAAGGCGTGTCCTGACAAAGAGAGAGCAGTCAGTCACGATGTATCTAAAGATGACAAAGGTGTGTCCTGACAAAGAGAAGAGTCAGTCCCGATGTATCTAATGATGACAAAGGCGTGTCCTGACAAAGAGAAGTCAGTCCCGATGTATCTCATGATGACAAAGGCGTGTCCTGACAATGAGAAGAGTCAGTCCCGATGTATCTAATGATAACAAAGGCGTGTCCTGACAAAGAGAAGTCAGTCCCGATGTATCTAATGATGACAAAGGCGTGTCCTGACAAAGAGAAGAGTCAGTCCCGATGTATCTAATGATAACAAAGGCGTGTCCTGACAAAGAGGGAACAGTCAGTCCCGATGTATTTAATGATGAAAAAAGGCGTGTCCTGACAAAGAGAGAACAGTCAGTCCCGATGTATTTAATGATGACAAAGGCGTGTCCTGACAAAGAGAAGAGTCAGTCCCGATGTATCTAATGATGACAAAGGCGTGTCCTGACAAAGAGAAGAGTCAGTCCCGATGTATCTAATGATAACAAAGGCGTGTCCTGACAAAGAGAAGAGTCAGTCCCGATGTATCTAATGATGACAAAGGCGTGTCCTGACAAAGAGAGAACAGTCAATGATGACAAAGGCGTGTCCTCACAAAGAGAGAACAGTCAATGATGACAAAGGCGTGTCCTCACAAAGAGAGAACAGTCAATGATGACAAAGGCGTGTCCTGACAAAGAAAAGAGTCAGCCCGATGTATCTAATGATGACAAAGGCGTGTCCTGTCAAATAGAGAGCAATCAAGCCCGTCGACCATGCAAGCAGAAATACCGTCCATTAAATCAGACCCACTCCCACCCATCTGGTTGTGCATATTGCGTATCAATATACTGCACGGTCTTAGCTTAGCGTCTGTTTTGCGGGGGTAGTTGCACAATGATGCGACCTTTTTTCACATCCAGTCTTTGGCTTCTAAATCTAATGCCACTGTATACGACATTCCGCAATCTCAATGATACGCTACTGTCCAGACAATTTTACTTATGCAAGCCGAAGAAGACCGTCCACTACCTCCATATTACAAAGGTCAAAGGTCTTCGCGTTGGCTAAAATATGTCTTATATCCTGTGTTATTTGATTTTTCCTTGTGTCAATGTTACCCTTAACATATTCAATCTATACAGATATAAAACATTTGTTATGAAACAAACCGTTAATTGCAGCAATAGTTGGCAGCGGAAATGTCAGTATGCGGTTGAAGAGCTTGCAGAGGTGTTCCATAAATTCTGTTCTTCGATGCGGCTCTTCTTGAGCCATGGCAACCAAGTCTATTCCATTGCTGTAGAACTTTGCTTTCCCAACAGTAATAACTCCAGCTGCATCGGGATTTCTGAAAATGGTTATTTTTGTTGCGTACTTTTTTGTCCAACATGATACATCATACAATTAAGTAGTGAGGTCAACTAATGCAAATGACAAACTTGGTGTAGAATTTCTAGTGAGTAGTTTTTATATGTATTGTGGCAATCATATAGCAGTCGCAGTAGGTGTCTGGCATATATCTCGGAGCCGGCAATAGGTCAAGTGGCTGCGCGGCCGGTAGTAGGTCCGCGACACAGGGAGGGGGTGGTGCGATGTCTGAGGTACCGAGACAGTCAGAACTAGGGAGAAACATCGGGTGAAGGAAAAGCTAGTCTAGTAAGGGGTGGTACGATATTTGGGGTGGTTATGTTGGGGGTGGTGAGAAGTCTGGGGTACCGAGACAGCTAAAACCAGCGGCCAATAATGGATGCAGGATGAGGTATGAAAAGGCGGGGAATCTGGGATAAAGGGGAGTCAAGAGTCAGTCAGTGAGTTGGTCAGTTGGAGTTAGTTGGTGGCAGTTGGTTAGGGAGTCACTTGGATTAAACTGAAATGGCTGATTGGATAAGTCGATGCTATACGCATGCTTGGAAGAAAACATATACGATGGATTAAAGGACAGAAAAGTGGACCTACGTGTGTTATAATCGATTATAAAAAAAACAAGAACGAAACGGCCATGTGAGAGAAACGTTACATTATTCTTCGTCAGTGTCTTAAACTACTACAATCACCTAGATATAACTAGATTAACTTTGATTACTCATTTTACCGTAGAATTTCATCCAGTGCGTCGTGAAGTTGTTGAATGAATTCAAACGTGAATTCATTCTTGCCTGCTATCATGTCGATGATAGCAACATCACCTTCGTATCGAACAGACACCCCGACAGACATTTCCTTTCAGTTAGCTGTAACCATGTAGAAAACAAAGTAGTATAGTACATATCCTACCATTATAGGCACCCAACGGAATATCGCTAGACGATAACTCTATGCAAAGTTTGGAAATCTATACAAAATAAATGGCAATAAATAACTTTGATTTTAAATGGTTAATCCGTAAAATAGTCGTGCATGGCAGGAGTGGAACTAGGAATTTGCAGGGAGGGGGGAGGGGGCACTGAAAACTGGCGACGGGGGGGGCGGTTAACACCTCAGAGATGGCCTTGATTTAGCATAAACAAAATTGACAGTTCTTAACATCCCCTTAATTGCTTGAGGCGGGGCGGGGGGGGGGGGGGTACCTGCATCGGTAAAGTAGGTTTGAATGTTGGCCAGATCTTGCCAAGGCCATGCATGAGCATCTAGATAGCCTACCCATACAGGAAGGCCGATAACGATTATCAACACTTAATAATCTTGCAATATGTTACTTTTAAGATTTAGAACAACAAGTTTGCCTACCTGATATATACTGAATGAATTGAGGTAGGTTCCGATGTCGAACCTATAGGTATGAACTATGCAACTACAGTCAGAGATCAGTGCCCAGGCTCACTATCAGCGATCGATGAACTTCGAACTGCATTCGGGGACTGAGCGATGATATGCGATAGTCAATGAAAGTGTCATCTCCCATATTATCGGCAAAGTGACATATTTACATATGTCTCGTTTTACACTTCTTGCGATTAGCAATCGTCCAATGTAACTTGTTTAGCAGCCTTCTCTTTTAGGAAAGTTCTACGAAAATGTTTACATTTTTGTTTCGTTTGCTTTTACACCACCAACACTTACCGGGGCTCATTTATTGATAGTGAACTAAATGACTATTCTACCCCCGGATAATTACCCACACAGGTGGAGAGCTAAGTCTCTGATACAGAGCGGGCGAGAGAGAGAGAGTAGTTACGACGGACCTGTTACTTTAATACTTTCAAGTTACTTTGCGTGACTTGTTTATTCTGGAACCAGACTTTGCGGATGGGAGAATGATTGTACTTTGCATGTAAGTTGGTCAGCGGTGTGGTGTGTGAGCGTATATCAGTATAAGAGTTTAAACGCAGTGGTTGTTGCCGTCCACGCTGGTCCGCGGAACGGCAGCGCACCTTATGGAATATTCATGTTTTGGTATATATACTAGCCGCCCCGCTCGCGGACGTCTAGCGTTCGTAGCGACAAGCGAAAGAAATAACAGTATGACAGTATTTTGTTTTATGCGTCAAATAGTAGCAGGCAGAAGACATTGGGCAGAAATAACATCGATAATTATATTGACATAAATTGAGACCGGGAGCTACGGAATAATAGGACATAAATGTTAAGGATATTTAAACACTTTCAACCTGTGCAGTTATTGTGCATCCAGTACAGAATACTCATATTGCGGCTAAAGCACGCTGTTACTGGACTGATATTCGTTTATTAGCGTGCTTTAGCCGCAATTTGAGTATTCTGTACTGGATGCACAGTAAGATTTAAACACTTTCAACCTGTGCAATTATTGTGCATCCAGTACAGAATACTCAAATTGCGGCTAAAGCACGCTAATAAACGAATATCAGTCCAGTAAAACTACGGCCCAAGCTCATACATTGATTGAGTAAAAAAAGGGACTGTTTCCCGTCCGTTGTTCGTCATTTAACGTAGTACTACTAACTTCAGTGGAAAAAATCTGCCTGACGTCCTGGTTGGATCTATAGATTTGACGTGTAGTAAAATTGGATACTGCTGTGACTGCATGATGCTAAGAGAAGCGTATTATAGGCAAGGTCCCCCGGGCAGAGTTCGTTCTCTTGCTACTAATGGGAAGTTGTGGACGCGAGACAGTACGGGATTTGTTTGTTTTGATGACGGTTCGGGTGATAAGGCGTTGGGAGAAATATTATTACTGTTGGCACCAAGCCAGGTAGCCCGCCGCAGGCGATAGTATGCCGCGGGATAAGGTGATAAGCACCCAGCGGTTGTGTTGACACATGCGATAGCTTTGACACATCTAAGAGCGGCGGCTGGATATTAATAGGTTCAAGGCGGCTGCTGGTGCCAATGGGCTCTTGCATGCCGCGGCAAAGTGGGACAGACAGCTTCATTTTATTAGTATAGAAGATAGAAGATAATGGGCCGCTGTGGCGGTCCAGGGAGAGTCAGTCAGGCAGGCAGTCAGCGAGGGACAGATCCAGTCACCGCTTCGGCCTACCAGTATCCCCGGGGTAAACATCGGCAACTCGGGGTTAACATCGGCAACCCAGGGGTTAACATTGCAACTCGGGGTTAACATCGGCAGCCCGGGGTTAACATCGGTAACCCCGAGATTAACATCGGCAACCCGTGGCCCGGTTAACATTGGCAAGCCGGGGTTAACATAGGCAACCCAGGGGTCAACATTTACCACGATTCATTGATGTATATATATTCCACTACGAAATAAATCCAAGAACTTTAAGATTGGCTTGTCTGCTGCTGAACATTGCATGCGACCATACTACTCGAGCTACATTGCTGACAGCGGTGAGATCATTGCATGCGACCACATACCACTCGAGCGCTACGTTGCTGACAGCGGTGGGATCATTGCATGCGACCATATACCACTCGAGCGCTACAATAGTAGCGACCGCCAACACACAAAAACCCATGTTTGCGACATGACATGACATGACATGTTGGTGTTTTAGGCCACTTTTGTGCACATACAGGCTAAATTGGGCCAAGGAACCTCCCGGGACGATGAAGGATGAAGGAATGCCCATGTTTGCGATAACCGTGATACGGTTTGGGAGAGAAAACTCCCACCCCTTGGGGGAGGGCAAAGAAGAGTCGTGTTCCCAGTTCACGAAGAATAAATTTCTTTATTCCCAGGTCACGATGAATTAAAAGCAGAACTCTCCGCATGCAATGGAAGGGCGGATACAGGATACTAAATTGACGATTTCTCGATTCACAGTTATTTGATATTAAAATTCCCAGTTCACAATTATTGAAAACCCTTGATCACGGCGGTCGGCTAATACCCCATTCCCAGTTCACGAAGAATTATTTTCCTCATTCCCAGTTCACGGTGAATGAAAAGCCCAATATGTATATTATACTCTCTCTCTATGTATACGAGAAAGCATGGCGTCGCCCAGAAGAACACTGAGTACTTTGTTGAAAAACAAAACTGAAAGCTGTGGGTCTTCGCGGTCACCGAAACCACTTTGGACCAAATGAATGCAGACAACTTTTACAGAAAGATTGTCCATGGACTCTTCTGAATCGGCCAAGTTCACAGGTCCGATCAATCGGGTCAATGGGAAGGACGGTGGGCAGCGACCCCATATGGCGAGTGGGGCTTTGAGGAGTCTTTACCCCACAAAATACACTCGGAAGGGATAGTTTTTCGCGGCAACGCGCTCTATGAATGCACATTATTATTTCAACCACGCAGTAACAAAAATCCTTTGCACATATCCCCCCCCCCCCCCCCAATATATTTGTGGTCAATGAAGTATTTTCCCCTGAACAGTCCCCTCTCGGCTTTGTGGCATTTCAGTTGTTACTTATAACGTCCGTTTTGGGGTGCCACAGGCAACGGCGGTATCATCGCCATCTCCCGCCTATAGCAACGCCCCTTCAACCAGAAGGGGCCTGCCGGGCCACCATGGCGAGTAATATTATTAATAGACATTCATTTGGTTGCGGTGGATGGATATATTTAATTCGCCACCATTTAATTCTCGAGTGGTTCCGTGGTTGACACGTGTTATATGTGCGCGTATGCATTGTAATCGTATAGGAAGTTCCGTGAATAAACATTCATATGTTGTTCTCCATTCAGAAGGTGTAGTCTCTTGTTTAAAATGGGACTACAATCGAGGTCGAAATTTATGAGCAATTATAGTATGCATTCTACATTACACAAATGCATGGAGTAAACGAGTTTTGCCTTTGGTTCATCTAGCAAGCACGGTGGGAAACTGCTGCCACAGGGCTGTACAGTCACTGCGGAATCTGATCGAGACCTCACGAGACTGGGATATAAGGCATCAACGGCCTGTAAGTGCTGCCTACCTTCCGGTTGTTTGCCTTCACTCGCTTCACACACAAAATCGGCTAAAGCTGTCCTGGGATGCACAGCCAACCACTGAAGTCCCATTTTTTTCAAATATACTCGCCCCAAAAGACCCTCTTTTTTACATGTACTTGCTCCAGAACACACACACCCTTTTCATCTGCCTGAAATATGTCATTTTATTACTGAAATCACCCGAGAGCTATTTCGCAGTGAACCCGCAGCAGTGTCTCCCATTAGATTTCACGCGTTGAACGAGTCACGTAGTTTGTGTTTGCAGGCACAGCCTCGTTTTGGCGTCAATATGGCGATTCCGAATTGCGTCGAGTGCGGGATGGGTTTATCTCAGCACAAGTCTTCAAAATCCTGTGTGAGCCTTCAGGCGAACGTTAACATAAATCTTTTGTTTCGTAAATTGTAGCTATTAGTTCTATATTTCGAGTTCAAATGATGGAGGTCTATAGCTATTAAGTTCAGTTGGTCTGTTGGAACTATATATGTAAATATTTCGCCCACTGACACATCGGTTACTACTGAGTGACAATAGATGACAGGTATAGGGCTGTACAGTTCTCGCGGGTTCTATTTCCGGTTTAGGTCTTTTTGGGGACCAACAAAAAAACACGTGCACTTAGAACGAGTGCGCATCACGCTGGTGCCTTGCTGCAACTGCGTGACGCGCACTCATTGTAGTCAACGTTTTAGCGTTGGGAACCGGCCAGCTGCGCGGTTTGTGCCTAAAGAATTGAGTGGGTGTGAAACTATTTTTTGTTTGCTTTGGTCCAGGCATTGTTAACTATAAAATCATAATATAGTTTAAGATAAGACATTTTTCTCTCCATAATGCATGTGGTCCGTTCGATGAGACTGTTGGAAGCGTTGTATTTTGAGCCAAATCATCCATGTTTACAGTTCTACGACAAACGGAGCACCATTGTCCTAACCTGCTCAGTCCATATAAGGAGCGTGGTTACGTAACCATAGATACCGCGCGCAGACACGCGCGTCATGATGACTATTACGTCATACGACATGGAAAACCCCGCGCAGCACATTAGATCGCCTGACGCTGACAGTCACTCATGAGACAACCGCATTCTGGTTTATCAACTGCCTAACCGCTCATACATTACATAAATCTACTCGGATGGTTATAATTCGGATATGCGCAGAACGCCAGTGGTTAGTTGTGCTTCCAAAGACAGCTTTAGCCGATCTTGTGTGTGAGGCAAGTGAAGGCAAACAACCAGGAGGTAGGTAGCACGTACAGGCCGTTGATGCTAGGCATTGACGCAGAGCATAGGTATCCCGTCTCGTGGGGTCTCGATAAGATCCCGAAGTGACTGTACAGCCCTATACTGGGATGGGTTTTCCCGAAACTGGTGTCAACATTGGCCACTGACAATAGAGTGCGAGAAGAAGTCTTGTGGGGTTTTTTTGGGTTTTTTTTTTGGTGGGGGGTGGGGGGTGGGAATCAGCAAGTTTCGTTGATATATTCATATATGTCTTACAGTAATCGATCTTCGACGATAAAAAAAAAACCCACGCGTGCGTGCATAACATGCGATCTCTTCCGTTCTCCTTCATTGGAGGTTGACTTCCGGTGGATTTCACCAGCTCACAACAGTATGGGATTCAGATATAGATTTCCTTGTTATGTGTGTGTTATCTCGCTTGCGCTCGCTGATATTTGAGCGGTCAAACAGTTGATAAACCAGCATGTGCTTGTCTAATAAATGACTCAGTCAGGCGATCTAATGTGCTGCGCCGGGTTTTGCATGTCGTATGACGTATTATTACGACCTGATGGTCGTGTTAACTAGTACAATAGCATTAAATAATATGGATAGGTGCTACCTAAAAAATGCGAGCGTATATTTATTAATTCAGACATTCCGAGGGGATACATCTAGATTAATATTCAAAATTAATCTCACTTCGGCTTGCCATAAAGAATATCTTTGGCGGATACCATGCACGTGCTTGTGGCATATCATTTGGTTGCTTAGGAACTCCTATTGTGACGTCATGTTTATAAAATTTTGACGTCCAAACTACTCACTATGACAGCAGGCGATGGGCGGTCACCAAGAACGCTCTGCTTAGCAACAGACATTTAGCCCGTCGCTTATAAATTAACTTTAATTTGAAGTATACATCCAGTGTTAACATTGAATAATGTATTCGTTAATTTTGTAAGACAGCTTATTTATTTATTAAAGACATGACATAATAAGCTTCGACTTCTCTTTGCTTTAATATATTTAAGTACAGCTGATATTTACTCTCGAACGCCTCATGGGGGTTGTTACGCGAAATTAAATTCCTAATTAGCCTATGCTTGAAATGGACTTTGAATATGCATGCATGTTAATCTAACCCAAACGGCCCTTCGGCCTATTCAATAGACAATCGTTGTCATAGTTACATGGCGTAGAACAATGAAACATGACGTCCAAAAGAATTGTGATTATTGATTTAAATGGCCCGCCTCGCCGCCAAGTTACGCATGCCGTTTCTTGGTCACGATATACTGATATTTATATACTTATATAGTGTAAAGAAGGCGACTGGCTCACAAGATCTGGGAGGGGTTATAATAAGCGCTAAACATTTTGCTTCGAACGTTGTATGCGAATTAAACAGAAGAAGCAAGGAGACATGTTAACGCCCAGCGCATATGCGAGATAAACTAGAACTTAAATTAAACTCGTAATAATAGTAATAGCGCGAGTTTTGCATGTCGTCAGATATTTTATTTGCCGTTCATTTTCATTACCCACCCTCGGCCGGGGATAATGAAAATTGGAGGGCCGCTAAACCTTGATGTCGGGCCAATAAAATTGCCTAACGCCCCGCTAACTCGCGCTATTTTTATAATAATCATCACGACTCGCATGTCTGCGCGCGGTATCTATGGCTACGTAACAACGCTCCATATATGGACTGCCCAGGCGAGGACCGTTTGTCGCAGAAATATAAACATTGATGATTGCCTCAAAATACAACGCTGCAAGCAGCCTCGTCGAACGGACCACATGCATTATGGTGAGATAAACGTCATATCTTTAACTATATTATGATTTTATAGTTAGGAATGCCTGGACCAAAGCAAACAAAAAATAGATTCACACCCACTTTCACACGCAGCTGGCCGGTTCCCAACACTCAAACGTTGACTAAAATGAGTGCGCGTCACACAGTTTTAGCGTGATGCGCACTCGTGCTAAGAACAGGCGTTTTTTTGTTGGTCCCCAAAGGACCTAAACCGGAAACCCGCGAGAACTGTACAGCTCTATTCTCTTATTCAGTTCTTCGCTAAGAATTTGTACGTGTTCCTTCACGATGGTGCCGGACATGTATGATATCCGTACAACAATGCAAACTCACTGGTTGGCACGCACGACGAAAGGAGCTATGAGGTGTCTGTAAGGGGGAGTCCAGTGTCTTGTGTCGATTTTTCAAAATTCTCAGTGTCGAATGTCATTTTTTTTACGACATTCAGCGTCGAATGTCAATTTTTTTTCTCGACGTTCCCTGTCGCTTTTTGGCTAAGTTCAGGGTCGTTTTTTTCTCTCACAAATCTGTGTCGATGTCGCTATTTCAGATCTTCAATGTCGGAATTTGGGAGTCAAATACTCTAAAAGCGAGCTGAGCTATCGGGCGGCCCTTCTGGTGAAGGAGAGATTAAACTGATTGTTCTAGGAGTAATTTATTCTTAAACAAAATTACACAAAAAGACTACTCGTCAGAAAGCGTCTAAAAGAAATCAATAATATCAATAAACAAACTATCAAAGTAAATATTATTTAAGAATTATAGATAGTCATGTAACAAACACAATTTAACAAGCACACTATTTTTCTTATTGTTTCTAATGACACGATCGTACATTATCAACTGAGCTGTCAAAATATTCCCGCTTAACAGAACCAGCACTTATTATACACGTTATTTGCAGCATTGAACCGTTCATTGAAGCGACCTTGGCCGTTACAATGACATCGTACTTCTGTAGACCACATTTTCACGGGACAATCAGGTTGGTTGTAGTTTGTCTATTCAGGACGCTTTAACCAATGCTGGTTATATCGTGTCAATGGGACAAAGAAGGGAGGGTGTAGCCATGTCCCGGGGGTAACTCCCTACTCTTTGCGAAGACAGACATGGGATGTTAATCCTGCGACCACACAGACATGGCCACAGCGGGGCGAGAACCACCGATCCACGTACCGTTAGGCTTTCAGGTGGCCAGAACTTTTAAAGCGAGCGCTCTAACCCACTGAGCTATTGGGGCGGCCTTCCAGCAATAAGGAAATTTGCAACCATCTTATGCTATTCAATATCTTATCTTATGCTAGTAAATATTCACTTTTTAATATCAGAATTACGACAATGAATGGCATGTTTCTCACTTAGTCACTAAGGACATAAACTGGGGCGGACATATTGCAACGAATGTATACATTTTGTTTACGTCATGGCATTCACACAGTCACTGCGAAAGAACATATTATAACAAGTTACATCATCATATATATAGTTAATTAGTCCAATAAAGCCTTCTGGGGGCCGTTCCAACTGGCCGGACATACTGCAACAAACATAGCACCTCATAATACGACTTAGCAATTACACGCCGGACAGTTGCAAAATCAAATATTCCTGTAGCCATTTACGTTTCTCCCTTTGGGAAGTTGTCGGCCTGTGACCCGATTAGCCCCCTCCCTCCAATCTCCAAAGAGAAAAAAAGTATCATTACTCGAGGAGCCATATAGGACTGCAGATTTACATATTTTGTAACAATAACATGCATATATCAACTTCCGCGTTTTACCATCATATTTTAGTTTTCTACTATAAACGTGTGTACGTTAACGGGCAAGAATCGTGTAGATACCTCCATCAACTATTTTGGGGACACGGCGCCAAGGATCGTCTCGATCTCTGGCCAGAGGTCGTCCCGGTAACGTTTTAACCCCTCTGCTGTGAGTAAATCTTAAAAATCAAAATAGTCTTTTCCCGAAAATAGAAAATTATTATAATCGCAACGCATTTGGCATCACGTGCCTAAACAATATGCACTGTGCTTTTAATATTATACTCGATAAACGCTCACTCAATTGAATTCCTAAATAACCTTTGCGGGTTACTTGGATGAAATAGGGCGCTTTAACCTCGGTAGGTCATATCGCGCATATGGGAATGCTCTTTGCCAAAGATTCGATGCCACGTGGGCTGGCTGAGTAGAGTACCCAGACAATAGCCGAAAGCGCGACCTACTAGAGCGTGACCCCCGAAAGGGTGGGGGTCTCTACGATATTTGATTTGATCTTTCATGACGTTTCCCGCCCTATTGAAGTTGCGGGAAGCAGTCCGCAGACTAACAATCGGTCTGTGCATACGACACCCCACTCCACCACAAAGACAAAAAAAGAACCTAAGTGAAAACACCAAACTTTTAACATTTCTGTTTTGAAAAACCGCAAACACAGAAAACAAACCTCACAATTACTATAGCTACAACTATACCTACATTTGAAATATTCCTTCTTATTTATCACGTCAACCCAGAAAGCATGATTGTGTCGAGTCAGCAAGAACCGATTATTACACCCCCGTATGCTTTTTCATGTGACGCCTGAGATGAAGCTTCTGTATAAACGACGCAGAACAGATCTTGCAGATGTGCGGTTTGTCTCCAGTGTGCGTCCTGGAGTGCATGAGCAAAGAGCTACTGGAGCTGAATGAGGCCAGGCACACCAGACACTGGTAGGGTTTCTCCCCTGTGTGGGTCCTCATGTGCATAGTCACGATATACTTGGAGGAGAAGGCTTTGTTACATATCTCGCACTTGAATGGTTTCTCTCCCGTGTGTATCTTTAGGTGGGCCCTCAAGGATGCCTTCCGCGTGAAGGACGAGGCACAAACCTCGCACGAGAAGGGTTTCTCTCCGGAGTGGATCTCCACGTGGCGTTTCAGGGCGTTACTGCGCGAGAACGCCGCCTCGCACACTTTACACACGAACGGTTTGTCGCCTGTGTGCGTCTTCATGTGGTCCCTTAGACTGCCTTTCCGGGGGAAGGACATCTGACACACATCGCAGCTGAACGGTCTCTCCTCGGAGTGGGACACCATGTGGCTCTTCAAGCCCTGCATGCTGACGAACGAGGCGGGACAGAGTTTACACTTGTGCGGCTTCAACCCGGTGTGGGAACACACGTGTTCCCGGAGTTGCACGTTGCTGCAGAAGGAACTTGGGCAGATTTTACACGTGTAAGGCTTCTCCCCCGTGTGCTTCCTCATGTGCAGGGTCAACGACTTTGACCGCACGAAGGTCGCAGAACAGACGGGACACGTGACCGCCTTCTCCCCAGTGTGACCAATCATGTGATACTTCAAGTCGCCTTTACGAGCAAAGGATGTGTCGCACGTGGGGCAGGCGAAGGGCTTCTCCCCAGTGTGCTTAGCCATGTGGAACTTCAGATGGCCATCCTGGGCGAATGCCTCGTGGCAGACCTCGCAAACGTAGGGCTTCTCCCTCGTGTGGGTCCTCAGGTGGAGCTTCAAGTGTTCCTTACGCGAAAACGACGCCGAACATATTTTGCAGGGAAAGGATTTCTCGCCGGTGTGCGTTTTCAGGTGGTCTCTCAAATACGATTTGTGCGTGAACGCTATGGAACAGACCATGCAGACGAATGCCTTCTCGCCAGTGTGTTTCTTCAGATGCACTCTCAGGTACTGCTTCCTCGCAAACGTCGCCGAACAAACGGTGCAGCTGAAGGGCTTCTCCCCCGTGTGGGAACTCAAATGATCCGTTAAGTCGCATTTACGAACGAAGGATTTGCCGCACGTGGGGCAGGCGAAGGGCTTCTCCCCAGTGTGCTTAGCCATGTGGAACTTCAGCTGGCCACCTTGGGAGAATGCCTCGTGGCAGACCTCGCAAACGTAGGGCTTCTCCCCCGTGTGGGTCCTCATATGGACCCTCAAGTTATCCGTACACGAAAACGACGCCGAACACATTTCGCAGGGGAATGGCTTTCCGCCGGTATGCGTTTTCAGGTGGTCTCTCAAAAACGATTTGTGTGTGAACGCTATGGAACAGACCATGCAGACGAATGCCTTCTCGCCAGTGTGTTTCTTCAGATGCAAACTCAGGTACTGCTTCCTCGCGAACGTCGCCGAACAAACGGTGCAGCTGAAGGGCTTCTCCCCCGTGTGGGACCTCAGGTGGATCTTTAGGTAGCATTCGTAGGCGAATGCGGCCGAGCAGACCTCGCACACGTGCGGTTTGGTATTCTTCTTGGGGGAACTCATGGTTTGTAGAATATAAAGAGTTGACCAGTCGTCGTCGTCAGGGTGAAGAAGCGATCTAACAAAGGATTTCCAGTCAATCCTGATACCAACAGAGAGATGTGCACCACTGCAATAATATGTATACCAAGAACAGAATACACCATAGCAAACCTTGCTCGCCACCAATGCAGATTACTGTTTGTGACCTGACGCCACAACTATACGCAGGTTGTATACACTAGACGAGGCATCAATACAAAGACATACGATTATGTAAAGTTCACACTAATCACACAGTATTACTACCAATACACGGTGGTTCTACCACACATTCTATTTCATGCATCCGTGGCGTTTTTGCCAATCTGAGACAACGTTCAGCAATGGATCTATTCCTGATGTTACAGTGTTATGCTAAATACAAGTTAGTAATGAACCTCGAAAGATGACAAACACTCTTGATGGATAAAGTTCTCGCCGGATCACGTTTACGCTGCGAGACCTTCTCGACCGATGACGTTGTCGCTGAAATACCTCGTTCGATGATCTTGTCGTAGAAAGACCTTATTGTTCGATGACCTTTTCGCAGAAAGATCTTCTCGTTCAATGCCCTTGCTGCAGAAAGACCTTCTCGTTCGATGACCTTTTCGCAGAAAGATCTTCTCGTTCAATGCCCTTGCTGCAGAAAGACCTTCTCGTTCGATGACCTTGTCGTGGAAAGACCTCGCGCGAAGACCTTGTCGCAGAAAGACTTCGTTCGATGACTTGTCACTCGATGACATTGTCGCTCAATACCCTTGTCGTAGAAAGACCTTTTCGCTTGATGATCTTGTGGCAGAAGGCCTCGCTTGATGACCTCATCACTGAATGATCTTGCTGTTAAATTACTTTCTTACTCGATGACCTTGTTTCATGACCTTTTCGCTGGATAGTCCATGCGCGCGATGACTTTCGCGGATATCGAATAACTTTCATTGGATAACTTTATCTGATCTGACGTGGACTGAACTGATGTCACACTGGGAGCGGCTAGAGCCTCATCCATTATCCCTATTAGTTATGTCTTTGGTTAAAACCAGTGAATTTGGACAGCATCCCACCAAGAGACGGGAGGGGTCATAATGCAGTTGCTCCTTCGCAGTACCCTTTCACATAATTCCGTTCTTCTGGTTCACGTGGAAACGTTCTGAAAATAATCAAATATGTTAGACCAGGCCAGAACAAAACGAGTGCCAGTAATGTGTTAACCCTGGCTTTCATGTACTTAATGACATCCACCAAATTGACCTAGTGTGTGACAAAGAACACTCACACAAGTATTATCAACTTACATTGTAAACATCAATAGACAATTAAGGCTAGAGAAAAAGACACATGACACAGGATTCAAACCCATACAACGCCTGAAACCACTATTTATTGCATATCTAATTAAGGATATTGGCTAACAATATTCGTGTCACAGGCTAAACAAAAGATAGTTGTCTCAATACTTGTGCCACAACCTCAACAAAAGATATTTGTAAGTCCTATTTATTCTTACTAATGCAATGATCAATAAAGCAGTAACTATAACATAGGAAGAAATATGCAAGCTATTTACCGGTACTAAAACGGGATGCTCAACTCTAGCATATATTGTAATGTACAGATAGTGCCTTGATAAGTGGAAAAGTTTTTCTTTAGCACTATTCATCATACAATCGTCTATGTTATACACACACTCCAAAAGCTGTTCTTTTTTACATTAAACAGATATAAAGATATTAGTCATTTTATAATTTGTTTTCTATACTTAATATATTTATCAGCCGAAGGCTTTTGAAACATCCAATGAGGTACCACTATAAAGCGCAACTTGCAGGTTGCAATTACTTTTTTTGCAGCTTTTTTTCAATAATATTCCAGCTGATGGATACAAGTGATATCTAAGCTGACTAGCCAAGGGTATTAACCAAGTGGGGAGAAAATCTAGGGGTAGTAAGAATTAGGCTTTACTCAGATTTGGTTATTGCTCAGGGGAGGCTTTCTATTCTGCCCAATCTCTGATACAAGATTTTAAGAATGGGGTTTCTATTTGTTTATGGAGTAAAACCATTGGGCAGAATTAAGGGGTGAAAGGTTTCCAGAAAAAAATTAAGCTATGATCAGAAGGGGTGGGAAACCCCAGAAAGTATAGAATATAACAGGCCTGGAATTCCACTTTTTGATTTCCAAGGTTTTTGCCAAAAGTATAAAAGTGAGCGGAGCTTTCGAGTGGCCCTTCTGGGTGAAGGAGATATCAAATTGATTGCTTCAGGAGCAATTTATTCTTAAACCACATTACACAAAAAGACTATTCGTTAGAAAACGCCTAACAGAAAGTACCAATGATATCAGTAAACAAATTATCAAACTAAATATTATTTAAGAATTATAGATAGTCATGCAAAAAAAAAAATTCCGTAACATACATCGCTTGTAGTATGAAATCGAAATCAATATTCACTGTTCAATATCAGGGATATGACAATGACATGCATATTTGTCTCGTTGTTTCTAGTGATATGATCGTACATTATCAACTGAGCTGTCAAAATATTCCTGCTTAACAGAACCAGCACTTATTGTACACGTTGT
Organism: Arenicola marina; assembly: GCA_964019135.1. Classification (NCBI taxonomy): domain Eukaryota; kingdom Metazoa; phylum Annelida; class Polychaeta; family Arenicolidae; genus Arenicola; species Arenicola marina. Next base: position 3,664,335 of record OZ025257.1, on the reverse strand, counting down.
TTACAGCTTTGAACCGTTCATTGAACCCAAGCGACCTTTCCCGGCCGTTACAATAAATCGTACTTCAGAAGAGCATATTTTCACGGGATAATCAGTTGGCGATAAGGGATTTACAATGTTTCAGACATTTAAAACTTCGACACATACCATCGATCGCAAGCAAAAAGGTTGGTTCTAGATGGTCTATTCAGGACACTTTAACAAATTCTGGTCATATCGCGTCAATGGGAGAAGGAAGGGAAGAGCGGAGCCATGTCCCAGCGGTAACCCTCTACTCTGTGCGAAGAAGGACATGAGATCCTGTGATCACAGACATTACCACAGCGGAGCTTGAACCACCGATCCACGTGCCGTAAGCCTTTCAGGTGGCCAGAGCGCTCAATATAAGCCGAACGCTCGAACCCACTGAGCTATCGGGGCGGCCCCCTTTGCGAAGGACAAGGGGCATTTTCCTGCCAGCACACAGACATGAACACAACGGGGCTCGAACCACCGATCCACGGCCAGAGCGCTCAAAGCGAGCGCCCTAACAAATGAAATTGTCAACTATGTTATGCTATGGGCAAGGCAAAGTTATTGATATTGAAATCTTAGCAAACATTCACTTTTTAATATCAGTCTTATGAAAACGAATGGCATATTTCTCACTTACTAAATAAGGACATAAACTAATCTTATCAACTGAACACTCAAATTATTCCTATTTCAACCAATAACTTTATTAGTTGTTTGCACGTCACGCATTGTAACATTGAGCCGGATGTACCTTTTCCGTAACAGTAAAATAAAAAATTTGAAGGGTGTTTTCTCACGGGATGAACTAAGTGGTGCTGAAGTTGTTACAATGCGTGAGCCATGCAACAACTCTCCGCACGTTATCAATCTCGAGGAATAAAGAAAAGCGCCATAGATCGTCTCGATCTCTGGCCAGAGGTCGTCCCGGTAACGTTTTAGCCACTCTGCTCTGGGTAAATCTTAAAAATCCAAATAGCTTTTTTCGCGAAAATAGAAAATTATTGTAATCGCAATGCATTGATTTTTAATTTGGCATCACGTGTCTAAACAATATTCACTCTGCTTCTAATAAAACACTCGATAAAGTTACAATTACTCAATTTAAAAGAACCGAAGTGAAAACACCAAACTTATTGTAACATTTCTGCTTTGACAAAACGACGATAACGCACACAACACATAATAAAACAAACCTTACAATTACTATAGCTACCATTATACCTACATTTGAAATATTCCGTTTTATTTATCACGTCAACCCAGAAAGCATGTGTCGAGTCAGCAAGAGCCGATTATTACACCCCCGTATGCTTTTTCATGTGACGCCTGAGATGAAGCTTCTGTATAAACGACGCAGAACAGATCTTGCAGATGTGCGGTTTGTCTCCCGTGTGTATCATCAGGTGGTTCCTCAAGGATGCCTTTCGCGTAAAGGACGAGGCACAATCCTCGCACGAGAAGGGTTTCTACCCGGAGTGGATCTCCACGTGGCGTTTCAGGGCGTCACTGCGCGAGAACGCCGCCTCGCACACTTTACACACGAATGGTTTGTCGCCTGTGTGCGTCTTCACGTGATCCACCAGACCGCCTTTCCGGGGGAAGGATATCTGACACACATCGCAGCGGAAGGGTCTCTCCTCGGAGTGAGTCACCATGTGGTTGTTCAAATTCCCCTTTCTGACGAACGAGGCGGGACAGAGTTTACACTTGTGCGGCTTGAACCCGGTGTGGGAAAACACGTGGTCCCGGAGTTGCGCGTTGCTGTAGAAGGAACGTGGGCAGATTTTACACGTGTAAGGCTTCTCCCCCGTGTGCTTCCTCATGTGCAGGGTCAACGACTTTGACCGCACGAAGGTCGCATAACAGACGGCACACGTGACCGCCGTCTCCCCAGTGTGACCAATCATGTGATTATTCAAGTCGCCTTTACGAGCAAAGGATGTGTCGCAAGTGGGGCAGGCGAAGGGCTTCTCCCCAGTGTGCTTAGCCATGTGGAACTTCAGCTGGCCACCTTGGGCGAATGGCTCGTGGCAGACCTCGCACACGTAGGGCTTCTCCCCCGTGTGGGTCCTCATATGCACAGTCACGCTAGCCTTGCAGGATAAGGCTCTGTTACAGATCTCGCACTTAAAGGGTTTCTCCCCCGTGTGGGTCCTCAGGTGGAGCGTCAAGTGCGCCTTACGCGAAAACGACGCCGAGCATACTTCGCAGGGAAAGGGCTTCTCGCCGCTGTGCGTTGTTTTCAGGTGGTCTCTCAAATACGATTTGTGCGTGAACGCCATAGAACAGACCTTGCAGACAAATTCCTTCTCGCTAGTGTGTTTCTTCAGATGAAAACTCAGGTACTGCTTTCTCGCGAACGTCGCCGAACAAACGGTGCAGCTGAAGGGCTTCTCCCCCGAGTGGCAACTCATATGAACCTTTAAGTCACTTTGACGAACGAAGGATGTGTCGCACGTGGGGCAGGCGAAGGGCTTCTCCCCAGTGTGCTTAGCCATGTGGAACTTCAGATGGCCATCCCGGGCGAATGCCTCGTGACAGACCTTGCACACATAGGGCTTCTCCCCCGTGTGGGTCCTCATATGGAGCTTCAAGTGTTCCTTACGCGAAAACGACGCCGAACATATTTTGCAGGGAAAGGGCTTCTCGCCGCTGTGCGTTGTTTTCAGGTGGTCTCTCAAAAACGATCTGTGTGTGAATGCTATGGAACAGACCATGCAGACGAATGCCTTCTCTCCAGTGTGTTTCTTCAGATGCACTGTCAGGTACTGCTTCCTCGCGAACGCCGCCGAACAAACGGTGCAGCTAAAAGGCTTCTCCCCCGTGTGGGACCTGAGGTGGATCTTGAGGGAGCATTCGTAGGCGAATGCGGCCGAGCAAACCTCGCACACGTGCGGTTTGGTATCCTTCTTGTGGGAACTCATGGTTTGTAGTGAGCTGGATCAATGCCTACACCTTGGAGTGCAAAGAGGTGACCTGATCAAGCGGTGGTCGTCAGGTTTAAAAAGCGACCAAAGGATTTCCAGTCAATCTTGATACGAACAGAGATACAGGTGCACCACTGCTATAATACGTATACCAAGAACAGAATACACCATAACAAACCTTGCGCCCCACCAATACAGATTACCGTTTATGACTGGATGCCACAACTAAACGCAGGTGTACACCAGACGAGGCATCAAATCAGAGACATGCGACTATGCTTACACTAATAACACAGTATTACTACCAATACATGGTTGTTCTACCACAGGTTCTATTTCATGCATCCGTGGCGTTTTTGCCAATCTCAGACAACGTTCAGCAATGGATCTATTCCTACTGTTACAATGTTATGTAACAAGATACTAATGAGCCTCTCCATGTGAGAAGACACCCTGGATGTAGAAAGTTCTCGCCGGATCACGTTTACGCTGCGAGACCTTCTCGATCGATGACCTTGTCGCAGAAAGACCTTGTTCGATGATCGTCTGCCAAAAAGAGCTTCTTGTTCGAGAACCCCTTGTTGCAGAAAGATCTTCTCGTTCGATGACCGTGTCGTACAAAGACCTCGCTCTAGGACATTGTCGCAGAAAAACATCGTTCGATGAACTTAACACTGGATATCTTGTAATTTCTTACTCGATGACCTGGTTTCATAACCTTTTCGCTAAATGACCTTTTCGCTGGGTAGTCCATGCGCGCGATGACCTTCACGGATATCTAATAACTTTCAATGGATAACTTTATCTGATCTGACGTGGACTGAACTGATGTCCCACTGGGAGCGGCTAGAGCCTCATCCATCACCTATAATAAGTTATATCTTTGGTTAAAACCAGTGACTTTGGACAGCATCCCACCAGCAGAGAGGAGGGGTCATAATGCAGTTGCTCCTTCGCAGTACACCGTCAAATAATTCCGTTCTTCTGGTTCAGGTGGAAACGTTCTGAAAATAACAATGTTGTCAATCACTTTTCAAAATAATGAAATTGCTAAGACACAACATGAAGTTGACAAGATAATGCGATGATCCATGGGCAAAAACCACATTGGTGCCACAAGCCAGATAACCTCATAAAGACTAGATATCCACATGTGTTGTGCCAGAAAAGACGAGGAACGTTTTTATGAGCAGAAGTCAAATATGTTACGCCAGGCCAGAACAAAACGAAACATTACAAAGTGACAGTAATGTGTTAACCCTGACTTTTATTTACTCAATGACATCTACCAAATTGACCTATTGTGTGACAAAGAACACACACTCACACAAGGTTTATCAACTTACATTGTAAACATCAATAGAGGCTAGAGAAATAGACACTACAGGACACAAGATGTAAACGCATACAACACTTGAGACCACTATTTATTGTAGATCTAATTAAGGACTATGGCTCACAATATTTGTGTCCAAAGATATTTGTAAGTCCTACTTATTCTTACTAATGCAATGATCAATAAAGCAATAACTATAACATAGGAAGAAATATGCAAGCTATTTACCGGTACTAAAACGGGATGCTCAACTCTAGCATATATTGTAATGTACAGATAGTGCCTTGATAAGTGGAAAAGTTTTTCTTTAGCACTATTCATCATACAATCGTCTATGTTATACACACACTCCAAAAGCTGTTCTTTTTTACAATAAACAGATATAAAGATATTAGTCGTTTTAACATATATTTCTATACTTAAGATATTTATCAGCAGAAGGCTTTTGAAACATCCAATGAGGTACCACTACATAGTGTGACTTGCATGTGCAATTACTTTTTTTGCAGCTTTTTTTCCATAATTTTCCAGCTGATGGATACAAGTGATATCGAAGCTGACTAGCCAAGGGTATTAGGCAAGTGGGGAAAAGATATAGGGGTAGTAAGAATTAGGCTTTGCTCCGATTTTGTTATTGCTCAGGGGAGGCTTTCTATTCTGCCCTTTTCAAAGACTGGTGCAAGATTTTAAGAATGGGGTTTCCATTTGTTTATGGAGTAAAACTGATGACCATTGGGCAGAAGGGGTAAAGAGTTTCCAGAAAAAAATGAAACTGATCAGAAGGGTGGAAAACCCCAGAATGTATAGAAGTTAACAGGCCATTTTTTGATTTCCTAGGATTTTGCCTAAAATATCAAAGTGAGCTGAGCTTTCGAGTGGCCCTTCTGGGTGAAAGAGAGATCAAACTGATTGCTTCAGGAGCAATTTATTCTTAAACAAAATTACACAAAAAGACTATTCGTCAGAAAACGCAAAACAGAAAGTACCAATGATATCAATAAACAAACTATCAAACCAAATATTATTTCAGAATTATAGATAGTCATGCAACAAACTCAATTTCTCCGTAACATAATCACTTGTAGTATGAAATCGAAATCAATATTCACTGTTCAATATCAGGGATATGACAATGACATACATATTTGTCTCGTTGTTTCTAGTGATATGATCGTACATTATCAACTGAGCTGTCAAAATATTCCTGCTTAACAGAACCAACACTTATTGTACACGTTATTTGCAGCATTGAACCGTTCATTAAACCCAAGCCATCCTTCCTGGCCGTTACAATAAAATCGTACTTCTGAAGAGCATATATTCACGGGATAATCAGTTGGCGACAAGGGATTTACAATGTTTCAAACATAGAAAACTTCGACACACACCCTCGATCGCAAGCAATAAGGTTGGTTCTAAGTTGTCTATTCAGGACACTTTAACCAATTTTGGTCATATCGCGTCAATGGGAGAAGGAATGGAAGAGCGGAGCCATGTCCCAGCGGTAACCCCCTACTCTTTGCGAAGGACATGGGATCCTGCGATCACAGACATTACCACAGCGGGGCTTGAACCACCGATCCACGTGCCGTAAGGTTCTCAGGTGGCCAGAGCGCTCAATTCAAGCGGAACGCTCTGACCCACTGAGCTATCGGGGCGGCCCCCTTTGCGAAGGACAGGGAGCATTTTTCAGTGAGCACACAGACATGACCACAACGGGGCTCGAACCACCAATCCACGGCAAGAGCGCTCAAAGCGAGCGCCATGTTATGCTATGGGCAAGGCAAAGTTAAGGGTATTGAAATCGAAGCAAATATTCACTTTTCAATATCAGTGTTATAAAAATAAATGGCATATATTCCTCACTTACTAAATAAGGACATAAACTAATCATATCAACTGAACACTCAAATTCCTATTTCAACCAATAACTTAATTAGTTGTTTGCACGTCACGCATTGTAGCATTGAGCCTGATGTACCTTTTCCGTAACAGTAAAATGAAATTGCTGAAGGGTGTTTTCTCACGGGATAAACTAAGTGGTGCTGAAGTTGTTACAATGCGTCAAACATGCAACAAGTCTCCACACAAGTTATCAATCTCAAACAATAAAGAAAATAGGGACAAGGTTCTAGACAAGAGAAAAGGAAAGAAGACATGCAATTGCAAATAACTTAGGTTATCATTTTCAGCTATTCAAGATAACGTTATACGATATATTGACCAGAGATGTACGTCAGGCTAGACTCTATATCTTGTCAGCGGATGTTTGGCAACCGGGCGGATATATTGCAACGAATGTACAGAAGCTCATATATATACCTCGCAATTTTATTTACGTCATGGCACTCACACACTGAGATAAAACAGATTATACAGCGTTACATCATCATATACATCGTATTTGGTAACAATAATATGCTTATATACCAACTTCCGCGTCCATCTGGGTTGTCTTCGCATCATAGTTTCTACTAAAAACGTTTGTACGTTAACGGGCAAGAAGCGTGTAGATACCTCCATCAACTATTCTGGGGACACGGCGCCAAGGATTCCTCTGCTCCGGGTAAATCTTAAAAATCCAAATAGCTTTTTCCCGAAAATAGAAAATGTACTGTAATCGCAAGGCATGTATTTTTAATTTGGCATCACGTGTCTAAACAATATTCACTGTGCTTCTAACATCACACTCGATAAAGTTACACTTACTCAATTTAATTCGAAATTTCCGTTGCAGGTGAAAATAGGCCGTGACCCCCGAAAGAGTGAGGGTCTGTACGGTATTTGATTTGATCTTTGATGGCATTTTCCGTCCTATTGAGGCTGCGGGAAACAGTCCACTGACTAACAATCGGTCTGTGCATGCAACACAACACAACACTCCACCACAACAAAAAAACAACAAAAAAAACGAAGTGAAAACACCAAACTTATGTAACATTTCTGTTTTGAAAAACCGCAAACACATAGAAAACTAATCTCACAATTACTATAGCTACAACTCTACCTACATTTGAAATATTTCTTCTTATCTGTCACGTCAACCCAGAAAGCATGTGTCGAGACAGCAAGAACCGATTATTACACCCCCGTATGCTTTTTCATGTGACGCCTGAGATGAAGTTTCTGTATAAACGACGCAGAACAGATCTTGCAGATGTGCGGTTTGTCTCCAGTGTGCGTCCTGGAGTGCATGAGCAAAGAGCTACTGGAGCTGAATGAGGCCGGGCACACCAGACACTGGTAGGGTTTCTCCCCCGTGTGGGTCCTCATGTGCACAGTCACGTTAGCCTTGCAGGAGAAGGCTCTGTTACAGATCTCGCACTTAAAAGGTTTATCCCCGGTGTGTATCATCAGGTGGTTCCTCAAGGATGCCTTCCACGTGAAGGACGAGGCACAAACCTTGCACGAGAAGGGTTTCTCCCCGGAGTGGATCTCCACGTGGCGTTTCAGGGCGTTACTGCGCGAGAACGCCGCCTCGCACACTTTACACACGAACGGTTTGTCGCCTGTGTGCGTCTTCATGTGATCCATCAGACCGCCTTTCCGGGGGAAGGACATATGACACAAATCGCAGCTGAACGGTCTCTCCTCGGAGTGAGTCACCATGTGGCTCTTCAAGTTCCCCTTGCTGACGAACGAGGCGGGACAGAGTTTACACTTGTGCGGCTTCAACCCGGTGTGGGAAAACACGTGTTCCCGGAGTTGCACGTTGCTGCAGAAGGAACGTGGACAGATTTTACACGTGTAAGGCTTCTCCCCCGTGTGCTTCCTCATGTGCAGGGTCAACGACTTTGACCGCACGAAGGTCGCAGAACAGACGGGACACGTGACCGCCTTCTCCCCAGTGTGACCAATCATGTGATCCTTCAAGTCGCCTTTACGAGCAAAGGATGTGTCGCACGTGGGGCAGGCGAAGGGCTTCTCCCCAGTGTGCTTAGCCATGTGGAACTTCAGCTGGCCACCTTGGGCGAATGCCTCGTGACAGACCTCGCATACGTAAGGCTTCTCCCCCGTGTGGGTCCTCAGGTGGAGCGTCAAGTGCGCCTTACGCGAGAACGACGCCGAGCATACTTCGCAGGGAAATGACTTCTCGCCGCTGTGCGTTTTCATGTGGTCTCTCAAATACGATTTATGCGTGAACGCTATGGAACAGACCATGCAGACGAATGCCTTCTCACCAGTGTGTTTCTTCAGATGCGCTCTCAGGTACTGCTTCCTCGCGAACGTCGCCGAACAAACGGTGCAGCTGAAGGGCTTCTCCCCCGAGTGGCAACTCATATGAACCTTTAAGTCACCTTGACGAACGAAGGATGTGTCGCACGTGGGGCAGGCGAAGGGCTTCTCCCCAGTGTGCTTAGCCATGTGGAACTTCAGCTGGCCACCTTGGGCGAATGCCTCGTGACAGACCTCGCATACGTAAGGCTTCTCCCCCGTGTGGGTCCTCATATGGACCCTCAAGTACTTACTACACCAAAACGACGCCGCGCATACTTCGCAGGGGAATAACTTCTCGCCGCTGTGCGTTTTCATGTGGTCTCTCAGAAACGATTTGTGCGTGAACGCCATGGAACAGACCTTGCACACAAATTCCTTCTCTCCAGTGTGTTTTTTCAGATGCACTTTCAGGTACTGCTTCCTCGCGAACGTCGCCGAACAAACGGTGCAACTGAAGGGCTTCTCCCCCGTGTGGGATCTCAGGTGGATCTTTAGGGAGCATTCGTAGGCGAATGCGGCCGAGCAGACCTCGCACACGTGCGGTTTGGTATCCTTCTTGTGGGAACTCATGGTTTGTAGTGAGCTGGATCAATGCCTACACCTTGGAGTGCAAAGAGGTGACCTGATCAAGCGATGGTCGTCAGGTTTGAAAAGCAATAAAACAAAGGATTTCCAGTCAATCTTGTAACCAACAGAGATACAGATGCACCACTGCAAAAATATGTATACCAAGAACAGAATACACCAGAACAAACTTTGCGCCCCACCAATACAGATTACCGTTCGTGACTGGATGCCCTAACTAAACGCAGGTTGTATACAGTAGACGAGGCATCAATACAGAGACCTACGACTATGTAACGTTTACACTAATGACACAGTATTACTACCACTACATGGTTGTTCTACCACAGGTTCTATTTCATGCATCCGTGGCGGTGTTTGCCAATCTCAGACAACGTTCAGCAGTGGATCTATTCCTACTGTTACAGTGTTATGCTACAAGTTACTAATGAACCTCTCTATGTGAGAAGACACTCTGGATGTAGAAAGTTCTCGCCGTATCACGTTCACGCTGCGAGACGTTCTCGATCGATGACCTTGTCGCAGAAAGACCTTGTTCGATGACTTTATGCCAGAAAGAGCTTCTTGTTCGATGACCTTGTTGCAGAAAGATCTCGTTCGATGACCGTGGTGTACAAAGACCTCGCTCGAGGACCTTGTCTCAGAAAGAGATCGTTCGATGAACTTATCATTGGATGATCTTGTTGGTGAAGTACTTTCTTACTCGGTGACCTTGTGGCAGAAGGCCTCGCTCGAGGACCTTAATGCTGGATGATCTTGTTGATGAAACTTTCTTACTCGATGACCTGGTTTCATAACCTATTCGCTAAATGACCTTTTCGCTGGATAGTCTATGCGCGCGATGACCTTCACGGATATCTAATAACTTTCAATACATAACTTTATCTGATCTGACGTGGACTGAACTGATGTCACACTGGGAGCGGCTAGAGCCTCATCCATTACCTATAATAAGTTATGTGTTTGTTTAAAACCAATGACTTTGGACAGCACCACACCAGCAGAGGGGAGGGATCATAATGCAGTTGCTCCTTCGCAGTACACCGTCAAATAATTCCGTTCTTCTGGTTCAGGTGGAAACGTTCTGAAAATAACATAATGTTGTCAATGAGTTTTCAAAATAATGTAATTGTTAAGACACAACATGAAGCTGACAAGATAGTGTGATGATCCATGGGCAAAAACCACATTGGTGCTACAAGGCAGATAACCTCATAAAGACTAGATATCCACATGTGTTGTGCCAGAAGAGACGAGGAACGTTTTTATGAGCAGAAGTCAAATATGTTACGCCAGGCCAGAACAAAACGAAACATTACAAAGTGACAGTGATGTGTTAACCCTGGCTTTCATTTACTCAATGACATCTACCAAACTGACCTATTGTGAGAGAAAGAACGCAGAACACTCACACAAGCATTATCAACTTACATTGTAAACATCAATAGACAAGGCTAGAGAAAGACACTACAGGACACAAGATGTGAACGCATACAACACTTGAGACCACTATTTATTGTATATCTAATTAAGGATATTGGCTCACAATATTTGTGTCAAAAGATATTTGTAAGTACTACTTATTCTTACTAATGCAATGATCAATAAAGCAATAACTATAACATAGGAAGAATTATGCAACCTATTTACCGGTACTAAAAGGGGAAGCTCAACTCATGTATTGTTACGTACAGATAGTGCCTTGATAGATGGAAAAGTTCTTCTTTAGCGCTATTCATTATACAATTGTCTATGTTAGACACACACTTCAAAAGCTGCTCTTAAAATATTTATCAGTAGAAGGCCTATAAAACATCCCAGGAGGCACGCTATATAGTGCGACTTGCAAACTGCAATTACTTTTTTGATTTAAACAAAATAATATCCCAGCTGATTGACTGGAGTGCTATCTAAGCTACACATGCACGTATAAGATTAAAAGAGGTCAGAGCTAGACCCCAAAAAGTATAGTATTCAAAGGGCTTGGGATTCCACTTCTTGATTTCCTAGGTTTTTGCCTATAATATTGACTTTTAAATAAGGTAGTTTCTAAATTAGGAATTATAGGAATTAAACTGTACATAAACAATATTGGTTTAAACTGGCACGTACTGTTTGACATCAAATGGTGGGTTTGTTTAGTTGTCGCAACACACTGCTGATGGTTTGTAAATTGTATGAACTATTCTATATAACCATGAATGCTTAACTGGAAGTACATCTAGTTCATCGCAGATAGCATAGTTTGTAACTTTGGGGGATGGAACTAGATAGGTTGATCTTTATCATATTATCAGTTGGACTTGTATCTGTGAAGGCTCCACAGGCTGTCCAGCAGACCCTTATTAAAAGTAGAACAAAAGTAAGAATGCAAATATAGAAAAAGTAGGACACAAGTAGGAATGCAAATATATAAAAAGAAAGACAAAAGTAGGAATGAAAATATAGAAAAGTAGGACAAAAGTAGGAAAATAGAAGCAAAAAGTAGGACTCAAATAGCACATGTAGCAAAATTATTATTGAGAAAATTCTTGTTTTATAACATTTCTTACTGCCAGACTGCCAAACAAAGTCTCTTTACCTTGCCTGTGACATCAGTTAACCACAGGTTTTTTGCACTTTGTGGTAAACTTAATCAGTTTTTGCATTTCATGCTACTTTGTTATAAATAGTAGTGCCACGACAAAATTCTGCTGTGTCCCGAGATAGACACTTTTGCCATATCACAGCTGAAATGGTGATGTTTATTACGTTTATGAATTGATAGAAGGAAACAATGGAGTTTTCTGGAAATTGGGATATATATATATCACCTAGCTAGGCCAATAGTTGTCATTGGAAGCAATTGAAACAATGGAAACAAGACATTGTTGCAAACGTGCTATCTTTCTTTTAGTTTGCTTGATAGCGAGCGCTCTCTAGATAACACATACGTAAAAAAAAAATCATTAAATCGATATCTGAATCCCATACTGTTATGAGCTGGTAAAATCCACCAGAAGTCAACCTCCACTGGGGAAAGCTGATGAGATCGCATGTAATGTATATATGAGTGTTTTTTTTTTCATCAAAGATTGATTACTGTAAGACATACCGGTATATGTATATATCAACAAAACTTGCTGAAGCTGATGAGATCGCATGTAATGTATATATGAGTGGGCTTTTTTTCATCAAAGATTGATTACTGTAAGACATATCGGTATATATCAACGAAACTTGCTGAAGCTGATGAGATCGCATGTAATGTATGCATGAGCAGGTTTTTTTTCATCAATGATTGATTACTGGATTCTTATATGTAAATATCAATGAAACTTGCTGATTAAACAAAAATTTACCTCTCGTTTTATGTTCTATAATTTATTAGTAACAAAAACTGTTTAATGTTTAAAACCGAATTCCAGGCTTTGTCACTGCTATCATACTTAATTGTTGCAATGTTAAAATGTTATCAAAATGAGAGTTCTTTATACCACAAGCATGTGCATGGTTTACGTCATCCAGCTAAAGATATATATTATAGCAAGCCGATATCATAAGGATTTGAATATTAATCTATCATCTACATGTATCGGAAAAACTAAATTAACATATATATGCTTGCATTTTAGGTAGAAGCTATCCATATGAACTGACATATAAAGTGAGTGGAACTTTATCAATATTTCGATAGATACTACAGAAAGAATCGAATGCCAAAGAATAGAAAGTAAGATTAAATTAATTAGGATGTTGTTTTATTTTCCCTTTTGCATGAAATTAGAAACAATCACTAAATGCTAGATCTTGTAAACATGAAAGAAACATTTATCCCTTGTGCAGGCAACATGACAGCAGAACACTTGTGGGACCACCACAGCACCACTATGCAAATGAGAAAAAGGGGTGGCGACAAGAGCCAGAAGTAGCTGCTGAAGGGCTGAAAAGTTCTGGAAGGGTTTTAAGACCGCCACAAAGGGGTTAGGGGATGGGTGTTAGTGAGACTAGTTGGCCACTAACAGAAGCCGGCAGCCCATTTGTTTAGTCTAAAAAGAGATTTTGAGCTGGACGAGGGAAAATGGGTGAACTATAAGATTTCACCGGTTTGCAGGACTGGCGAGGTGGGGGTGGGGGGACTTGCTATGTTATTGATTTTTGAACTCATTGGGCCAAGATCAAAGGGTGTCATATGACCCTGTTATGTACAACAGTAAACTTGTGTGTGGGTGGTGGCATAGCGCATGAGGGCGAGGGTGTGTTAGCGAGTGCTGCTCGGTTTCCAATCCTGTCAGTTCTGACAGCAATCATGGCTTACCAGATATAACAAGTTGAAAGTTAAAACAGTATCTGTGTCGATAATGTCCAACACCACTTGTCCCTCCCTGTCCGGCTTCTGTTAATCATTTTCCCCATCTCTTGCCTGGCGAGACTTTGTACCCTCGTACCCACCGAGCCATATGCACAAGTAACATTAATGTGGATATATACTACTTTTCCTATACCAAATTACTTCGATGTCACTTTTTCTGATGCATTGGGGCAATAACTTATAAAATCATAATATCATCACACATTGGTCCTTTGCGGCGATCTAGAAACACTTCAGAACTTTTCGACACTTTGGCAGTTACTTTGGGCTTTTCTCCCCACCCGTGAAAAAGGCCCCTTCTCGAGTCTATAGTCGCAACGGAAACTCTCCACACAACAAAATTTCCCATTTACAAGAAAATATTCACTGATTCGAAGAAAAAAGTTCTTTCTGTGTGAAGTTCAAATCGGGGCCTAATAAGTGTATGTCAACTCACGTTTCCTGAAACACTTGCAAATAAACTATAAGCAAATGTTGCTTTGCTGCACTTCAAAGCAGCCGATCGGCTTGATGGCGCCATTCACTGTTTACTGTGACGTGACTGGGCGATACCATTTACATCTTTGTAAGGGATCATAGGTTTGAATTCCTTTGTAGTATTTTATCATTAACTCTGTTTTTAAGCATTGACACATACCTAAAGTGACCCAGAGGGAAGTTGAAATCAGTTTAGTATCAATTGAAGCTAAACTTAGATTCACTGCGCCTCCTGCAAAAGTGGGTACAGCAGATCAACCATTACCCCCTGACCTAGCCCTGTTGCATGCCCCTCCCTGGCTTATCCGCTCTTGGGAGCGGGCCGGAGGGCCATGAAGTAAATATTCAAACGCATGCGCAGTTTCTCCACTGGGTGGGCAAGGTGGCAGACAGAACTGAGTTGTCTGCTGCTTCGCAAAATCACGGAGACTTCAACCAAAATAACAAGATAAGTTGTAAGATACATACTTCTAGAAACTATTGCCATACCCCAAAAAGTTCTCGCCATCAGCACCGCTTCTTGCCACGCGTGTTTGTAAAATGCCATACAGGATTTGATAGACTGGACATGTGGCGGTGTTTCCTAACAATGCCACAAGGGGCTACTCACGGCCCTGTTGCTGTTACGTCACAGTTCTCGTCATCTCCCGGCAGATCTCTGTCTACTTTTCTGTTGTCGCCGCCCGAAGAGTGCACATTTTTCAATCAACGTTAAATTTGAATATTTACTTTATGGCCCTCCAGCCTGCTCCCTAAAGCGGATAAGCTAGGGGCATGCAAATTTCGATGTCTGGAGAGTTTCCGCTTTGACGCAAATTCGCTAGCCATGAATCCATGGCTATGGTTGAAGAATCATAGCCATGTAGCATTCTATAGTGAGAAATCAACTTCACATGACAAATTGAATTATTTAACTACAGCTTTCATAATTAGTTTCAACAATGTAAAAGTACTTTTCTACATATAATTACTGATGTATGAACTCTTCCAAGGTTGTTGAACTCTTCAAAAGGAGCCATAATTGCCTACTGGCATAAAAATGGACAACAACATGCCACCATTTTTTTTACAGGAAGTTGATCACTGCACATGTGCAAGGTCATCACATGATATTATAAGCCATGCTAATTGGTTCATTGTTCAGGGACCCAGTCATTGGGTCAGTGAAAA
Source organism: Arenicola marina (assembly GCA_964019135.1). Classification (NCBI taxonomy): domain Eukaryota; kingdom Metazoa; phylum Annelida; class Polychaeta; family Arenicolidae; genus Arenicola; species Arenicola marina. The sequence goes on along the minus strand of OZ025257.1, from coordinate 3,649,256 downwards.
CACATGTTTTCATATGAATTTCTGGTGACAGACTGGATTATCTTTGCCTTTTAAGAAAGGTTACTTATCTGATTAGTCATTACTTGTCAGGAAGTATTAAGAAAAGGATTAAGGTTTGTTTCTGTTATCAAACTGTTCCCACAGCAAAGGAGAATCAGAGCCACACTTGCTCAAAATCAAACAACCCTGAAATGGGGTTGTTCCAGACCAGAATTTTACTATGGAATGCGACTAGGCTGTGTTTCAGCCCACACAGCCTAGGAATCTGGGCTACAAATTCGCGAAAAATATGGGCCAAAACATTACTCTACGGCATTTATGACTTTTACTATAGTGTCTTTCTAGAACTTAAGAAGGTAAGTATCCTTAGTTACCCACCATGAACTTGACAAAATTGCACCTTATAGATTGGTGGATATCCAAATTCAAATTCAAAATGTTGCTTTTCGCTTCGCAAAAGATAGGTGGTTGAAAATGTAAGCTTTTGACGACTACGGAACCATGCAAAATCCGAATTGTTTCAGCCTATATATTTTAAAGTAGATTTTGCGTTTAAGAACAAAAACCTATAAGGCAAAGTGGGCTAATCTCGACCCCTTAGGACAAAAAAACGTCTATTTTAAAAACGTCTAAGTTAAAAACTTATTTTTTGTTCAAACAGTTAACCACGGTATTCAAATAATATGATTTTATAGAAAAAACGAAAATCTAGGCAGATTAATTGTGGGGCGTGCTCATTTTCTGAAAGGCAGTGGGGGCCATGGTCTAACCCTAACCCAACGATAGATAAAGCAATCCCTTGAAACTATATTTATTAGTCTTATTACACGGGTAGTCATAACGCAAAGTTAGAATACTTCATGGGCCATCACGCCAAGGGCATGCCACCTGGAACAGCTGCGTGACGAAGCCAAAATAACTCATTTATGTTATAACCTATTTAAATATTTTTCAACGTCAGAATATGCGGAAGCAGGGCCGGACAGTTATTGTTGCATGTAATTGTGACCATCCACTGCGAAAACATGATATATTTTTATAACATATTGTTAGAAAATGACATTAAATTAAAGAGGGGATCGAGGTTAGACCACGGTCGTGAAAAAGGTGGGGGTAACCTCGATCTCTCACAAGGTCAAGGTCGATCTGGGGAAGAACTGTCATGATGTCACACATGTTGCAAACATCGTCTGCTGTCACCCTTTTTTATTTAATAAATTATCATCCTCAGTGTTAATCAGGCATACTGCTTTCTTTTGAAACTCATGTATCTTAACGTTTGAGATAAGCTGCAAAAGCATGTGTTAATGTAGGGTTGCATGACTTATTTAATTCAAATTGGATAAAAAAATACATATCTATAATCCAGCTTCTCTGTGTCTAGTTACCAGGGGCATCTCTAAGATTGTTATCGAAAAATCAAATCGGCGAAAAAATATGGATTGGTGACATCATCAATAAAAATAGCACATGGGGGGCCAAATTTTACCCAAGGATCGAGATTAGCCCACTTTGCCTTACCTGTCCAGGTAAAAAAATTATCCAGCATACATCAGCATAATCACCTTTTCACTGAAAACTGACTGGGATCAAAATATACATGGACTAAAGTGGATACAGCCCCCTCCCAGGATGATGAATGGATGCCATTTGGTGCCAAGGCCTGGATTTGAACCAAGAAACCATACCAGGGAAATAAAAAAACAGGATGATGCTCTGGCAATACATTCATAGACCTCATGACAGCAAATTACCCTTAATGCATTTCATAAACCATTGGCATTTTATGAGGAAATTCAAAATTATGTACTAGTCAGGCCTGGCTACACAAGTGTAAACCCTTCATTTCCACAAAGATATTATATTTATTAACAGAGCTAGAGGGAAATATTATGTATATATCCCTACCTCAGCTTCTTCAGAAACAAACTTCTATGGAGGAGAGTATTCTTTAAGGTGGTAGAATATTTAGGGATGGCTATGTACACTAAATGCCTTCCATAGTTTATAAAATCACTTCCTTAAGATTTGTATACTACTTAGAGGTGTAGATAGCACAGAACAGTAACTATATATTTATATTTTAAAGCGATTAAAATGATCAGAAGCAATTTGAACCCTTTTATTAATTTGTCATTTATATAATATATAGGTATCTCCTCCTCCCAACTATGAATCAGTCCACAGAAATGTAAATATAGCAGATAGAGCGGAATTTTATTGCATGTATACCCATCCCCCTCATATAAAATTTATAAATTATAAGAATAGAATTAAACATAAAATATCCCTCAGTTCAGTTCTAATATTAACATATCAGACTTATAATGTGTGTTTAGAAAAATAATGTTAGCATATTAAGGAAAAGATATTGCAACAGTTATTAATTTAAATTAAACAAATATTAATTAAGTTAGTAAAAATAAAAAACTAATAAAAAATACAAAACTAAGTCAAGGTTGATGTGCAATGATACCAAAAGTATGAATAACTGCATGGCAGATCTATAAATACTATAATTTTAATGATCAAACAAGTCGGACCAAGTTCAAAATAAAGTTTTAAATAATTTGAAAATGGTAAAATATTTCAATAATTTGTATTGAAAACATGTAATCCACAAACAAACACATGATTCTAAGCTAAATATACATGCTGTCGTCCCTATTTACGTGCACTATACATCAATTAATTTAACAGAAGCTATTTAAATGTTGACGTCGATCTCTTACGCAACGCAAAGTCCGTAACGGCTCCTAATATCGCCCACTCGGAGGGGGACGCTTCAAATCGAAAGCTGGCACACTCAGGCAACCTTAGTTACGGAACTAATAATTGTCTCTATGGGGTTATAAGGGCCTATAAATTCAAATTCCCGTCCCGGAGGTCGCATACGTCAGTGATGACACAGTACCCGTCAAGCGATCACCGCTTCTCCACGCAGATCCACCAGGACAAGAAAACAGCCCCAGTGCCAGTGGATGTCGACGTGTGGTATTTCTCCGCCGTAACCCGATGGTTACGGGAACAGAGAATCACCTGTGTAATTAATTTGTACTTCTCACACTGCCAGGTTCGTTTCTGCGGTTTAGGTGTTTACTATTTTAGGCCTAACGGGAGAAACTCAACAACGCCGGGAGTAGAATTTCAGACCGATCCCTTTTATTCAGGTTATACTAAATTCCCCTTAAAGTTGCATGTCGAGTTGTTTCCCGCCAAAACTAAAGAGGTCAAAATACAAGTAAGACTCAGTCCTTGAATCATTCAAGATTTCTTTTGTCTATACTCCACCCATGCCAGACTGCCAAATAGTGTCTCGTAGTCTTGCCCGTGATATCAATTTACCACAAGTTTTCATTTTAGTGGTAAACGTCATCAGTTTGTGTGCTTCGCGATGCTTTGGTATAAGTAGCAATGCCGCGACACAGTTCTGTGGTGTCCCGGGATATACACGTTTGCCACACCACAGCCGCATCGGCGATGTTTATCAGGTTTCTGAATACATAGAATGAAACAATCGAGTTTTCTGCAAATTTTGATATAAATTTCGCCTGGTCTTAGTTTTGGCGGGAAAAAACTCGATAGACCCATCTCTCTATGCAACTTTAATAAAATATAAGCACAACTTGTCCCAAGCTCCTACCGGTGAGTCGGCGGTCACTTTTGTCTGGTAGTCCCCTTCCGATGTGGCCTAAAATCAGCGGAATCCGACAGTCTTTCTCGCTGCCGGTGTAGCATGATAACCTGTCCTCCGTGATAAAGTGTCCGGCTGGCGTGTGCGCATGCGCAGCAAATGGGGTTGTTATGTAAATAGCCCATGTATGTTAGGTTTAGGGTTGGGATAGGATTAGGTTAGGGCCAGGGTTAGGGTTAGGGTTAGTATTGGGGTTCTGGTTAGGCTTAGTGGCATGAAACAAGCTTCGCTGGACAGGTTATCACGGCCGGACATGTTATTATGTTACACCGGCCTTCCTTTCCAAAATCTAAAATCGGAACTGCAGACGACAAGCGTCGTTCCTTTGGTAACGCGCGAGGTATCCAGGAGACATACGTCATTCACTGGGGATCTCGACGCGTTCCCAAAGCACGGATTTACGTAACCAATAAAAAACCCAACTAGAGCCGAAATCAGCCGGAGGCTGAGGCTTACTGACAGAAGTAGATTTATATCTATTATATACATAACAACTTTCGGCTTGTTCCCTCAGATTGCTAGCAGTCGCAAGTAGATAGCGTCGATATTGAGCGAGCGGCTACCGCTCAATTGGGGCTACATGAGGCCTTCAGTGGGCAAATTGAGCTAAACAGCGCCTGCAACGAACAATGTGGGCTAACTAGCGCTTTAAACGGGTAAATTGAAATAATTGCAGCTTTTATCGGCCAATTTTGGCTAAAAATGGCCTTTAATCGGCATTTTGGGCTCAATAACGCCTTGTGCAACGCCCATTGTACAAACTTTGGACATTATGAAGGGCAAATTAGGCGTTGCAGGCCATATTTTGAACCAGGTGCGCACTGTATAAGCCGATGTTAACACAATTATAGTTAAGCCGAGCTTTTACTACCGTCACTCCTGGAAACGGAAGTAAGATTGGAACGTATTGTTTTTATTATACAGATGGCCATTCTGCAACTCTTGATGAATTTGGAGGTGGCGATATCTGAAGGCGTTCGAACCCAAATTGCCCACTGAAAGCTGTATTGGGCTCGCTGAAGGCGCAATTTAGCCCAAATTGGACCCCTGGGATCCGGATGCCGGATGAGCACAATCTAACGGCTGCTGTTCAATGCGGGCTATTTGCCCAGATACGTCCAAATCCCGACTATCCACGTGTGTTTGGTCCCGCCCTAATTCCTGTTCTCAGACTCTTGCTAAACTATGGAGCCCTCTAGGGCCTAGCTAGCAAGTGACATCGATCGGCAATCATTGTTTCAATTTGACCTAATCCTAACCTAACGTAACCTAACCTAACCTCAAACCTAACAAATATGCGCTATTTACATAGCCGCCTAATTCGCTGCGCATGCGCACACGTCAGCCGGACAGTTTATCGCGGCGGACAGTTTATCATGCTACACCGGCCGATATCGCCGTTGACTCATAATGGGAGCCGCTGCAAATGGGGGTGCCCCTGTTGCGAGCGCTCTAGCGGCCAAACTAAGCGTCCTAGAGCAATTCTATCGCGATTTTCGCTGGTCAACCTTACATTTGCCTCTCGCTTTATGCCAAATCTGGGCTCCCTAGCTCAAATATTAACCGAGTTATGGCCCTTTGAAGTTCAATACGCCGTTTAAAGCGAGGTGGACGTCAGTTTTGACGCACACGTTTCGGTACCGCCAAAAAAGTTACGCATGGCACCAGTTGTGCCTTGGTATAAGGTGTAATCACAAACAAACCGGAAGTCGCTATGACGTATAACAGCCGAGTAATGACCTTTACCAAATTATAACGCCATGGCGTCATGCTGGCGTGATACCATAACGCACGATACCGTCCAAATATCAAAACACAAATGTCTGTGCCCTAAATCCAAAACGTTGACCAGTATGGCGGTAGGACTGTCAGCTCTTTAGATATGGCTTAACCTAATTACCGGAAATTGATATTCTTCATCATTACGAATAAATGAAAAACGAGCAGACGTAGAAATTAAGGACTCTGTACCCAAGATTAGAACGATAATAATGTTTCACTGCCAATAGTGATCTGGAGACATATATTGCCTACCATTATCCGGAAAGATCCGAGCTCTAGCTTGTTTTTCAGATTTTTGACGATTTTTTTTAAATTAGACGGAATCCGTATACTTTATCATTGGGCAAATCCCCGGTTGCCATGGAAACGAAACTGAGATGAGCGTTCGCCGTGGGCCCACCCTAAGACTCTTGTACTCGCCCACATCTCTCACTATGGTAAAGCAAAGTGAGATCGCTCAACCGAGAGTATGTCAAATTGAATGAAATTGTATTTTCCCCATAGGGTTCAATGTTAAACCTTTTCGACTATATACCGAACAGTTATTAGGTTATGTCACCATGTTTATCGTTGGTGGCTTATCTCAGTCATAATATAATATAATATAATATAATATAATATAATATAATATAATATAATATAATATAATATAATATAATATAATATAATATAATATAATATAATATAATATAATATAATATAATATAATATAATATAATATAATATAATATAATATAATATAATATAATATAATATAATATAATATAATATAATATAATATAATATAATATAGATCTAATATAATATAATATAATATAATATAATATAATATAATATAATATAATATAATATAATATAATCTAATATAATCTAATATAATATAATATAATATAATATAATATAATAGATATTTATGTCTATGACCTGATTAAGAAGGAGAAAGAGGAAGAGGCAGTTACGCCAACGGGTGATAGAGGGCTATACAGTTCTCGCGATCGGGCCGCGAGACTTCAGTTTTGGGGACAAACAAACACACGTGCTCCATGTTGAAGTATAGGCAGCTATAAGTCAATTTCTTTCCAGGTTTATTCTAAAGACTATGAGTACCATTTCACTAAACATGGCTATGAGAGATATACGTTAAAATATTGGAGGCGACGAAGCGCAGAACTTTGGGAATATACAAGGAAAAATCCGTCTTCAAAATACTCGAAAGCTAAAAATAACGTTCTAAATTTAGCCCTGCACCCGGGCTTTCGCAAGTTCACCACACAGCGAGTGACGTCACAGAGTTTCGCGTGCCTCCGCGGTAACAAAAATGGCGAGAGCAAGTGATCGACTTAACCATTCCGCTGTCAAAATGTGCAGTGCATGGAGTAACAGCACACGGATGCGTCATTAAACCACATGGTAAAGATAAAACAAGACCAGTTGGATGTTTTCGTATCACTTTTGGATCACGAAAAGACCAAGTTTCTTCATTTCTGTAAGTTTTCTGTTTGAAGCGTTGCGCCAACGTTGTCACTCGGGAAGAATCCGTGTGACGTCATAATGCCTCGTTTTCGTAGGAAATGCAAAAAAACGTTAGTTTCTCAGTCGTATTGTCCCGTCGTAACAAATATTCGTCATTGTGATGGCGCAAACGAATAAAAAATATGTCGTCTATCCGTTTTGTTAAGCTATATTTCTTAAATATTCTGAATCATATCGCTAGGCCTTCCGCAATGGACCCACACCTCGGCGCCTGACTCTTGCGCAGGTAGTCTGGTTCCCGGTCTCTCTCTTTGCGTAACATACACGTCACGCCTACGTTACAGATAGTCAGCATACCAGTGTGCGCAGAGCTTCTAAACTCGTTCCGAACACGTGCTTCGTTTGTTTGTCCCCAAAATTAGTAAACCGGAAGTCTAAGCGAACGAGACTTTATAGCCCTGTTTTATGTGTGCGATACCTCACGAGATCAGATTTTGGGGACAACGACGTTATATGCGACCTTAATTTTTCACTGCGCAGCTCACTCGCTCCCTGCTTGACGAATCAAAACGCTGTCATTCTAGGCACGATTTAGGACGTGGAACCAGGCAAACTGCGCGGTGAGCGATGCGAGAAAAGGGTGGGTCCCTTCTAGACCTGTATGCAACTTAAATAAGCACCTGTTAACTATCTAGTGACCATATATTGTTGAACGACACTTTTAACTTGTATTTTGCCGTATCAATAACTGCGGTCAGTAAACTTGGCACACTACAGCCCGCTAAAGACCCAATATTTGCGCTGGCCTGACGGTGTTGCCGACGGCCGAATGACAGATGACAAGCAGAATAAACCATAATTCGCGAAAATAGTGTAACGGCTATTGTTTCGACATATCGATTTAAATTTTTCAAAGTAGGTAATTGACGAACACATATCGATTTAAATTTTTCAAAGTAGGTAATTGACGAACACATATCGATTTATATTTTTCAAAGTAGGTAATTGACGAACACATATCGAATGTTTCTTATAATCATACTGCTGACGCATATGGGTGATTTTATGAGCAGATATGATAGAGCCACTTGAGCTCAATAATACTTATAATTGTTATTTTACCGCAAATGCTTTTATTACAGTTTTGTCCAAACCAAGAAATCAATCCTGAAGGTTTGACAAATTATAACTAACCTTTATTTAAATAAAGCTTTGAATGGGAATAACATTATGAAATTTAAGAAACACTTGACTGTATTACCTTAAATATTGTGACATTATAAGAATCCTCAATCATGCCCTTTGTATTTAGCAAATATTTGCTGTCAAATAATGTGTACAATGTATCTACATTTTTGTCAGATATATATTACACATAGATATAGATCTAAGAATATGGGATATGATATGTCCTTACATACGTTTTTATCTTTGATTAATTTTTTTTCAATTTGTCAAATTTTAGTTTCAAGTGAACATACCAATAAAACATTGCAAAGTATGTAAATATCAATTAGACAAGAGTACAAAGTATGTGGATGCAAATGTCAACTAAATCTATGAAGAAATGAAAAAGTTCACAGCCTGCATAAAACTCTCGAACATTTAAAGAAAATTGATGAATTTGCCAATGTCATGAATAATGTTTGTCACAGAAAATAGAAAGTTGATTATTATAGCCTACTGAACTGTAGTGCATCATGTCTAGTTATATTTTAAATGTTGTAAACTGGTCTTTTCAAATAATGGAACACATTATAATATATACTATAGCCACCGAGCAGAAGTCTGAAAAAGTGATTATACGAGACCAGTTTATTTATTACAACACACAGGATTTAGTAGCAAAGCAATATCTTGGTTCTCTTGTCACAACTGTAGCTAAATGTTAGAGAAAAGAATGAAAGTAACAACATGTTTCATATATATTGATGATTAGTATCATTTTATTGTTATTTGTGATGTTTATATATACTGGTTAAATGAAAATATATATATATAAACCTGCCAAAAATGTTTAATGTTACTCGTGTCCTTATGTGCTACTTGTTATTATGGATATTTTTCTTAGTTTGTAGTTTTCTTGTTTTCTTAATATATATCATATATATAGACCTTAGCACAACAGTGCCAGAAAGGTGTAATTTAATCAAAATTAGGTCGGAAAATCTAAAAGGGACATTACAGAGTTATGCATCATTAATTCCACTGTAGACGTCAGTGGATTGCAGGTCACTTAATATATCTTTGAACAAAATAAAAAAGTCTACAGACTGCATTACAACCCTAACAGAAGCACCATTTAAATAAAATTGTCTCAAGTTGCAAATGTCATGAACAATATTTGTCACCCCGGGCTGACATAATGTAGAACAAAGTTGATGATTATTATATCCTATTAAACCATATAATGTCCCATTTTATTTTAAAAGTCACAAATTTATCCTTTTTACATTCTAATTGATGGAACACGATCTAATACAATATACCTGTATCAACTGAGAGGTTTGAAAAAGCTTATATGTTATATTTATTATGGTACTCAGGATTTATTAACCAAGGAATGTGCCCTTGTCATTACTGTAGTTGAATGCAAGAGAAATAAGAGATGAAATTGATCTAACAAAATGTAACATATATATTGATGATCCCTTTATTGGAATTTTTTATGTTTATGGTGGTTAAATAGAAATGTCTCTATATATAAACCAGCCACAATTTTATTATATTATTGAAATTTCTTATGGGTTTAGTGCTATCAATATTTTTAATAGTTTGTTGTTCTCTTGTTTCTTTATTATATGTTTCATGTATAGACATCAGGACAAAAGTAGCTATGAAAGGTGTAATTTAATCAAAATGAATTGGACAACCTTAAAAGGAAATGTTATGAATTTGATGAAGTACCGGTATGAAAAAGATATACTTATATATATATAAGGGTGTCTTATGTTTTGTATCTCAACTTAGTTTTTGTACTGCTACATTTGAAATACCTGCAGATTTTATTTTATACCATATGTTGTTAACCCAATTAAACTGATATGATAGAAGCAAACCCAATGCAAAAAGACAAATAGAAACTGAAATGAAAATCTCCATATATTTAAAGATGCCACAATTTTAAAATAGTTTTTGCGTCCTTGTGTGTTTATGTCAAAGGTAGCAATAGAAAGGGTAATTTAATTAATCAAAATTGAAAGGAAATGTTAAAAAGGAAATTAAAGATTTATGCAGAAGTAAAGCTATCAGTAAGCTAAACGTAGGCACATCAGCTATACAAATTAATATTTTTTATCAACACAAGTGTCCACCTATAAACATCTAAAAACTTTTTGTTTTATAAATTAAAGCTTAATTCCACCAATCCCATATAGAGGAAGCATAGATTATCTATTTTTGCTAGCTTATGTGAAAGGACCTGTTAAACTGAGGTATGACTGTAGTCAACTACATACATGTATATACTTCTTGGATAGTAAGTTTGCCGCAACAGGTTAACTTAGAAATGCTACACAATCTATTTGATCCAAAGCATTATACCGGCTAGCCGTTAAGTACATATAAGCTGGCTCACTTTGTGGAAATGGAAAAGTGACAGTACTGCTCTATTTTGTGGTTCTCATGAAACCGTTTGTCAAAATACCCATCGCAACTATGAATGTAACAGAACTGAAGCAATTTAGAAAGATAATGTTAGCAAAGTAAATTTACAACATTGTTCCTTTGAAATTTGCAAATTTGCCTATTTAAATGGTAGTTGCATTCAGGATAGAAAAAAACTGTAATTTTGACGGCAAAGGCTGTCCATACCTGTCACCCGATCACTCCAGATCAGTATAAACATTGGGAAATCATCTACCTGTTGTGCGCCTAGTTTGCTGAATACGGCCAGTATTATGAAAAATGACATGCTCAAAGTGTCATCTACCAACATATCGACACGAAAAAGTTAACAGTTCCTTATTTAAGTCGCACGAAAGACGAATTGCGACCCACCCCTTGTTTGCCTCGCCGGCCGCGCACCTAGCCTGGTTCCACGTCTTATGTCGTAACTAGTATGACAACCCTCTGCGCGCGGTATCCATTGTTACGCAGGGGGCGAGTCAGGCTGCGCACTGAACAAAAAGCACGTGTTCGTTTGTTTGTCCCCAAAATGCCAGGCCGGAAGTAGAACCCGCGAGAACTGACATGCCCTATAGGGCTACAAAGTCTCGTTTGCTTGGACTTGCGGTTTACTCATTTTGGGGACAAACAAACGAAGCACGTGTTCGGAACGAGTTCATAATCTCGGCGCACACTGGTATCCAGACTATCTCTGACGTAGGCGTGACGTGTATGTTACGCAAAGAGAGAGACTGTGAACCAGACTACCTGCGCAAAAGCCAGGCGCCGAGGGGTGGGTATATTGCGGAAGACTTAGCGCTATGATTAAAAATATTTAAGAAATTTAGCTTCACAAAACGGATAGATGACATATTTTTTATTCATTTGCGCCATCACAGTGACGAATATTTGTTACGACGGGACAATACGACTGAGTAACTAACGTTTTTTTGCATTTCCTACGAAAACGAGGCATTATGACGTCACACTGATTATCCCCGGTGACAACGTTGGCGCAACGCTTCAAACAGAAAACTTACAAAGATGAAGAAACTTGGTCTTTTCGTGACCCAAAAGTGATACGAAAACATCCAACTGGTCTTATTTTATCTTTACCATGCGGTTTAATGACGCACCCGTGTGTAGTTACTCCATGCACTGCACATTTTGACAGCGGAATCGTTAAGTCGATCACTTGCTCTCGCCATTTTTGTTACCGCGCAGGCACGCGAAACCCTGTGACGTCACTAGCTGTTTAGTGAACTTGCGAAAGCCCGGGTGCAGGGCTAAATTTAGAACGTTATTTTTAGCTTTCGAGTATTTTGAAGACGGATTTTTCCTTGTATATTCCCAAAGTTCTGCGCTTCATCGCCTCCAAATATTTTAACGTATATCTCCCATAGCCATGTTTAGTGAAATGGTACTCATAGTCTTTAGAATACTTCGTACTTCTCACAGATCCCCATAACACGTGCCTACGAAATACACTCACATAATACAAGATATAAGGATTATGCTCATACAAGTAGAGTTTACCATGATTATGCGAAGAAATGCATTAGACATTGCCTAATTGAAATTGTAAATACCGAACCTGCAACAATTTTAGATAAGATCAATACGCACAGCCTGATACGATTCTCAAAGTATATCAAAGATAATATCATAAGCAATTATTCTGACCATTGTAGTCTTTTGAATTGCCATATATGTCAGAAATAAAACTAGCCCCTCCGCCTCGCCCCTCCCCTCCACCGCGACCGCTCCCCCGCGCCCCCCACCCCCTCAACATCAGCCCTCTCACAACTCACAATTTGTAGGTAACATATAATAGAAAATCTCGTGCTTTTCTCACTGTTCCAGTTATATCATTCGTCTATGTTACAACAACTCCAGGTGGCTCAGACGAGAGCGGTGTTCAACCTTAGTCTGAGTCTCCTGTGTTAAAGTGATGTTTATCTTTCATCTATAATCGTTTATGTAAAAAAAATTATCGCTTTGACGAATAAATGATTTTGAATCTGAATCTGAATCTGAATAAACCTGGAAAGAAATTCACTTATAGCTGCCTATACTTCAACATGGAGCACGTGTGTTTGTTTGTCCCCAAAACTGAAGTCTCGCAGCCCGATCGCGAGAACTATATAGCCCTATTAGCGCCATCTCGCGAGTGGCTCCATCACTCGTCGAGGTCTTTGTCGTTGCACAATGAAAAGTGTTTAGTTTACGTGTATTGGGAATAAAGTCGGAGAAGTGACTGTTGTTGTTAACTGGCGGTGAGTAACACGTGAGCTATGCTGAAACAACGGTTCGCCGTTACATGGAAGAACCACTGGATACATGTCTGTCTAAAACGATTGAAACTTGGAAACTGTTGTGATATGGTGCGCCACCTAGCGAAGAAGCATGATGGTATTACTTGGCTGCTTGGGGCGCCCCCTCGAATCGGGATCTGGCGCATGATTATTTACCGTTTGGGTATTTCCATCTGGGTGATCTGGCGCGGACGTTTTCAGGAAACCGAAAGCCAGCATGACGTATTATTTAAGAAGGCTGAGATCCTGGGAGGTGCGTATTTATGTGAGCTCAGGTTAGTGTTAGCAGGCAAAACGAATGGAATAGTCAATCAAAATTCGAAGCTGTTGGCTTCATGAGGCATGTTTCGCGCGACTTAGTGAGCGACAATAAGGTGATATTCGGTGTTAATCACAATAATATTACTGATGAGGTGATGTAATTATTAAGCCTAGGCATAACGTCAGACTCAAAGACTAGGCCAGCCTATTTCTGAAAGCAGGTTTGGCAGGAGTAGTTGCTCCAAGTAACTTTGTAACTTTTGCTGTGAGACAGTTATGTGTTTACCTGTTTACTCTTGACAAACTCTTGATACGGGTTACCCATGAATGGCCTCGACTCCTTCGTCGTTCTCGACGAAGGAGTCGAGGCCATTCATGGGTAGATACGGGTATGGGTAAACCACGAAACTGACTCCATTTCGCGAAACGGAGCATCAATAGGCGAAACGGAGTGATTGGGTGGCCGTATTGGCGGTAATGGTAGTGTGACGTCATAAACTAGGAAGTATAACATGTTATCCATCAAGGTATATCCTATATACCAAGGTATATGTTAGCCCTGGTACATGCGTCTCTGACCACACCCGTAAACGAAGCTAGTGTGAGAGCCATGCCGCTGAAATGGCCGAAAACAAGAAATCGGCAGAAATCGCTAACCGGTGGCTCAAGTTGAAGTTCATAACCCGCCAATGTGCGCCACGACGTTCCTAAAGCTTTTTGGACTTTCGTCGCACTTTCATTTCTGGCAGCGAGTGCTTACTCTAAGTTTGTTTACTTCCGACGAGCGGCGGAACATTTAAAACGAAGCGAGAGGTGAACGGATTACAAGAAAATATGTTACCAAGCAAAGAAATGAAAGTGCGACGAAAGTCCAAAAAGCTTTAGGAACGTTGTGGCGTATATTGGCGGATAGGTACTGTATATTTTTTCTGTTATGAACTTCAACTTGAGCCACCGGTCTGCGATTTCTGCCGATTTCTTATTTTCGGCCGTTTCAGCGGCATGGATCTCGCACTAGCTCCGTTTACGGGCATGGTCAGAGAGGCATGTACCAGGTCTAGGTATATGTGTGCTTGTAGTAGCCCTGTAACATGGCCCACCGACATTTTAAAAAAACGCTCGTCCCCGGACTCCTCAAAAACAAGGTTGGTTCCACTCTCACAGCAACGGGCACTCAGCTGCTTGTATGGCTTTAGTGACGCAAGGATGAGCGCCCTCTGGCGTGAGAGTTAGCATTCAGTGGCACTAGCCTTGTTTTTGGTGAGTCCTGGAACAAGCCATATTTTTGAAATGGCGGCGAGTGGCAGAAAGTTTGTTTTGGTTGAAATTTGGTGGACTGATGAATTCGCAAGTAGCGCGTGGGGTCTTCAATCTTTGTGTGTAATGCTTCATAATTGTATGCTGGACATGAATATGTGAACGATATGTGCCGTCTCCATCACATTTTTGTGAAATCTAGAAATCTCTGTCACCCCCCCCTGCTTTCGGATGACAGGCCGTGATCGTTAATCCATGGCTCTCTGCAGACTGCAGATAATTTATGCTAGATGGCACCACTGCAGATTTTTTTATCAACACACAATATGGCAGATGGGTCCGGTGGGTAAAAAACGTTACAGCTCCAAAATGTTGCGGTTTCCCCTTCCCTAATGGATATACCTTGATGGATAACATGTTATACTTCCTAGTTTACAACGTCCTACTACCATTTCCGCCAATACGGCCACCCAATCACTCAGTTTCGCCCATTGATCCTCCGTTTCGCGAAACTGAGTCCTTTTCGTGGTTTACCCATACAGCTTGATACAATTAACTTTTCAGGAATTTTATGCCAACTCTCAGGGCTAGCCTTGTAATACATGTAATATGGCTCATTGGCCGCAGGATGGACCAGACAGCCATGGATTTGCAATCATGGCCTACAGTCCAAGAGCAGGGGTATAGTGACAAAGATTTGTATATAATGTCATCTAAGTGGAAGTCATCCAATTTGTAGTAAGTTATTCCATCTTTATTATCACAAAGCTAATAGAGATTTAATCAATTTGTGATTAGGCCTATTTTATTATAAGGCTGTTGCTGCAATAATTACCTTTTCTTACATTTCTGCATACTGGCCCAGCTGGCCAATATATTTTACATCATTTACATATATTTTAAAATACATCAGAAATCAAATACAAATCGGAGTGAAACAAAACATAACCAAAACCAAAAAAATAATTAATTTTCCAGCTCTTCCAAAACTTTGGTACATGTTCGTAGGGAAGCCAGAGAGGTGTAAAGGGTAAGGGGCTGGTAGCAAGGTCAGAGGATTTCGCTTACCTTCTGCTAAAATGGGCGATAGGCAGTATGAAACAATTCCTCTTATGCACTTCATGTGTAGGTTATGAGATTAATCTCTACACATTTTTACTCACAGATGTTTTTTCCTTTCAATTAAATAAAATCCTGCTGCGTAAATCAACTGTTGACCGAGATATATATATCAAAATACCAGTAAGTTACATCAGGAAAAGCCGAAAGGATGCATCTGTATATGGTTCAAGGCCAATAATAACAGGAATATATCAATTAGATCAACTGTATGGTGCATGCTAGCAAACCATTGCAGATTAATCCTTATCACTGTTACAGTTGGGACAAAAGAAGCCATGCAAAAAGAAACGCCTAAGATGATTATGGATTTTAGAACCCAATGCTTATAAAATTGTGGTTTTGTTTCAAAATAACATTGTCTAAAATTACATATAGTCATTTTTGCTATTCCACATTTCATTTTGTAATAAATGTTAGCTATATAGTACCTTTATATAACCACAGATAATTTTGATACTATTTCAGAGTTCCATTACATTATTGCTATCAAATTAAAGAAAACCATGAAATGTCATGCAAAACAGGTATTAAAATAGCCTTTCTCAACAAGGTTTTTTTGTCATTACTCTGCAGCCGGACATCTGATTCACCTGAAATTTTCAGTGTTACTTCCATGATCATGGATACATGTAATAACATGACAAATACCATTAGCATATATATTCATTTCAAGTACTTGCTTCAATTTTGGGTTTCCTTGTTTGCACCAGGCCATAAGCTGGCTAGGTTCAAGCTTGATTTATAACGTGCGAAATTCGACATGCTTAGCTAGCCAAACATCAACATGTCTGGCTGCCTTCTCCTACTTGTTTATGACAGCATCGGCATCTGAAGGATTGTCAGCAGCTAACACACTCAAATGATGCTGGTCTCCAGCTATGTGTCTTTTAGCATCGACATGCTTGGCTTGCACATACACTGTTTATTGATTAATTACTTAGATATAGCCTACTTATATCATATTTGCACAAAAAGTGTTAATAACAATGATATGCACTATTACACCTGCGTCTGCACAGCCTAATTATGAATGACCAAAACGGAGACCTGTCTAATAAGAACTGAGAAGTCTCTTAGAGTGAATTTAATTCCAGCTTGCCCGATAGTGGTGCTATTATTCCTTAGCAGACTGTAAGTTCCCCCTGTGGATCTGCAATATGATGTTGAAATAAGATCAGAAAGTATTCTGAGGCAATATTGTCATTATATCATCCAGTCTTATCCTAATTATAGGACCACTTATGCAAATAACTAAGCCACATGAGAAATCTGTCATGTCTCATTGCATCACTCATCAGTTGAATGCTGCAAAGTGCTCCTTGGTTGCTGCATTTAATTCTGGTATCAAAACTTTTAGTAGAAAATATGACTGGTAAGGTTAGTACCTATATGAGGACCTGATTCAGGGCCACCACCACCTCTGAACATCATATACATGTACTGTATTTGTTTTTAGGCTGCCTGCAGGGCCGGCTGGTGGCAAGTTAAACCATAGTCTTAATGTGGTCATTGACTTAATTCCTAAGTAACCATAATTTGTCTATTGATCCCAGTTTTACCATGGTAACCAATGGTATGTTAGAAATATTTATGTATCTAAACGCCAAATAAACACCAAATAATTGTTGTCTTTGGCCCATTATGAAAACAGTTACAGGGTAATTCTTAAAGGGTTATCATATGATTCTTGCAATTTGTCATCTGTAAACTCGTCAGTACACAATATTTCTTCAAAGGATTAATGTTGCATACCACTTCTGATAAAAAAAAATCTGTTTCACAGTATTTCTTAAAAAAATTAGAGTTGCATAGTAAATCTTGATACTGAAATTTCTGTTTCATTGTATTTCTTCCAGAGATTAATGTTGCATAGCATTCCTGGCACTGATTTTTCGGTTTCACAGTATTTCTTCAAATGTTTTTAATGTAGCATAACATTCCTGCGCTTTCTGATTCACCTTCCAGGGTTTGATGAAAGATGGCCGCTGCAAACCAAGGCAAAGAACTTAAAGGCGATTTGGAGAAGCTGAAGAAGGAGATAGTTGACGTGCTCCAGGAAGCTGATGAAAACCGTCTCAGCAATTCAATTTTCTGGACCACATTCAGACAAAAGTATAGACGCGTTCCTGCAACTTCAAACTTTGATGTTCAAAAACGTAAAGAACTATTTGAACTGTTCCCTGAAGTGTGTGAGACAAGCATTGTTGACGGGGAATGCTATGTGAAGCTTGTAGTCGCACAAGAACCAACAGAGAAGGACCCGAAAGAAACTCTAAAGAAACATATCCAGACTGTTCTGTTGGAAGCTCCCAATAACAGTCTTACTTTGAGTGCATTTTGGAAAAGCTTTGAAAAACACCACCGTTATTTACCAAACCCAAGGTCATTTGGTTGCGTTAAGAGGGTAAAACTCCTCCACCTCTACCCCGGGGTGGTTGAAGTTGATGCTGAAGGCTGCCGATTACTGTCTGCGCGGCGCAAGGAGTCGACTCCTCGTGCAGTACCTGGCCGCTCTGGTGTGAGTGAGACCGCCCCAGCAGACCAGGAGCAGGAGACTATGAAGCGCAACTACGGTCAGCCCGACTACTCCCAGCATGGAGCCGGCTACGCCTATTCCCCCCAGGCGTTCCCCAATCTGGGCGCCGCAAACGTGAACCCCGTGGCGTGGCAAGGCCCGCGACATGGGGGCGCTGGGGGTTACGCCGATGGCGGGTTTGGCCCCCCTGGGTGCCCCACGTTCAGCCCGCGCGAGCCCCGCATGCCGCAGCCCCACAACGCGGGGTCACCAGGGGCTCGGGGCTTTGGCTTCCTCGGGTCCCCTCAAGGGTCTAGTAACAACAGAGGGGAGCGCGAGCCACCGAAGAAAAAACTGTTCGTCGACAAGGACGAACTGAGTACCGTGGCCCAGGATTGCATCGGCAGACTGGCTGACAGTAAGGAGTATGTCTCGGTGGAGCGCATTGAGAAGCTGATCCTACAGCACTACAAGGTGACCAGGCTGGACGAGATTAACGTCCGCATGATGGAACATATCAGGAGCGTTAACGACCACATGCGCGCGCAGCGCAAGGTCAACGCTTACATCCAAGCGTTCGTCCGCACGCGCTCCATAGCAACGTTGCACGAACTGCATGAGAATCTGAAGGAGTTTGCGGCCAACGGAAAGGCGTTCGAGTCTCTGCAGCTCGGACCCCTGGCCAAGCAGCCCATGGTGTATGAGTACTTCAAATTCCCCCAGGATGGCGACATTCCGGAGATCACCACGGTGGACCTTCTGGAGCAGCTCAGGAACTGTCTGACGGAGAAGGACAGCTGGACAGAGCGGATGGAACTCGGAACTTTCATGCTGTACCTGACAGAGAAGAGAGATGTGGACAGTCCCTACAACCTTGGGGTCCGCATCAGCAGCATGCCTCTAGCCATCCAGGTACGGCTCATATTATATCAGCCTCAGCACACACATTGATTGGGCCGTGGTACCTTGCGTCCTCCCGTGACGTTCATCTGTAACTCATTAGACATCTCCGCTTTTCTTTTCTATTACAGTTAATGTTACCAGTGTAAGATAATGACCATACACATTAGTACCGTAGTATTAAAATACATGACCTGGATTAAATACATAAATAAAACTTGTTTGACACCAGCGCGACGCCTCCGTTAATCTCGTTAAACTCTCGTTCCGCAGGCGCTGAAGCGAGCTCAGCGAGAGTGTGGGGCGTCTATCCGCAGCGCCGTGACGAGCCTGAAGACTACGGTGGAGAACGACCTGACGCAGGCTCTCGCCAACTTCACGGCCAGCGTCCTCAACAAGGAGCCGGGCGTGTGTGTCGTCAAGGCAGAGTTCATCCGCCAGGGCCCGACAGTGGCCGTCAAAAACTTCTTCCACAAGATCAATGTGCTCAACACTGCACTGGCATATGTCCTTGTGAGTATTACTGTTATTGCGAAGGCGCACACTGCACTTCAGAGAGGCCTGTACTGTGCTGCCTGTCAATCCGCGAGGTATATTTCAATCTCCTGGGGACAGGATATACATCCACCACGTGCTCTCCGGATAGGGCAACACTAAATGTTGATGGTCGCGATGTATGTTACCTCCCCCTCCCCCCCCCCCCTTCCATAGAGGGGTGAAAGGTGCAATCGTGGCGGATCGGGTGATATTGCATATGAGTAACGTTGTAGATGACAGATTGTTGAATATGCTTGATTTATTCAATATTGTCAGTAATTAACAGTCAAATATCTGCCGTGTTGGCCCTTTCGCCTTTTCCTCTCCGTCCCTCCACTTATACTGATGCTCTTTGGCGTTATCGTGGCTGCCTTCAGGACTATTGGAGTACGGGGCGCGCCCTGAAGAAGGAGCTGACTCAAGCCACTACTCTGTTGGACCAGCTGAAGATCAAACTGAGGAAGGATTCTCTCATGACGAAGCTCTTCCACTTGGCCCTGTGTATGTCTGGGGATGAGATCCACCTTCAGCTGCAGACCCTTTTGGGTCTCGAGGGGAAGTATGCCGCTGCCCCTGGGGCTGCCCCTGGGGCTGCCCCTGGGGCTGATGGGACCCGGGCCCCCCCGGACAAGCCCAGGCCAGCTCTGAGTAAGTCGTGGCAGCACCCGCGTCTCGTCTTAGCTGGAGTGTGCTTGACAAGTCTTGCGTAGGTTAAAGCAAGTTTCTTCACGCACGTTTGTTTTGTAACTAGTATGGTCGCTGGACGCTAAGGGTCGTAAACTGTCCATTCAATCTGATTGGCATCCTGTACATGACGATAGGCATTGAAGCCCCATGGAAAATAACAGTGCCAGCCTTGGTGTCTGCTGTCTGTTGTAACATCTTGTCTACCAGAGAAGCCAGCTTGTAGTGGAATGCGTATCTATCTTGTCCCCCCCCCCCTATCACAGATGAGCTAGTGCAGCAGATCAAGAAGTACGTTGAGCGGTGCATGGTCCAGGGGTCCCTGACGCTCAGTCACCTGGCTCTCATTGAAGACAAGCTGCTACAGACCCATGGCTTTGAGTACTTCGACGGCATGGGGCACGGCAGCTTCATCAGCCTCATGGTGCATGAAGACAGCATCAAGAAGGTGACGCAGCTGAAGCGCAGAACATATCTGCTTTATTATCTCTCTCTTTAAATTTCTGGTTATCATTAATTAATATTACGTATGTTCGTGATATATGGTCCAAAGGACATTAGCCAATAAATGTTGTATTTTACACTTTAATTCCATCTTCTCTAATTATAACCGCTGTTTACCATTGTCTTGTCATAGCTTTATAATTGTATTCGTTCGATATTGTACAAACGCTTTTCTGCGATATTCTCGTGACAACTAGTAAACATTGCGTAGGCTAGATCGGCGGTGGGTGTCAGTCTAACCGTTAATACCCTTGCTACTTTTACCTTCACCCTACAGTTCCTGGACGACTGTGGTGCGGGTACCATGGGAATGTCGTCTGCTGGTGCCACTGACAAGACTCTCTATCAGGCTCAGTTTCAGGACGTATTGGAATTCGTCCGCCAATGTGCTGTGACTGAGGTACCCATAGAAGCCTGTGTGTGTATCGCTTACGTTTTTGTTGCTTAACCTGTGTCCACACTTAAGTGCATTTTGCGTACGTTTATATTTATTCCTTTTAATTTGTATAGCATTTTTTTGCATATTTCGGTAAATATATACGTATATTTATTTTCTGTATTTACGTGTGTATATATAGCTGTATCTACATACATGCGTTTTCACTTTTTCAGCGTCACGTAATGGAGAGCGCTCTGTGCTATCACTATGGTAGCCGTGACGTCAAGTCGTTAGGTCATGGTTCCATGAGTCATATCCAGGGGGCGTTGCAGAGACAGAGTCAGCATCCCAAAGACGCCGCCATCTTCTACGAGAGTGCCCTCGTGGCGCAGGCCAAGTGCGTATAGTCCCCGTCATCAACACACGCTACGTGCAAGATAACGACTAAGTGTGCATGTCACTGGTGTATCCGATCATGACATGGGCAGCAAAGTGTGATAAATATTCCATTTCCCTGTCTATAAAGTGTTGCAGCTACGGCATTAACTTGATACATCTAACAAAACTGGTGCGCCCGAGGATAGTTGGCCGACATGCATGATTGCAATATAGCGGTCTTAAGACTGCTGGTATCCCAATAACATACTCCGATTGTTCGCGTTCATGTCGCGGTCTGTGGTGCCTTGCAGACCTGCTGTGCTGGAGCAGGAGCGGCAGGTGGGGGTCCATGGGCACCAGACCCGGGACAAGGCTCTGGCATGTCTGCAGAACTGCCCCCTATTGGAAGACCTAGCTGAGTGGTCCCACTGGGACCTGATCTTTGCCCCTGAGCTCGGCGACATCCGGGACTTCCTTCACAAATATGGCCGTGTTCACAGCGTAAACGTCATGGGTGCGGTATACAAAGCTATTGTCCGACTTCTACAGATTTGTGAATATTTGTTGCATTGTTTTGCGGATCCCGGCCTCTACTTTTGTTTATTTCTCAGAAATGCATGTCAATATGACATACACGGTTCGAAGGAAAAACAATGCGTCATTGCGACATACAGTTTAGAAAATCTAGCGAAAACTAAGAGGAGAAAAACACAGCATAAGATATCTAGTTTTCTTGCTGTACTTTTGCGCGCGCTGATATGGTTTCGATCTTGTACACGCGCCAGTTCTTGTGAAATATGCTCCTGAAGCGACGTGTGTATCTATGGATTGATATCCTTTCAGCCAATGGCGTCAAGTCACTCATGACGACCTCAGTCGTTGCCCTGGAGACGCGACCCGGAACTCTGCTCAAGCTCACGTGCGACACGTCACCAGACCAGATCGCTACCGCCGCCCTGGCGGGAGATGTCATGGCAACCTGCGGCCACCTGGTGTCGCTTATCGTCTCTAACAAGGGCATCGGCGGCACGCCGCTGGCGTTGCTAGGTAACCACGTGAAGACCGCCCTGCTAACGATGCAAGCCGAGACCGCCGTCATCCCAGGTATGATGCCAATGTACACGCCCGTCGATATTCTGCCAATACCAACGTTGTCGATATAATATTCACTGCTTCTTTTTATCATTAATATTATGGCGCTCTCGTTAGCTACCAAACGCAATGTATACGATTGTATCTTTAATTATAATTTACATCTTTCATCACGCATAATATTCGCTACTGCATTTGTACATGGCTAGGTATGAAACGCAATGTATAAGATTGTATCGATTAGTGTATTGTATTGTATTGATTAGGATTTATAAGTTGTCACGCCTGATTTGACATATGTATTACTTATACCACGCGATTGCGTCAGGTTCCCCCGTGAACCCCAGCAATGATAACAAAGCCGTGACGTTTGTCCTCGAGTGTCTGACGTCACTTCCCCGTGTCATCAGCCTAACCGTGGCCAACAAAGTAAGAATAATAATCAATGTGTATTTTAATTAAAGGGTCTTGTGTGGTTCTTGTAAAACTAATTAGAAAGAGACCATGTGACTTATCTTAATATACGTTGGACTGTATGGTTCAAAATGATAACCACTCCAAATCTATGCAACTTTCGCACGGTGACTCTAGTTACCAATCTAGTGCAAGTTCCATATCTATTATATCTGACTTCCAAATTGAGGTTAGCGTTTGGTTCGTTTCTACCCAGTCACCATATTAACTGAGGTGTCTCCATCTTACCTCAGGTGTTCCTGCAGCCGTTGACGGAGGCGGTGGGCTCCGTCAAGTCCAAGGACCTCCTCTTACAGAAGGCGGTGACCCCCAAGCAACGCACTTGTCTCCAGTACCTGGGCTTCATGTTGGGGGTCTCCGAGTGGGGCGCCACCATCGACCAGCGTACGGCCTTCCCCGCCCAGTGCCTCCAGCGACTGGACGACTTCGGCAGCATCATGAGTGACGTCATCGAGGTACTTGTAATGCTGCATCATGAGTGACGTCATCGAAGTACTTGTAATGCTGGATCATGAGTGACGTTATCGAGGTACTTGTAATGCTGTATCATGAGTGACGTCATCAAGGTACTTGTAATGATGTATCATGAGTGACGTCATCGAGGTACTTGTAATGCTGTATCATCAGTGACGTCATCGAGGTACTTGTAATGTTGTATCATAAGTGACGTCATCGAGGTACTTGTAATGATGTATCATAAGTGACGTCATCGAGGTACTTGTAATGTTGTATCATGAGTGACGTCATCAAGGTACTTGTAATGATGTATCATGAGTGACTTTATCGAGGTACTTGTAATGCTGTGTCATCAGTGACGTCATCGAGGTACTTGTAATGTTGTATCATAAGTGACGTCATCGAGGTACTTGTAATGCTGTATCATGAGTGACGTCATCAAGGTACTTGTAATGATGTATCATGAGTGACTTTATCGAGGTACTTGTAATGCTGTATCATCTGTGACGTCATCGAGGTACTTGTAATGTTGTATCATAAGTGACGTCATCGAGGTACTTGTAATGTTGTATCATAAGTGACGTCATCGAGGTACTTGTAATGTTGTATCATAAGTGACGTCATCGAGGTACTTGTAATGTTGTATCATAAATTGTGGCATCGAGGTAGTTTTATCAGGAACGTCATTAATGTACTTATAGTGATATATCTTGAATGACGTCACTGACGTACTTTTAATGCCGTAACAGGTCTAAACGTCCTCGCTTACGCGACAGAACGAACGACATGTTTGTCTTGAAGGCAGTGTGGGGAGTTAACTAGAGTGAGTCTGTTGCCTGACTTAGCCAGCTGTGACCATGGTGAGAGTGCTACAAGGTAAGGGACGCTTATATTGATCGCAGGTGGAAGATTCATCCGATGAAGATGAAGATGATATTGTGGCTGAGGTCATCCTATCAGATGATGAAGAAGATGAGGAAGATGATGCTGCCGGGGATGATGAGGGTAAAAAGGGGGAAGGCGAAACGCCGCAAAGAGAACGACTGAACACAGACACGTCCATGACCTCTGTGACTGCCAAGGACGCCTCTGACGTGGAAGACGCTGAAGATGAAGGTCAGTCCTCGGGATGTACGTGTCTGACATGTCGTATCCTGAAAGATGGTCCTTGTCAGATGTTGGTCAACCACATCAGCCCGGAACCATCTTCTGACAGAAAGCGAGACGTGTCTCGTACATTGTTACTCAAATAGTTCCGGATCTGGAAATATGTTTTTTTTAATGTTTTTTTTATACTTTATTTTATTCTATTTTGTTTTTTACAACGTGTTGTAGTTCATATGAAATTACGTTACATTACACATTGACTACTGCTTGCCATTTTGTGATGCCTTAACGCACTGCTTTCAGTACGTTTGGGCATCTAAGGATTTGGTTATTTCCCTTTTTTCTTGTTTTTTATGGTACTTGTTATTAAAGTGAATTCTTAAGCTTAATTTCATACATTATTGTTCGATGGCATTATTAGCACGGCTGTTTTATTGCCAGGCAAAGACGCCTCAAAAGAAAGTGCCGCTACTGCATGCGACAAATCTGGTGACGCGGGAACGCCGCCAGCAGTGGCGCCATCTAGTGACGATGTGACTGGCGATCCTGGCGCGGGGGCGGGCGACCCCTGCCGGGCTGTGGTGGAGCAGATCCGAAGAGAGGAGTTCGGTATCGGGGTGGAGCTGAGCGAGGACGGACAGAAGCTGATGGTGAAGCAACAGGAGCGTCAGGGTCGCGCCCTGGATAGGCTCTCCAGGGACCTCTACAACAAGGACACGCACTTCGTCCTGGAGCTCATCCAGAATGCCGATGACAACGACTATCCGGAAGACATGCTGAGGTACGAAGGAATGTGATAGCCGGTGGACCGCCGTTGCGTTGTAATACGTAGCGGTTTGTAGGCCCGGGCACGCCGGCCGCCGGAGTACCGTAGAACCGCCAGTGCGTGTTCATACGGTATGCATGTGAAGGCTCCGGAAGGCTGGCCGCCGGAGTACCGTAGAACCGCCAGTGCGTGTTCATACGGTATGCATGTGCAGGCTACAGAAGGCTAGCCGCCGGTGTACCGTAGAACCGCCAGTGCGTGTTCATACGGTATGCATGTGCAGACTCCGGAAGGCTGGCCGCCGGTGTACCGTAGAACCGCCAGTGCGTGTTCATACGGTATGCATGTGCAGGCTACGGAAGGCTGGCCGCCGGAGTACCGTAGAACCGCCAGTGCGTGTTCCTTGCACATTTCTTTCACATTGGCAGCGATTATGCGCTAACTGAAAGGTAAAAATAGCGGATAAGTAATCTGATCGTGGGATGTGTTTTGGAACCTGAAGAAAATGCGCATTTCGTTAAGATAAAAAAGTGCACAACCTGTGTATCGAACTACGGTTAAAGCATTTTGCATTCTACTCTCGTCCGAGTCCAAAAAGGAATAAAGACACGCGAGAATAGTATTTCCATCGCTTGTTACTTACAGTGCAAACGGAGAGGCAAACGGGACACCCGCTGTCAAGTTTCTCGTAGACAGAGAACGAGTTGTCATTCTAAACAACGAATCGGGCTTCTTGGAGAAGAACATCCGGGCAATTTGTGACGTGGGCTGTAGCACCAAGGGAAAGCACAAGTACGGATACATCGGTAAGTCAACCGGTCCTGGCTCAGTCTTAGAGAGGCATTGGGCACTTATTGACAAATGTAGCTACTTCTCCCTTTATAATTCCTATTATATATTCGCTATTTGTATCCTGGTAAAAGTGACAGATAATTAATTTGATCTCAGTGGCATACGGTGTTTTGGAACACACATGTCCAGAATACAAAAGAGATACACACTTTTTTCTCATCGTAATATATAGCGGCCGCTGGTGTTAGAAACCGCCGGGACTATATATTTCGCCCTCGAATAGGATATTACCAGCGAGAGGGGCGAAATATTCGGAACCGGCGTTTTGAACTCTTGGGCCCTGATCGCTATAATATCTTGATGTAGTTTTGCTATTTGGTTGTTCACCGGGATTTTGTGGTGCGTTTCAGGTCAGAAGGGGATTGGCTTCAAGTCTGTGTTCCGAGTGAGCGGCCGGCCCGAGGTGCATTCTAACGGCTACCACATCTGTTTCGACGTGGACAGCGGTCCCGTGGGCTACATCCTGCCCCACTGGGAGGACCGGGACAAGGACCACCCCAAGAGGTCAGGGATCACCCCAACAACTAGTTCATCACATCAAGCTCTGTGCCCTGTTACCGTCACCTTCAGCATGGGTGTGTAAGCGGGAAATTGGTGTGTAATAATTCACTCGTAACTGGCCTCTATCCCACTAGGTCACGTTCCGTTGTCCACGAGTACGGTTCCGTGTTTTAGGTGGACGACCAAGATCTGTCTGCCGCTGAAGGCTGAGTTTCAGGAGGCGTCGATGACGCAGACCCTGGCGGCTCGCTTCAGGGACATCCATCCGTCACTGCTCCTCTTCCTGCACAGACTGCGAAGCCTGATCGTCATCAACAAGGTAACCAACCAACGCCTCCACAAGCCGGCTCTCAGTGTGTCACCTCTCCCCGATCTTGTCTCTGCCCACTGATCTGGTGGAACAGTGGAGAAACATTTCTCGGTAATAACTACATGTATGTAGCTATTTTGGTCGGGAAATTGGCATTTGAGTGCAACTGTTTTTTGTTTCTGCTCGTTTCTTAGCCCAAACTTACTATCACCAATACACACGAACTTTGGCCCTTTCAACTGACGAATGTATTTATATTGGATTCTTCATTAAAAATAAACATTTTAAATAGAAAATAACCAAATATGTGAAACTTTTAGGTGGAGAACTACAGTTTGAAAATTCGGCGCCAAGATTTAGACGAGCACATCATCAAAATCACAAACAACCAGAAGGAGCATCGCTGGTTCGTCGTCAAGAAACAACTGGACGCTGCCAAGATATCGTCACAGGTCAGTGCAGCCGTCTGACGTCAGTAACCGAGTTGTGCTGTGTTCAGCAAACACACTGCATAACCTTCAAACAGCGTCCTCTAGATATGATGACGTCACAGCCGGAGCATCAAACATTAGCCGATTTTGCAGGGAAGTTCGTTTGATATGAGTATATTCTGAGGATTAGTGTGAAAGAACGCTGTGTTTTGGCCCCGGCCCAGGGGAGCCTCCCGAGCTCAGAGGCAAGCAAGATGAGCTGCAAACCAACAGGTCGTGGGTACCAATCTGGCACGTGGACCCGGGGCAAGTTTCGTCCAGCCCCACTTCATGGTCCCGGGAGGTTTCTCGCCCCAGTTCAGCTTTCATGTGCACACAAACTGCCTAAACCAGCAGCGTTTTATTTTTTCTCAGGCCAAGTCCGGCGTGGAGGTCGAGTCCACGGAGATCGCCATCGCGTTCCCCATGCAGTCCGAGGAGTCCGTCAACGCTCAGGTAAACAGGGAAACACTCGAGGCCATAGTCTGTTTAAGACTGGGTCACTACTCTAAGGATAGACCCAGCCAGAGAGCCGGCTATGGACGGAATATCGTATCATATTGAGTCACACTTGGGTTATTTATACCCAGTGTTCAGAATCACTTTTTTTTATCCCCATGCTGAACCTACCCAAACGCCTGAGCATTGCCGAATAAACTAGTATTTAATTAACTTTGGTTGTTTCTTCCACAGATCCTGCCGGAGAAGCAGCCTGTGTTTGCCTTCCTCCCTCTACGGAGTTACGGCTTCCGGTTTGTTCTCCAAGGTAGGCGTACACTTGTATATGTCAATACTCGCAATGTGCAGACGGAAACTTGAACGATGTCAGAAAACAGGTTTGTGGCGGTGTAAAAGGCGGCTAACATAACATAAACACATGTATACTATCCTATGTATAGTGGTTTGCCATGCTACCTGTTGTCATTCAGGTGACTTTGACCTTCCGTCCTCGCGAGAGGACCTGGACCATGACAGTCTGTGGAACCAGTGGCTGTGCAGCGAGATTCACGTCCTCTTTGTGGAGGCGCTCGAGACCTTCAAGGTAGGGCGACGCCCACGCGGTCCGTGTATAGAGTCGTATGTTGTGTATACATGTATATATACCATGTATATCACTGGCAAGGGGGCAGGGCCAGCTTTATTCACACGCTGTGCAGCAGCGGAGAGCTGGGTTTACTTCTGGCTTCGGGATGTGGGAGATTCATTTTGTCTTTACGGGTACAAGTTTCTGTGGACATTGTGAGATTCCTGGCTATGATGAGGTTAAAGCTCTGTGACAGCCCCTCATTACGTCCTCCATACATGTGATATCTGGTTAATAATGCGTAATACATGTAATGTGTAATGACATGTCGGTTTGCTGACGCTGCTGTCCACACCGAGTCCTATTAACCCTCCGGATCGCCTTCCAGAGTCACCCGGACCTGGGCGAGGTGGAGGCTGTCCGCCGCTTCCTCCAGTTCGTCCCTCTCGAGGACGAGATCCTGGAGTTCTTCAGACCCGTGGCGTCCCGAATCCTGAAGCAGCTGCGCGCCACTGCCTGTCTGCCCACCGAGCCCACCCAGAGCGGGGGTAAGAGTGTTACCTGTCTGCCCACCGAGCCCACCCAGACCGGGGGTAAGAGCTAGGGCCTCCCACCGGCCTGGGCGCCTGGCCATTGTACAGAAACGACTGCTGATAAAGGCGGATATTTCGTAAATCTTGGGTCTTGAAAATGTGCTGGTTTTGCGATTATGACGACGTTTAGGATGATTTCGGCATATTCAGGATTTTTGGTTCTGTGTACTATAAAAGCCGACTGCAGCTTACTTTTTTCTTATGAATGTGTTTATTTCGCCACTGCAGGCTCACAGCCCCCTGTACAACAAATATAACATGTACACACATTGAACCCGACTGTAGCTTGCCTTGTGTGTCGCTCCAGCCGTGGAGTGGAAGCTGCCGTCTCAGCTGCTGGTGAGTCGGGATCCGCTGGTCCTGGAGGTCGTGTCCCGAGACACGCTGCGCCGCCACCTGTGTCTGGATTACGTCCATCCGGCCGTGGCCCCCGCCCTCAACCCCTCCCTGATGCAGAGTCTGGGCGTCCACAACCTGTCCCTCACCCACCTGATGGAGGTCGGCAAGGTCCTCGTACAGGCACTGTGCGACGCCGCCACTGGTCAGGGTCAAGGTCAGTGCTCCCGCGGTTGTCGTCTGCTTCTAGGCGCCCGTCACGTAGTGCGTTCGTTGTTTGTAGAGCTGACTATTGGCATTGCTTTATAATAAATGGAAGTAAATATTCTACTTAGATCGTTAAAATAATCAAATCTCCACTTCAATTAATTTTAGCAAAATCTTTGTCGCCATTTATCTGCTATACGTTGGTGGATATCTCTTTTACTGACCTGACGTGCGGCAGTGGCTAGAGTTCCTGGAGAAACTTGGAGTGCAAGATTTCCTGGCGGTGGAGAGAAATAAATTGACCATTGCTGCCAGTGAACTGGTGAGGGAATAGTTCTTTTGCATTTAGATGGTATGGCCGAGCTGCTGCGGGTGGCCAAGTGGCTGGCCTGTGTCTACCGCAGTATGGATGAGTTTGACGACAACAAGGAGGCACTGGCAGCCCTCCGGAGCCTTCCCATGGTGCCCCTCGCCAGTGGGGAGGTCGTGGCGCTCGACAGCTACGCCGTATTCCTACCGCTGGACACGGAGGAAAGGCGGAAGAGGAGAGAAGTCGGTGGCAGAGGTAAGGGGGTCGGGGTGGCTAGGGGGGGGGGGGTGGACACGGGAGGAGAGACGGAAGAGGAGCGAAGTGGGTGGCCGAGGTAAGGGGGTCGGGGTAGTTGGGGGGGGGGGGGGTAGGGTGGACACGGGAGAAAAGGCGATAGAGGAGAGAAGTGGGTGGCACAGGTAAGGGGGTCGTGGGGGCTGAGGTAAGGGGGTCAGGGTGGCAGATTTAAGGGGGTGGGGGTAGGGTGGACACAGAGGAGACACTTTTTTGCTTCCATCTTTGTGACATATTAGTTCAGTCTTATGTGATATATGTCTCATACTGCCGTAGTGTTCAGAATTTTACGATGTTGATCTTGCAGACCCGTTGTTAGCCCTGGAGCGTGACCTTGACACGGTTCACCCGACCTTGCTGAGCGGCCAGGATGGCGTGGCCAACTCTCAGGTGGCGCACCTGTTGGCCAAGCTGGGAGTGAAGCGGCTGCAGCCACATGACATCATCCACCACCACATCCTGCCGGTCCTCAGGGCCGACACGTGGCAGGCAAGTGGCAGCGCCCTCTATGCCAAGATCCCAGCTTCATTGCGTGTCGTCAATTGGTTGTCATGCGAAATACGTGATACTCATATATATAATATTGGTTTAATGTTGTATCTCTATGATCGAATTGTGTGTAGTGTGCTTACCCCAAGGTATGGTGTGAAGCCTGCCATATCTGAGCGGTGCAGTGGCTTGGCTATTCTTAGAAGTACAACGATAATGTACAGATGTTACTTCATAACTAACAACTCTTTGCTGATAATAACTGTTGTCTTGTTGCTGCACATGGTACTTGCTACTTCAGAGGAAACCGTCAGATTGTGTTTGTTTTAAGTGCCCTCCGTGATTTACAGACCAAGTCACGTGACCTGCTGTTCGCCTACATGGTGTACATCAAGACTCAGATGGAGCGCGTGCCCGCCATAGTGAGCATGGAGGAGCTATCCCAGCATGCCGTGCTGCTGACCAACCACGGCCCGCAGAGACCCTCTCACACCCCCATCCACTTCACACCCCCCTACGGCAATAGGGTGGACCTCGCCGACAAACTGCCCGGTAGGCCTACTCACCAGGCTTGGGAATAGCTCCCGTATTGTTCACAGTCCATTTGACGCCGCCCTTCGGCAGCAACTCTGTAACCAGTCGTACGCACGTTCCTAAAGGGAGACTGGCGCGCTCGGCGTTTTCCTTCAGGTCCATATTTCTCGGTGCTGCAGGTTATGACTGGGTCCTGGTAGACAGTGCCTACTTGACGGCCACGGGCGCGGTGGCGCCATCTGACGTGCGGCAGTGGCGAGAGTTCCTGGAGAAACTTGGAGTGCAAGATTTCCTGGCGGTGGAGAGAAAGAAAGTGACCATTGCTGCCAGTGAACTGGTGAGGGAATAGTTCTTTTGCATTTAACATTCAAAGGCTATTTTTGTCATTAGTGAAGTGTATATTACTTGATTAATATGGGGTATAATACTTTGTCTTATTAAGCCTATATATTTCTGTATTACTAAAGGGTGTTACTTTGACACTACGCGATATATTACTTTACCACTAGAGATATATTACTTTACCACAAGGGGGTATATTACTTTACCACAAGGGGGTATATTACTTTACCAAAAGGGGATGTATTACTTTACCGCTAAAGATATATTACTTTACCACAAGGGGTATATTACTGTACCACAAGGGGGTATATTACTTTACCACAAGGGGTATATTACTTTACCACAAGGGGGTATATTACTTTACCACAAGGGGTATATTACTTTACCACAAGGGGGTATATTACTTTACCACAAGGGGGTATATTACTTTACCACAAGGGGTATATTACTTTACCACAAGGGGGTATATTACTTTACCACAAAGGGGTATATTACTTTACCACAAACGGTTATATTACTTCACCACAATGCGGCAAGGGGATATATTACTTCAACCCCCTGGGGGGTATATTACTTTACCACAAGGAGGTATATTACTTTACCACAATGAGGGTATCTTACTTTACCACTGAGGGGCATATTACTTTACCACAAGGGGGTATATTACTGTACCACTAGGGGGTATGTTACTCTATCACTAGGGGGTATATTACTTTACTACAAGGGGATATCTTACTTTACCACTAGGGGATATATTACTTTACCACTAGGGGATATATTACTTTACCACAAAGGGGTATATTGCTTGGCGTTCTTGCAGGGTTCTTCTCTGTGGAGCGGTTACAAGGACGTCCTGCCAGAGTCCAGCTGTTACCAGCTTCTGGACGCCACGTGTCGGGAGTTCACGGATCTGGTGACCAACAACCTGCACCCGGACTCTCAGATGAACCAAATGATACTGCTCTTTGAAATTCTGGATAAGTACTGGGAAGCCAGCTATTCCAAGGCCGTGACAACACAGATCCAGGGCGAGAGCGGTCAAATCCTTCTCCAGGATGGTGAAACATCCTTCGGAATCTTATTAAAGAAATTGGCATGGGTACCCGGCGTGGTTGCCACGGCGACGAGAGATTCGTCTGGAGCGTACGTGACTCGGAGCGATCCCAAGCTGATGCCGGGCGCCGAGCTGTTCGTCTTGTCGGACCAGGTGGGCACTCTGCTCTCGCACCACGTACCATACGTACTTCCGGAAACCAGTCCCAGAAGTTCGTTCGCGCACTTCCTGAACATCCGGACGGGGATCGGCCTGGAGTTTGTGAAGTCCCAGCTGATATCCTGGAGCGGACGCGGTGGCGAGGACGGTGAGGAGGGCGAGGAGGGTCCGGCCACGTTCCTGACGTCTCTGACCCACATCAAGGCCGTGTACGCCTATCTCCGGGACAACCTCCCGCCGAAGGACCTGCAGGACTTCACGCACAGATACCCGGTCATCTTCCTGCCGCTGGAGGCCGCTGGGGGAGATCCGGACCGGGACGTAGAGGGTCGCTTCCTGGCGCGCCACGAGGTGCGCTGGGCCGACCTGACGGGACTGTTCGCCTCGTACAGGGCGTCCCTGGAGAACGCCGGGGAGACGCAGCACCTGCGGCCCACCATCCGGGCATGCTACGCCGACCTGGAGGACTTCTTCCTACGCTCGGTGCGAGTGCAGCCCGCGCCAGAACTCGGCGACTACGCCCGACTTCTCGTCCACATCTCGGCGACCCAGTTGGTCTCGCGTGGCTTGCAGGACGCGCTGCTTATTCTGTCCATGTTGGGTGAGACTATCCGGGCGAGTCAGCAATCTGGAGACCCGGATCCCCTGGCGGCGGCCGCCCTTAAGCAAGCCAAGGACGTCCTCAAGTCCAAGGCGTGTCTGCCCACCCGGGAGAGCCGCTGGGTGGCGCTGGCAGACAAGCCGCTCATCGTAGACGACAAGCCTAGGGCCCGGATGTTCAGTGGTCAGGAGGGGGTCCACTATCTGGACTGTGGCGAGAGGCTGGGGCTTGGCGAGCGGAAGAACAAGCGGCGTAAGCAAACACCTGCCATATACATATAATATCACCTTCCATATAACATGGAACATTTGCTAACTGATGTGGAACGTTTTTGTTATCTTCACAGTGTAAAAAAAAAAGGAAAGAAACCACGAGTTGACAACGAGTAGCAATGTGTGTCTTAGTGCACCACGGGGCATTATGTGAGGGTTCAATAGTCAAATGGTGGGGTCATTGGGGATATGTCTTCGTTGGGACGATGGGAAAAGTATTTGCCCATTGGCGATACAAATCTTGTTGGAAGTGCAAATATATTTGTTGGACGTAGTTGCGTTAAATTTCAAGCGAACGGATCTCAACCAACTGGTTATATAACGCCTTTTAATGGTGTTTGTATGAAATGTGTCGCTCTGTAGTACGTTTCTGTGCACACGCCCCGAGGCCGAGGCCGATGCCTGCCTGTTGTACGTTGTCCTATGGCGCTCCCTGTGTGTTACAGCGTTGGAGGGGTTGAGTCTGGACGCCATCCACTTGGCCCTGAGACAGCTGGGGACACAGCTGCTGAGTGAGGCCGTCCACGTGGAGCCCGTCACCGAGCTCTACCAGCCCTGCCACACCCTCCAGGCTTACGTCGCCGCCGTCGTCCCCTTCGTGCAGCGCCTCCTGGTGGAGGAGTTTGAAAACATCTACGAGACGCTGAAAGCCGAAAACATCCGCGCCAAGCTGGCGGCCATGCAGTTCGGTCAGGTAGCGTGAACCACTGAGCGGCAATGGAGGGACTGGCTATTAGTCGCTGTCACTAAAGTAACCTTTAACTGCCTTATCGGGAGCAACGCAAATCTGGGAAGACAATCGAAATGTTATCATAATATCCATAGCTGCTACCTGCATACGTGTCTTGTCTTTGCATGCCAATCGCAGTCTGCATATACCGCAATACAGTACTGTGACATTATGTAATGTTATAGTATTATATAATTCTGTTAAATAGTCTGTATTACTATCGTGTAAAACTATACCATAGTGTTACTATATTAAATTACCGTCATTTACGTATGTTTTGGAACACCAAAAATGTACTATTATATCATACCACTATATAAAATAGTAAAGTACTGTGATATAATACTCTGGTATAATACCACAGCATAAGGCTATACAATATCTATGTTTTTGACCAGGTGAATCGGCTGGATATGGTGTATTCGCTGAAGCACCTGCCGACCCTAGTCCCTATAGTCCAAACCGAAAGGTGCCAAGTGCTCGAAGGCAACACTTTCTGCGTCCACCGAGACCACGTGACCTCTTACGGCGACATCAACAAGACTGTGGCTCAGTTCTTCAGTGGCGGTGACGTGGCCTGCTTCAGAGAAGTGAAGTATGTGGCCACCGTGTCTCCACTTTCACCACATTCCGTTTAATCGCTTGAATTATCATCGTTCCAGTAAACAATGGTTAATTTATATCACTGAACCAATAACAGATATATAATTTTATGCATTACTTTGATTGGTACTGGCACTGTCCCAACCCCCACTGACCACCCCCACCCCACCCGTCCTCCATCAGGTCTCTGCTGTACGATCTGCTGCCGGTGATACAGAATCCGTCGAGGAGTCTGGATGAGTTGGCCGAGCAGCACAACCTGGGTTCCCTGCCTGGTGAGGAGGAGCCCTGGCTGGTGCCCCAGCCTCTCATCATGCCTGAGCCACGACAACCGGAACCGGAAGCGGATCCGCGGGATGGCGCTCTACAAGGTCAGTGATAATAATAAATATCCAGAAATGTTATTAATAATAATAAATGTTATTAATAATAATATATGTTAATAATAATAATGTGTTATTAATAATAATAACTGTTATTATTATAATAAATGTTATTAATGACATTGATAACCCCCATGTATATTATCTGTGGCGTAGAAGTGATGTACCAGTGATTTTGTGCAGAACCGTTATTTGCCATTGCGTCCAC
Source organism: Arenicola marina (assembly GCA_964019135.1). NCBI lineage: Eukaryota > Metazoa > Annelida > Polychaeta > Arenicolidae > Arenicola > Arenicola marina. The sequence goes on along the minus strand of OZ025257.1, from coordinate 3,613,682 downwards.
AATTTCTCTATACCCTGTGGTGTGGAAACACCAGACGAAGTGGTTTAATGCCTACCACTATGACTCCCTGTTGCAGCAGACCAGGAGATGATGTCTCAAGATGGCCGGGGTTCGGAGTCGTCCGAGGGTCTCCGGGCCTGGCCGCCCAAATCCAACATGGCTGCCGTGGGACGCCAGGCGTGGCCGCCACAGCGTAAGACCGCGATCCCACGTCTATCTTGGCAAACATTAGGGGGTTATTGCCTCTCTGCCTTGGCGCTTCGCGTTGTCGCAATATGACCTAAAAAAGTTAAAGCGCCGTACTTCAAGCAACCATCCAATCTTCCCATGTAAAACATGATAGTGTATACTTGTTATAAACAGCTAGAAGGTGAATGGTAGCAAAGGGTTTGAGCCACGTACAGCGCTGTTCTGTCTCGTCACAGGTCCCTCTGAGGTGGAGAAGCAGTGGGCGATGCCGCAGGCCCCACCCGCCTACTCTGACCACACCCAGCTGCCCGCCGGCCTCCGCCCGCCCCCCGGGGCGGCGACAGACAGCAGTACCCCCCGCCCGCCGCCCGCCACCACCCCAGGCGGCCACCCGCGCCTCCCGTCAGACCCCGCCGCCAGCGCCCCCACCGGCGGCGGCGTGACGTCAGCAGCGGCATCGAGTGGAATCCATGAGGGGGCGCCACCAGGCCGGTCGATGGCGCCGTCCGCTGGTGACGTCACGAGCACGAGCGGGGATCAGTCAGAAGTTGGTGGACGCGAGACTCCGGGGGTGAGGGATGCAGGAGGTGAGGGGGCTGCGCTGGCCGCTGACGGTCGCCAGGAGGCCGGCCCACCGTCAGGTGCCCCGTCAGGTGCCCCGTCAGCTGCCCCGGTCTTTGTCCGCAGTGACTCGATGGTCATAGAGTTTGGCGGCGGTTACCAGGAGGGCAGTCAGCGCCACCCCGCGCAGTGGACCGAGGAGGGGGCAGGGGCAGGGGCGGGGATGGGAGGACCGCACCCCTCTCATCACGGCCCCCACAGGAAGCCAGTCTTCCTCTACGGTAAGCTACTCCATGTCCAGTGTTACTTGTTATTGATACCATGTAAGAGAGGCAGTGTCTAAATCTTCAACTATGCTGCATGTGTAACGAGATATGCGACGATGGTGACTGCAACTTGCCGAACTGTGATGAACGGTATTGTGTAAAAGTTGTTGTCATAACACAAAAAGTCATGATGTTTGTCTTGTGTACATGTTTTTGAGATAACACTAAAAGTGATAAATAACCTTCTGCACAATTTTTGACATAATACTAAATGTGTGGAATGGTCTTGTGCACACGTTGTTGAGATAACGCCACACGTGGGGTAGGGTTAATGTACGTACACTCTGACACTCCCAATGGGTTTGCAGGTCCGCCGGTGTGGACGGAGGAGGCGGACGACTCTCTATACCAGCCCCTGGGTGCCGGCCGCACCCTCACCCTGGACGACCAGGCGGTGGCCCTGACCGAGCGCTCCGACAGCCTTGAGGTCGGTCGCTGGGGCGAGAAACTTGTCGAGGCCTTCCTACAGCGGGTGCGCCACGAGCCTGGCTCTGACATCGCCGCTGTGGACTGGGTGAACGAGGCAGTGGAGACAGGCGCGCCCTACGACTTCATCGTCAAGCTGCGGGACGCGAGCAACCCGGATGACGTCACGGAGGTGTTTATCGAGGTCAAGGCCACGAGGTCGGACAAGAAGGCGATGTTTGAAATATCGGCGGCGGAAATACAGTTCGCGCAGGAGAAGGGAGAGAACTACCACTTGTACCGCGTGTTTAACGCGGGCCACAGGGAGGCCGTCCGCCTGAGCCGTATGGAGGACCTGGCCCGCAAGCTACAGACCCATCAAGTCAGTCTCTTCCTGGTCGCCTAGTCTGCTGCAACTGTCAGGGTCGCGGCCCCACGTCCCGGCCGAGCACAGCGCTGTATACTCCAGAAAACGGATGAATTCTTAGATATCAGATTTGTGCTGACGATGTGCCGAGAACATGTACCGTCAGGTGCTACACAACGTGCCGCTTTCAACCCTAAAATCGATTATATACATATATATAAACAAGAGTGTTTCCCATATTTATGAACTTTTGTATTTTTCAGCCTTTTTAAAGATTTATAAGCTGCGCACACGTGCTTCACCTTAGATTTGCTGGGTGAGCCAAACAGCGTGTATATCAAAGTGACGACTGCTACAGCACCTTAGATTTGCTGGGTGAGCCCACAGCGTGTATATCAAAGTGACGACTGCTATCAGGGACGAAGTCCCATGAGAGATCAGTGTTTCTTCGCAAGGGACCAGATGCTACATGGGAACACCAGTGAAAGCTGTTAGGCTGTGTATTATTGAAGAGACTTGTGGTGGCTGTGAAACAAGGCGGACCATGTTCCGAGGGCTGGGATGGTGTTAGCGGAGGCGATGTGACCGTTGCCGTGGTTAACTGCTGTGGGGGTACTCCGGGGAAGCCAGCACACTGACTGTCAGTGATGCAGTGATGGCGTGAAGCCTGGGGTCGCAGTGTCAGTCCTCAGTGATGTGGCACTGTTTATGACAGCTCTTAATGTGCCAACAGGGAGGCGATTTGGTTTCTTCATTAGACGTTTTGTCGACTGCGAATGATCTCCTTTAATTGATAATAATGAACCATCTAATCCACGTTTTACTTCTATTATCAAATATGCATTACATTATTGATGTAATGCACTTAACTGAGGCCACTTATTGATGTGTTTTTGTCGGTATTCATAATATATTTGGTGGCTAAATGATGCACTTGATTTCACATACATCTCTTTATCACAGAGGCAGCCAGCTTGCTTATGGACAATATGCCGTCGGTGCAATATGATTCTGTATTGTGATTATCCCATCGAGTTGTTACCTTTACGTCCAGATGTAATAAAAGAGAAAGCTTGAGTGCAACTCTCGTTATAGACTTGTTGATTGGTTGGAGCGCATACGACTGCACCTGACTATGCAACTGCCCCATCATCAGAGCACGTGGTTTGGGGCTGGAAGGGTCGGGACTGCTCGAATACAATGGCCAGCCTGGATGTTTAAAAGCTGCTCGCAAACATTAGTGTTAATAAAGGACTAGCCAGGATGTTTTAAGGAGAAACCCAAATGTTTCAGGAGAGCTGACAAACATGAACGTTAGATGATGGGTGAGCCAGTGTGTTTGAGTAACGTTAGTGCTGACAAACGTGAATATTAGATGACTGGTGAATCCGTGTGTTTGAGTAACGTTAGTGCTGACAAACGTGAATATTAGATGACTGGTGAGTCGGTGTGTTGGAGTAACGTTAGTGCTGACAAACGTGAATATTAGATGACTGGTGAGTCCGTGTGTTTGAGTAACGTTAGTGCTGACAAACGTGAATATTAGATGACTGGTGAGTCAGTGTGTTTGAGTAACGTTAGTGCTGACAAACGTGAATATTAGATGACTGGTGAGTCTGTGTGTTTGAGTAACGTTAGTGCTGACAAACGTGAATATTAGATGACTGGTGAGTCCATGGGTTTGATTAACGTTAGGGCTGACAAACGTGAATATTAGATGACTGGTGAGTCTGTGTGTTTGAGTAACGTTAGTGCTGACAAACGTGAATATTAGATGACTGGTGAGTCCGTGTGTTTGAGTAACGTTAGTGCTGACAAACGTGAATATTAGATGACTGGTGAGTCAGTGTGTTTGAGCAGTGCTGACAAACTAGTATGTTAATAAAACTAGCCAGGGTGTTTTAATTAATAAAATTATTTCGAAATCAGAAAAGGCGGGAACCACCACGGAAACGATTAGGTAGGGTAGGGTGGGGCAAGACGCCCATGCCCAGAATAGCCCAGAGGCGCATGTTTCGGAAGACTGAGTAAGGCATACGTGTCACGTGATGATACCCGAACGTCTTCTGCAAGCGTACGTGGGGTCAAGGAATGCAAAAATAAGTATAACATTGTCAATTTCCAAGTATGACCTCCATTTTTGTAAATTTGCTCGATAATTATTTGCTCACCGCTGACTTATCATAAACCAGGTCTGATTACCAGGTCCGTCACAATAACTAGATTGTAAGCTGTAACGATGTGTCTGTGAATTTGGGCGATAATTACATAAAGGCGGGCTAGGCTTTACTGTTTTATGACGGGGTAAAACGCCCACTTCATTTTTTGGCAAAACGCCTACCAGATTATTGGGTAAGGGTTTAACCCCATTGGTAGGCGTTTTGCCCCATTGTCAAGTCTCTCATTTCTGGTTTATTGAGAGCAATATGTGTCATTTTTGTGAGGCAGAAATAGAAACAATAGAACACTTATTTTGGGATTGTACGAATGTTCAGTGTCTATGGAAAAACATTAGGGACAGCATTCGGCCGTACGTCGATATAACCCCATTCCTCGTGAAGACTGTGGTTCTAATCGGAGCAGCCTCCTAACACCTAGTTAATCACATTTTTATTATTGTTAAACGGTATATTTTTACAGCTAAGTGCAAAAGGGAGTCGCTGAATGTCAAAGCCGCGTTAAGGCAGTGAAAGAAAAAATTCATTAGAGAAAATCGTCGCGTATAATAACTATATTTCCAAACAGAATAAGAAAGTCCAAAGGTTCTGGCAAAAGTGGCGACGTTTAAAGGGCTTACTAGACAAACTTTAATTACATTTTTATTGCCCTTGTTTGTACTGGTCACTCGATTACTACACTTGTAACCCGCAGGGCCGTACTGTGTTTTCCCGCATTGAACCGTTTATGTATTTACTGTATGTATTCTTGGTAAACTGAGAAATAAAAAATTGAGGCCGGGGCTCTGAATTGGGAAAAAAAACTTTCGTAACGGTGGTCAGTAAAGCAACGAGTCTGCCAAGTGCGAGGCTAGTGTCGATCCGTCCCACGACCCAGCGCTCCTCTCTCGGCGCGGGAGCAGACACCGTAGGGTGGGGCCATCTATCGTCAAATCTGAACACTTTACCACAGGAAGTTGTATCTGGAGACGAGCAGACATCACGCTGACAAGAAAATGGAGAAAGTCAGCACTGAGCCGCTCTGAGTGCGCTCTCTGTTAGACTTCAAGGCTTATGTGCTTCAGTCAGATCACTATAAGTCTATAGGCGAGTATTGTTCATCTTGTATCAGTTCATGGCCAGTGTGTAAACTTTATCAGTGTTTACAGAGAGTTGTTGCAACTTGTTGAAGTTGTTCTATTCAATAATATAAACAGATAAAGGCGGTGCTCCACCCCCCCCCCCTCCCCGGTCTATAGACAGGACGGCCGTACTACCAGAACGGCGGTCTCCCCACCCCTTAGTGTGGGTGGGGGGAGGAGGTAGCTGGCGAGGAGAGCTTTGGGTGATCCTGCAGTTTCTGACCTGATCCCTATTAATTATCGTCCACACAAGAAAGATTAAATATCCCTATCATTAATATGGATAGGTGCTACCTAGAAAATGCAAGCGTATATTTATTAATTCAGATATTCTGAGGGGATGCATCTAGATTAATATGTAAAATTACTCTCACTTTGGCTTGCCATAAAGAATATCTTTGGCGAGATGACAAATATCATGCAGGTACTTAATTGTAGCTTACTATAGCCTGTCATATCTACTCATTATGACAGCAGCCGATGGGTGGTTACCAAGAGCGCTCTGCTTGGCAACAGACATTTAGCGTGTCACTTATAAATTAACTTTAATTTGAAGTATACATCCAGTGTTAACATTGGAAGATTTATTAATTATTTTTGTGAGGCAACTGATTTAATTATTGAATATTGCTTGAATATATTTATGTACAGTTTATATCTACCAGTGTTTACTCCGAATCCGAAAATGTCTCATGGGGGTTGTTACGCGAAATCAAAGTCCTAAGCTTATGCTTCAAATGGACTTTGAATATGCATGCATGTTACCTTAAGAGCTCGCTTGCGCTCACTATAAGCTTGACCCTAGCATATGATATGATTATGAGCTTGAGCGATAATAAGGATCAGGTCAGAAACTTCAGGATCACTGAGCTTTGAATTGGAATCATCAGATGCCAGAAAGGCATGACTTGTAAATGTCTATAACATATTGCATAGAAAAATCCTCTGATTATCTAATCAACTTACTGGTTGTATGCCCGATGGGGCAGGTGAAGATTTAGACTGCGATCTCTTGCTATTCTGCAATGTTCAGCAGTTACACTGAACAGGCACAGATCAATGCACACAATAACTGCACAGTAGCTTGCGCTTTTGGTCCCTGACAATCAGAAAACTGTGAGCTGAGTCATATGCCCTCGCTTTTGAATCGTTGAAATGTTTGTCAATAATATCATAAATAAATCATGTATTAGTTGTATCGACGTTGTTGCTTCTCTATTTGATAGGGACATGCAATTTTTCTGGGGGGCAGGTCAATCTCAACCCCACGTGCCTGACAAGACAGGTGACCTCTAAAGTTAATGTCTGTCCCTGCTTTTCCGGGTTTAGTTGTTATCAAAGAATGCCAATCACTCCATTTTGACCCCAGACCCCAGTCCTGAGCCTCTCCTGCCTCCACCTGCTGCCCAGTATGCATATGGACAGCTAATCGACCAGTCTGCCAGCTTCCCATCAAAGCTTGAAGGCCCCAAGATTTTCACTAAAAGCAACCTTTTGCCACTCAACACCATTTACAACATGTTGCTCGTTCCAGGGCTTAGTCTGTGCTAATACTAATTCTAAAGTAGCTAGGCTATATATACGCATTCCACAGACTGGGTTCAGATCAGTTGATGTGGTGCAGGTGTTACTTGGACTGAACTGATCTGAGCACCTATAAGTATAGCTTGCCTCTGCTCCCTGGCCTGCTGATTTGGTGTGCATGCATATTGGCCATGCCATGCCATCTCCTCCCCACCTTGAATCATAAAAAACTGGTGGACACCAGCAGTCATTTTAACTGCCTCAGATCACAAGTTTTCAAATAGCAGAATACCCCCTCACCCCCACCCCCTCACCCCTCCCCTGTCCCTGAGACGGGTGGTAGGGGGGGGGGGGCCAGGGATTAGCAGGATACATTTGACCCACCTGCCATAGCATATTTGGGAGAGAACACTTGATTCAGCCCTGTCCTACAATACCCACCAACCACTATATTTAAAAATCAGATTGCCTTCCTGGAGTGGGGAAAATTCAAGAGCCACCTCCTATCTTAAGCTTTTTAAACATTTATTATATCGAAACCATATGACTCAATATCCTGACAGAGGACATTCCGCAAATATCCCTTTGTAATAAGAATTCCCTATATCCACTGGGAAATTAAACCATACAAGTTGTCCTTCCTATGCAAATATCAGGTGGTTAAATCCATGTTTCATGACTGAAAGATAAATCCTGATTTCTTTGCTGTGATAATGAAGTAGCCTCTTCAGCAACATCTTTCTGTTCTTACTTTAGGCAGTCATCATGTCGGGAACAGAGAAGCTCTCAGTGGACGTGTTATACAAGGATCTGTCGGCCAAGCTGCAGCAAGAAGGCTCGGTGGATGCCTTGTCTGCCGCCTTCAACAGCCAGGAGACTGACTATGACCGCGTGAGCCTCCTGCTGCAGCACGCCACTGTCTCCAGCCTCATCGACCTCCCCACGGACTGCCAACAACTGTCACTAAAGTGTTCGGCAGTGGCCGCCAAACTGAAGGCGGAGGGGAACCAGCGGTTTAAGGCCAAGCAATATCTGAGCGCCGTCAAGCTCTACACCAGGAGTATCTCGGCGGCCTTGACCTTGGGGGACAAGGAGGCCGCGCAGGACGGACAAACTCGTGGACGAGACTCGCAACAGGCTCTGGCTTACGCCAACCGCTCGGCTGCCCTGTATCATCTGAAGGACTGGGGGAGCTGTCTGAAGGATATAGGGCAGGCCTTCTCTTGCGGCTACCCTACAGAGCTTCATTACAAGTTGTTCGACCGTCGAGGAAAGTGTTTGTACCAGAAAGGGCAACTTGCGGACGCTAGAGAGGCGTTTCAGAAGGCTGTCGATACAATCGGATTGAGTCGAGGGTTAGACGTGAAGGCGAAGAATTCTCTATTGTCAGACTTCCAGTCGATGATCGCCAAGTGTGAGGACACGTCTCATACTCAGAGTGGCGGTAGCGGGGCGCCCCCTGGCGGTATCCAGTGTGATCGGGTGCTTCCCCAATTGCCGGATGATGGTAGGAACCCCACATACTGCAGCCTGTCCAACAATTGTGACGTCATTTACAGCCCGGATAAAGGGCGTCACCTGGTGGCTAAGAGAGACATCGTGCCGGGTGAGGTTGTGTTGGTGGAGCAGGCGTACGGCGCTGTGCTGTTGCCGGAGCACTATGAGACCCACTGCCACCACTGTCTGTCCCACTGCCTGGCCCTCCTGCCCTGCCCGGGCTGCTCGCTGGCCAGGTTCTGCGGCGCGGCGTGTCGGGACGACGCCGCCGCCTCCTACCACAGACACGAATGCGCCATTCTCGGCGCGGTGCACAACTCGGGCGTCGGGAAGTTCGGCCATCTAGCTCTGCGCGCCGTCACGAATACAGGCCTGGCCCGAGTGTTGGCGTTACGGAGCAGACTCCGGAGTGGAGCCCTGGAGCCGGAGTCCCCGGTGTTCGAAGGGTGCGACGAACAACAGCTCTACCGTCCGGACGACTACAACGCCATCTATCGGTTGGTGACGCACGCCCCAGATCGCGCCCCGCACGACCTCTTCCGTCGCGCCGTCACGGCAGTCTTCCTGCTGCGGTGCCTCAGCAAGGCCGGCTTCTTCCAGGCCGACCGCGGCGACTCCGAGGACGAGGCCTTCGTGGGGGGTCTGTTGCTGAGTCACCTCCAGTCCTTCCCGTGCGACGCCCACGAGGTCGCGGAACTCCAGCTCGACCGTCACAGCGTGGCGACGTCCGAGCCGCTGGAGCTGGCGGCCGGCATCTACTCCACCCTCAGCCTCTTCAACCACTCGTGCGACCCCGGCGTCAACAGGAACTTCTACGGCGGCCGGTGCGTCGTGCGCGCCATCAGGGCCATCGCCAAGGGGCGCGAGGTGGCCGACAACTACGGGGCCGTATACGCCACGGCGCCCCGGGACGCCAGGCGCCGCAAGCTCAAGCCGCAGTACTACTTCGACTGCGCCTGCCAGGCCTGCACGGAGGACTGGCCGCTCTACCCCGACATCAACAGCGACCAGCCCGTGTGGAAGTGTAGCCAGTGTTTGTCGCCCATTGCGGCAAGCCGAGGGCGGTCCACCGGCACTGAGCCGTGTCCGCAGTGCCGACACGGCCAGGATATCGGAGCCTTGTCAACGACCTTGCGCGCGTCCCAGACCAAGTACAGCGAGGCGTTTGATGCCCTGTTGGGGTGCGACGTGAGCAAGGCGCTACCCGGGTTGTTAGACCACCTCCGTGTCATAGAGGGCGTCCTCTGCTTACCATGGCGGGAGTTTAACAACTGCCAGGAGGCCGTCAAACAGTGTTACGGCATCATGGCCAACTGTCACCCTCTCTGATGTCACATCATGGCCAACTGTCACCCTCTCTGATGTCCCATCATGGCCAACTGTCACCCTCTCTGATGTCCCATCATGGCTAACTGTCACCCTCTCTGATGTCCCATCATGGCCAACTGTCACCCTCTCTGATGTCCCATCATGTCCAACTGTCACCCTCTCTGATGTCCCATCATGGCCAACTGTCACCCTCTCCGATGACGAAACGAATGCCTTCGCTAAGCCTCTGTCGTTGGTATTCAGGACAACGCCCCTCCCCACACAACGAAACAGATCCCGGCGTGCCTCAACCACTTCTGCGGACGAACCAAGCGCGTATGGAATGGAATCCCATGTGATCCTTGCTTCGAGAGAAAAGACAGGGACGTATTGAAACACGTTCCCAGTATGCGGTGCGGTGTTGATAATGTTACGATGTTCTACTATTACAATGTACCAGAGCAATATCGATTGTGGCAATAATATATACACACTGCGGTCCTATGGGTGGTCCAGCTCGGTTCTTCGAGGCTTGCATTGGTGCTAACGTTATTTTCGAGGATTTTGCGCTTTTTGCTGGACATTTGTTTACATTGGGTGCCTTTGCACTTTCACGAAGCACCACCTCACTATGCATGTGTTTAACTGGCGTCTTATTGGATGCCAGCTGGAGTGCTTAATAGTTTTGTTTCGCAATGAATTGTTACGTAGTTTGTAGTTCTGGCATTGGATGGTGACTTGTCGACACGATGTTATCATTGGGAATCCACTGAACACTGGTTGTTAATTACCAAACTACGTGATCTCCACCACGACCACTTCAAGGTATAGCGATGGAAGTCGTTTTTACCCGATACCCGCAAACCGGGTTGTTAATGTGTACCAAGTCTTTAAAGTGTATATTGATAGGGTGGTCGGAGGAGCATTTTCATTATTTATTTATAAATGCGTGGTTTTGCTGTTTTGCTTTGTGCAGCATGGACACTGAACTGGTCATATGTGCTGATATTGTTTACCTTCAGGTTGTGGTGAATTATTGTATGTGTTAGACCTGGCCTCGTCCTGTCGTCAGTATCCGCACCTTTTGCAGAGTAAACATACAGCTGAGGCTGGAAAGTTCTAATTTCTGATATGATTTGTTTTGTCACAAAGAAACGATGCATCTGGTTTAGTTTTGCGGTGGCTGTGATATAGCTTTTGTTTTGTTTGTCACTGACTTTTTGCGACAAGAATATTTGGTTTGATGTACGGTCTTCGTGCCTTTGTTTGTCCTTGGGTTTCTTCTAGTCGCCGGGTAGTGCGGTCTGTGTCAGGAGGAAAAAATCCACTCTCGAAACTAACCTCGGCTCATTTCAAAAGTGAAGAAGTGACCGTAGTGTTCTATTAAAGTGGACTATTATCTTAAGGTTATAATTGGTGCAGATAGTATGGCAGGTTTAAATATCGCTTGGGTTTGGCGGTATTACCAGAGAAATGTACTCTTACCAAGGTGTGCGAGAAAACCGGGGAGAACAGGACACACACCCTGGACTGGATATAACTACATACACATAACCAGAAGTGACTCAAAGAAGTCTTTATTTCATAATGGGAATGTAAGTACACAGTCTTGCTTGGCGATAAAAATCTACATATATGCCACAAAATGATACTTGTTCTAAATACCGACAAAGGCACAGTGTGATCGATAACTCTCTTGGATCCTTAGTAAACAGTAACCCGAGAACATGGTTATAAGACATGGATTGCATAACAACAGGCGAGAAAAGAGGATTGGGCCCATCTCCGTAACGTAAACAGCTTCCGTCCCGTAATATCTTTCGAGACCCGTGGTATTAAATACTGACAACCCGTCATTACAGAATCTGCTTTCCTCGTGTTATATGCGACACGGCATTTACATATAATATTAATGGTGTAAAAGAGTTTGACACCTTAACATAAAGATATATTATTGATATATCGAGACAACGACGTTCTCATTATGCGGTGTCTTGAGAAGATCCGCGCCCAGGTGCAAGCCTGTGGCACCCACGCCCACTAACAAGCTTGTACCAGTGCCCACTAACAAGCTGGTACCAGTGCCCACTAACAAGCTGGTACCAGTGCCCACTAACACGCTGGTACCAGTGCCCACTAACAAGCTGGTACCAGTGCCCACTAACACGCTGGTACCAGTGCCCACTAACAAGCTGGTACCAGTGCCCACTAACAAGCTGGTACCAGTGCCCACTAACACGCTGGTACCAGTGCCCACTAACAAGCTGGTACCAGTGCCCACTAACACGCTGGTACCAGTGCCCACTAACAAGCTGGTATCCATGTGCAGATTTACGTTAGTAAATATATTATGCCACCGTGGGCGAGCTGTGTGATGTGCCTCTCTCGTGCTGCCGTCATATGTTGAGTTACACGCGTGAGCCACTACCTCTACTACATCTGCCGCCATCTTATGCCCAGTAATCATTCACTGACGTTTACTGGCAAAGAACGGGAAAGTAATAATGCGCTGCTTCAAGTATAAAAAAATAAACGCTAAATATGGCTTGACAAACTTAACATTTCTTGGCATAAATAACATCATAGATGCAGTCGTTCTGGGTGCGGGCGAACTGGACCTGGTTGAATCCGTTTTTCTCCAGCACGGCCTGGTATTGCTGGAAGGACCTCTGATTCCCGGCACAGAAAGACATGACTGTCAGGTCGAACATGTTGGCCGACACCGGGCCCACGCCACCGTTGTTCAGACACTTCTCAAACAGCAAAACGGCTCCTCCTGTTGTAGGCAGTAGAGAATGGGTCGAATATATAAAATATTTAAGACAATTTGGGAAAGGACTAAATATTACGTTAACCACGCAAGAGTTAGATCTACTTTTATAGATTAGTTATGATGCTAGGCTGACACGTTAAAAGCACAAATAAAAACTATTTTTACATATAATGTCTTACCTTTGCACACCTTTGTACATATATAGTACCCTGCACCAGATGTTATTGTTATCACCTGACATTGTATGACCATTCGAGCAACCATTTATATGTACATACTATGTTAGAAACATCAGAAAATAAATTACGTTTATATAAAGAAAAAGCCCCATTAAACTAATTAAATATACAAGTTCAATGAAATTATACGTTTGGATGCGACACCTACCGGGTTTAACGGCGCCATGGACTCGCTGCAGCAGGGTGTCCACCTGAGTCTCGTTCCAGTCGTGAACCACCTTGCTCAGCAAGTACAGCTCCGAACCGGGCAGATCAGTCTCAAAGAAATCCCCTGCTCAAAACAATTCACTGAATCAAGGAGCCTAACTCCTGCTATGGTTGCAATGAATAACGACTAAAAGGACCAACGTCAAGTTCATTTTAATTATTACAGATAATGAAGGATGAAATACGCCCCAGATTAGGTACTCAGGAGCGGATTCGAACCCAGGACCCAGACATTGATCTGCGGTCCACTGTGCTATTCACTACACCTGAGAGCCCCCCACCCCTCGGTGATTCCTACCTGGACACAGTGACACGCTCATGTCCTTCTCCTCTAATCACTACACCAAAGAGCCCCCCCCACCCCCCCGGTGAGTCCTACCTGGACTCAGTGACACGCTGATGTCCTTCTCCTCGGACAGGAAGTGTTCCTGGATGAGCTTGATGACGGGGGGCACCTCGAACACGGTGACGGCCATGTTGGGGTAGGCTCTGGCCAGGGCGTAGGCGGCAGCACCGGAGCCGCCTGCAGTCAACCAACGACCAATGTATACTCTAATGCACGTCAACAGGGCATATTTACAAAATTAAAACATTTGAAAAATGAACTTATTCGTGAATAATTGAGCAATTATCTTCAGTACATACAGATCCACATCCTCCAGCCCCTCCCTCCTCGCGCCTTTACTGCAATAGACATCCAAACTTTGCTGACATACCACATTATATGGGTCTTATATATATATTTTTTTTTTAATTTTTTTTTTTTTATATAAGCTTTATTTCTTTATAGAGGTTTGCAACAACGTACAAAACATGTGAATGCTCACCTCAGCGTCTTGTATATACGCTATATGCTTCTCGTTTAATGTACAGTTTATACCTTTTTTATTTGTTTACTCTCAGCGGCCCTGTTTCTACAGGTGCCGGGCTCCGAACATGCAAACGTATCAACGACATCGTTTTTGTAATGGCGTCATCGAATAATGGCAGTATCCCCAAGACCCACTGACCTCCCAGATCGACGGCCGACTTGTACTGGCTGAGGTCGAAGGCAGTGACCATGGTGGGGGCGCAGGCCCGCAGGGTGCCGTCCATGGCCTTGTAGCGGTCCAGCATGCTCAGAGATGCCCCCACGTGGCCCTTGCCATGGTCTGCCCCGGCCCCCTCGGCGGGTGCCGCCCCCTTCTGCTCGGCCTGCTTGTGTACCGTCACCTGGTGGGGGTGACTCACCTTCTTCTTGGAGCCTAACGCCAAGAAGGAAGGCAAAGAAAGCATAAACTCGAGGTATTCAATTATAAAGGGAAAGTATAGGAATGAGGTCTGCGCCAAGGTACAATAAGAGTGAGCGGACAGATGTGATGCTGCTTTCAATTGATAATCATGCCCTTCTCAATGTAGGTAGATATGGATGTATTGCAGGCCGAAGCGCATTTACAATGTAACGTGATGCAACAATATCCGTACATAAATAAACAAATATACATATATATATAGATACATACTGTAAAAAAAACACACCCAGCATGCATTACACAAGTATGATACTTCACAGTCGGATCCTGCCGCCTATACCGGCCGAGCGACCCCGACCAGTCCGTAGATTCGGGAATCACTACCAGCCGGTGTCGTTGATTGCTTAATTTATTTGCAAAAGGCCACCAGCCAAACCGCATAAACTCACCTGTTTTAATTTCCGTCGCCAAATTAGTGAGGCTCATTCCCATTTTGCGCACAAATCCGGCGAAGAATCCCCAGGAGCTGCCCACCTTGTTGCGGATGAGGTGTTCGCCTGCCGCAGCCACACGGTACACATCTAGTGAGGCAGGAAATCAACGTCCAGACATTATGTATTTATAGTTTATTCTTAAGATATTATTTCTATATACCGGTACATGTAGATTAATTATTTTAGACATTCTTTCTATTAAGCTAGTTTATTTTCACACATTTTTATAGAAACTTAGTTTTATTTATTTATTATTTATTTTTGAGACCTACGCGGTACGTCTATATAAAAGTAAAAAATACAGTACATTCAGTCAATTTAGAATTTTAAAAATCAAGGGCTTTACAACAGTGTATCACAGATATTTGTAGAACATCAGATTATAAGGCGAAGTATACCAAACTGTTTCCACCAACTGTTTTCAATAGATGGTGTAAGAGTTATCTAGGCATTCCATTAAACCAAACATATTGCTTCAGTTCACCTCCCAAAACGAATACCTATACAGTTAAATGTATTGGCAAACATTTTGCTATCGCAACACAATTAGATAATCTAAATATAAATGTTCGTCAAAAGCTGGTTTTATGTAGTTCACATAGTTCCTTCAGATCATATATTAACTGGACAACACTGTAAACTAAGTTCAGATGGCCAGAGCGAGGACAGAAACATATGTAACAGTATTATATTTTCTTTTTTAATTCTAATTCTTTTACTACATACCGGTATTTATTATACACTGGAGAAGAAAAAACAAATTAGCATGTTAAGGCAGCGATAATGAACATGGTTGGCTGACTGGGAGAAAGAACACACTCAACCAGATGGTCCGCCCACAAATGGGATATGTCACAGTCTAGTGTGGCTGCACTAGGTATCACAGATATACGAAATGAACAATTGTCGGTTCTGATTGAAGGTTGGTCATATGCAACAGTAGATTTTACTAAAGTATACTAGAACTTCCCGAGTTTTGGCATCGCTCTGGTTTTGTCTCGCACCATCATGCCAAGATGTGACACAAGCCACATTCCAAGCCATCTATCCGGTCATCATATACCTTGCCCCTTGGGATTCTGGGACACATCCACCACTTTGAGCGCCGCCAGAGACTTGAGAAGTCGCTCAGTGTTGTCCTCGTTCCAGCCCTGAGCGGTGGCCAAATCACACGCTGTGGGTGGCTCGCTACTGCGCTCAAGGACGTCAAACAACTCCAGCTCACAAGCAACTGTCAGCACCTGAAAGCAGCCAAGCATGTTAATTATTGCCACCTTAGCATGCCATTTTGTTTTTCTTTCTTGATTATATTATAAAATAATACGTATTGGCATTTATTAGAAGTAGAAAACAAAATTGCTCACAAGCACCTGTCGGCACCTGAAAGCACTCACTGGCAATAATCCCTAATGCAGACAACATACATAGGTATGTGCTGTATATATATTTGAAAAAAAGAAGACCATCAGCTATTTAAACCAAATGTAATTACATCTCCTCAGCCTCATATATAATCTTAATTAGTAATATTCAATTTGGACATATTCTCAGAATTTGTTTCTTTTAACATGCCCTTGTATTCATGGCACATTTATATCCATAGTGATTGCAATATAACAACAAAAATATATCTTTTCGATAAAGTCAATCAAATATAGATAAATCAGGGGGAAAATAGGTGTAAGAGCAACTATAAAAGCTGGTAACCAACCAGCTGATGCTCCATCAACTTCCTCATTGTTGAAAAGGAGTCTATTATTTTCCTATTTAACAGTGTAACAATAAATACTTACAATAGCACTCCTGTAGCCATCAAACAAATTATACAAATAGTCCAGATTTGGAGTTTTTGTATCAATATCCTTAATAGATGATGCCATCATTCAAACTGCAACGTAAAAAAATCCTTAATGAGTTTGGAACTGAATATGAAATAATATGTATATGTAAGCATAACTTGCATATATTTAGGCATACCCTCCTGGTGATCTAACATACAATGCTAGCTGATTGACAGTGCATGGCTATGTCCTCTTGTGATAACTGAGGTTAAATCTGGGATAAATTAACCCATCCAGCACTCCACCATCACTATGAACGAGGGTATTAGCCAGGGTATTAGCAAGAATTGTTTTTTTGCAGCCAAAATTTTAGCTGGTAAAAAAAGTGTTCAGTGTACACACACAACATGGCGCCAGCCATTCAGGTCACAGTTTGAGGTCGCAATTAACAATTCTATAAAAAAAGTAGTTCTGACATTCTTCTAAACCTCCTGACCAAAAAGGCCCTTTTGGGGCAGGAGTGCCTGCCAAACTGAATATCTGCATGATCCACAGGCAGGTCTCTGGCTAATACCCTGGTGTTGACAATGACAACTACTGCTGTTTATGAATTATAAATTTGCGAGCTCAAATGACAACCTGATCGGCTGATGCCATGTTATTTGTGTATAAAACTTACTGAACTTTTCAACAGGTAAATTTTTTGATGGCTGGTGAAAATAGATGGATAGGTGGGCAGTTTCAATTTTGGACCAGTTTTTCAGGCAGCCAGGCATTCAACAAGCCGCTGTTTACCCACCCAAAACAGGGCCTTTTGGTTACAATGTCCAGAAGGAAATTATAGCGCTTCACAATATTATATGACAATGACAACTACCGCTATTTATTGAATTATAAATGGCAAGTTGCAATGATAATCTGATCAATTGGTGCCAGGTTCTTTGAGTATACTGAACTTTTCAAGAGATCAAAATTTTGGATAGCTGGTAAAAAAAAAGTTCTGGTTAATACCCTGCTACAAACCATGATCAATTTCAACTATAACCTCTCTCTGTCAGTGTCACAGTACTTGATGTTGACTACCCTGTAACCCAGATATTTTACACCAGACAACAATATGGTGGCTTATATTGGCAACTGATACAAACTTTACACTTATGTAAAAGGGATCCATTCGATGTAAAGTCAAAGTCATAAATGCTGTAGACACACGTTTCGGCCTATATTTTCCGCGATCTTTCCTTCAATCACTCTACAAATCATTGACATGAGAAAGCAACACTAGACCATTTTAACGATACCAAACTTATGTTTGTACTGCGATGTTATCCTTTTTTATGACATAAACAATATTTCTTCATGCTGACACTCCATTGGCAGCAGACACACTTTCACAAATAGACTAAATCCCAGACAATAAAAGGCTCTATAGTTGCTATGGCATCCTCGTGGCTGGTATAAATATAGAGCATGTCTTGTTCAAAGCATGTTCGGCACCATGGCAACCATCATTTTATGATGTGTATTTTAGTATTTTGGCGACAGAGCGTTTTTCTGCCAATGGCGTGTCAGCATGGAGAACTATTGTTTGTGTCATAAAAAAGGATAACATCGCATTACAAACATAAGTTTGGTATCATTAAAATGGTCTAGTGTTGGAGAGTGATCGAGGCAAATTCACGGAAAATATGGGCCGAAATGTGTGTCTATATGGTATTTATGACTTTGACTTTAGTTATGATCACCTGCCAAGCAATGATTTTGGTCACTAGATAATTACCAAGGTGACTATTTCTGGGACCTGAATGCAACTATATAAGTTTACATAGTCTAGAAAAGATTTAGTATAATTAAGTTTGACTTCAATTTGTCAAAGCAAAATTGAGTACCGTACATTTTATATCAAGTAATATAAGCAATATTATAATATAACATATAACATATAACTTATATGGCATATCTTGAGTGGAAGTTAATGGCTTTATCTTAGTCACATATTTTATGATTCTGTAGTATATTATATACATATGCACTGATTGCTGATACCCAGCCCTGCCCCTGCTCTTCGTATAGTATACCATCGATCAGTACATTGTATGTGCTTCTATATGCACTATTATATCACAGTTTTGTTCAGAGCTAAGCCTAGTTGGCCACTGCTAGACCAGAGTGCCACTGTCATTGGCACCTGATATATGGGTGTACCACCCACGCGACATTAACCACGCCCTGAACTTTAATCCAGGTCATATATTCCACACGTTTTAAAAAAGCGCCTACACTAAAAATCCTTTTACCTTTACACTCTGTAGAACAGTGATCGATGTTCACGAAGATCGAGTAAGTCACGGCTTCTCGGCTTTTACGAAGTTCACTCACTGTTTTCAGTTCAAATGTAGAACTAACCGGAATGTTAAAAACTTGCTGCAACAAAGCTGTCACCTCGTCTTATGGATGACAATCAGCGTGTGAAACGTGCAGAATTTGTGTGGGTCTACTCTGTTTTTTACCCTGGCGTACGTACATATGCGATCTCCCGGCAGAGGGCGTTCCGCTAGCTTCCTCTGCAAGCAAAAATGGCCGCTCAGGGGCGCCACTGTAGCCTGGGCCGAGTTCCACATAGAGATCAAGGCCCTGGGGGACACAGTGACGGGATCAAGGCCCTGGGGGACACAGTGACGGGATCAAGGCCCTGGGGGACCAGGTGGCGGGATCAAGGCCCTGGGGGACACAGTGACGGGATCAAGGCCCTGGGGGACACAGTGACGGGATCAAGGCCCTGGGGGACACAGTGACGGGATCAAGGCCCTGGGGGACACAGTGACGGGATCAAGGCCCTGGGGGACCAGGTGGCGGGATCAAGGCCCTGGGAGACACAGTGACGGAATCAAGGCCCTGGGGGAGCCAGTGACCGGATCAAGGCCCTGGGGGACACAGTGACGGGATCAAAGCCCTGGGGGACACAGTGACGGGATCAAGGCCTTTGGGGACCAAGTGGCGGGATCAAGGCCCTGGGGGAGCCAGTGACCGGATCAAGGCCCTGGGAGACACAGTGACGGAATCAAGGCCCTGGGGGAGCCAGTGACCGGATCAAGGCCCTGGGGGACACAGTGACGGGATCAAGGCCCTGGGGGACACAGTGACGGGATCAAGGCCCTTGGGGACCAAGTGGCGGGATCAAGGCCCTGGGGGAGCCAGTGACCGGATCAAGGCCCTGGGAGACACAGTGACGGGATCAAGGCCCTGGGGGACCAAGTGGCGGGATCAAGGCCCTGAGGGACACAGTGACGGGATCAAGGCCCTGGGAGACACAGTTACGGGATCAAGGCCCTGGGGGACACAGTGACGGGATCAAGGCCCTGGGGGACACAGTGACGGGATCAAGGCCCTGGGGGACCCAGTTACGGGATCAAGGCCCTGGGGGACACAGTGACGGGATCAAGGCCCTGGGAGACACAGTTACGGGATCAAGGCCCTGGGGGACACAGTTACGGGATCAAGGCCTTGGGGGACACAGTGACGGGATCAAGACCCTGGGGGACACAATGACGGGATCAAGGCCCTGGGGGACACAATGACGGGATCAAGGCTCTGGGGGACACAGTGACGGGATCAAGACCCTGAAGGACACAGTGACGGGTCAAGGCCTTGGGGGACAAAGTGACGGGACCAATGCCCTGGGGGATACAGTGACGGGATCAAGGCCCTGGGGGACACAGTGACGGGATCAAGGCCCTGGGGGAGCCAGTGACGGGACCAAGGCCCTGGGGGAGCCAGTGACGGGATCAAGGCCCTGGGGGACACAGTGACGGGATCAAGGCTCTGGGGGACACAGTGACGGGATCAAGACCCTGAAGGACACAGTGACGGGACCAAGGCCCTGGGGGATACAGTGACGGGATCAAGGCCCTGGGGGAGCCAGTGACGGGACCAAGGCCTCGGGGGAGCCAGTGACGGGAGCAAGGCCCTGGGGGAGCCAGTGACGGGATCAAGGCTCTGGGGGACACAGTGACTGGATCAAGACCCTGAAGGACACAGTGACGGGATCAAGGCCTTGGGGGAGCCAGTGACGGGAGCAAGGCCCTGGGGGAGCCAGTGACCGGATCAAGGCCTAGGGGGACACAGTGACGGGATCAAAGCCTTGGGGGACCCAGTGACGGGACCAAGGCCCTGGGGGACACAGTGACGGGATCAAGACTCTGAAGGACACAGTGACGGAATCAAGGCCCTGGGGGACACAGTGACGGGTCAAGGCCTTGGGGGACACAGTGACGGGATCAAGGCCCTGGGGGACACAGTGACGGGATCAAAGCCTTGGGGGACCCAGTGACGGGACCAAGGCCCTGGGGGACACAGTGACGGGATCAAGGCCCTGGGGGACGAAGTGACGGGACCAAGGCCCTGGGGGACACAGTAACGGGATCAAGGCCCTGGGGGACACAGTGACGGGATCAAGACTCTGAAGGACACAGTGACGGGATCAAGGCCTTGGGGGACACAGTGACGGGATCAAGGCCCTGGGGGACCCAGTGAGTGGATCAAGGCCCTGGGGGACCCAGTGAGTGGATCAAGGCCCTGGGGGACCAAGTGGCGGGATCAAAACCTGTGTCCTCTTTGCCCTCTATCTTTGCCCGTGGTGTGACCTGATTAATTAAAGACAAGATATATTGGTGGGGGGGGGTGCATTGAGATCTGCATATGCCCGCCCCCCCCCCCCCGCACTCGCACCTCCCCTCCCCGCCCCTTGCCTATCCGGCCCGGATTTGTCACTTAGAGTGAAAGGGAACGCCTTTCAGTCGGGGGTTTTGGGCCCGTATACGAACGTTCATTGGCGGAGAGATCTGTCACGTGACGTTCTCAGCGCCATGACGTCACGAACCTCAGGCCTGGTCAGCAGCTTGCCGCCACTTCAGGGACTTACCGCACGTCGCAAGGCAACAAAACATTTGATGAAATACAATAATTCCTCTTGATGAAGCATATATCAATGAAAAGGAAAGGTGAGGGGGATGTTGCTATGTAAACCTTGGGCGGAAAAGCCAATTGCAACGAACCGCCAATCTCATGTCCAGTCCAGCAGCTAGTCCAGCAGCTAGTCCGGCAGCTAGTCCGGCAGCTAGTCCAGCAGCTAGTCCAGCCGCTAGTCCAGCAGCCAGTCCGGCAGCCAATCCAGCAGCCACTCCAGCAGCCAGTCCAGCAGCTAGTCCAGCAGCCAGTCCAGCAGCTAGTCCAGCAGCCAGTCCAGCAGCCAGTCCAGCAGCTAGTCCAGCAGTTACTCCAGCAGCCACTCCAGCAGCCAGTCCAGCAGCTAGTCCAGCAGCTAGTCCAGCAGCCAGTCCAGCAGCTAGTCCAGCAGGCACTCCAGCAGCCAATCCACCAGACAGTCCAGCAGCCAGTCCAGCAGCCACTCCAGCAGCCAGTCCAGCAGCTAGTCCAGCAGCCACTCCAGCAGCCAGTCCAGCAGCTAATCCAGTAGCCAGTCCAGTAGCCAGTCTAGCAGCTACTCCAGCAGCCAGTCCAGCAGCTAGTTCAGCAGCCAGTCCAGCAGCCGGTCCAGCCAGCCAGTCCAGCAGCTAGTCCAACAGCCAGTCCAGCAGCCAGTCCAGCAGCTAGTCCAGCAGCCAGTCCAGCAGCCTCAAATACCTTCTGGAGCGACAAGATGCCGCGCAGGACGGCGTTATCATGACAGTGAATCTCGTCACGGGAATTAAATCATATTGATCGAACAACACATGGTCTACTTGGCTAGAGTTCCTTATTGCATCACATGCGGTTACACCTAAATGTTACCGGGCGCCATTTTGTTGCATTACCAATATTATCCATACAGTGGCTTCACGTCACTGCAAGTAAGTACGGTGTGCCGCAAGTGACATCGTGTCGCTTTTAAAGTGTGGCGATGTTCGTTTTGTGTGAATTAATATATATTCTTTTGATCAATTACTATCATTATCATGTCAGTCAATATTATGACTAAATAGGCCTATTCAAGACCGGCAGTGCCTGCCACAGTCATTACACTGCGGTGTCCGGTTCTTGTGTTCTGACTATAACTGAATCTGACGTTTCACATTTTACAGAATGCGCATATTGATATAATAGTCACGTCGATTTATCACGGCATCAGACAGAATTATATTATGTGAAATCTAATTATGTGTCTTACTGCAATACCGTCTGTTCTGTCGCGATGACCATTCTACAGAGTATCCCATATCATCGCTTCTGGAGAAGCTCTTTTTTTTCAATGACCTAGCGATGACTGAGGTTTCCACTGAGATAGCATTCCAAGGCCCTGTGACATATATAATTTTGCACTGCGAAAATCAGCTTCTCAGGAACATGAAGCTACAGTCAATATCATAATGGCGGGGGGGGGGGGGGGTGGGGGGCAAGGGATATTTGCGTTGGCATCGAGTGTTGGCAGATTTAACCACGACCCATAAAAAAACAGCGACTTAACGGTGTGACACTGGGTACACCGACAAGGGACCCAAGACGATGCTCCATGTAGCGAGCTAGTATATTCATTGTGGCTCTGTGCTCCAGCGCCACTGGCGCACCATTCCCCAGTGTTTTCTTCATTTCGATGCTGAATAAAAAACATTCTCGTTTTGTTTTATCGGGTCATGGTATTCCCCAAGGGACTACTTTCTCTGGTTCATCAGCGTCTTGCCGATGTCAGTGGCTTTCGCGCGTACCGATTATGATTTGGATCAGAAAATAAATATGTCAATGTCGAAGCGTTGCACAGCTGTATGTTGAGCCGTCCAGTAAATTACGACATGCACCTGTACGTGTCACCACCGACTGGTGCAGAATGCCGTATCATAGTACATATCTCCATACAAGTGGATGGATACGAATATAGGGGATACCGATCTGGAACGAAAAGTTTATAGAGTAATCATCAAGGCTTTCTATGTGATCCATGGCTGACGCAATTATCCGCCTGGCTTGATATCCCGTTCAAACGAGGTCTATTTCTATTGCGACTCGACGGGCGTCGCAATCTGATACTTCACTTGTTGATTGCATTTCTCCGGCGAGAGTGGGCTGAGCGCCTTGTCCGTAGCAAAACATCTGCCTATGGGCTACAGCCGCACTACCCCCACGAACTTTCCAATCTGACACGTGCAATTTGTTAATCCTAGAAAACTAGAGAACAGCCTGACAATCTCTCTCTTGATGACATCAATCCATGGACTAAAACTTGCTCTGGAAGATTTGTCCGTGTCCACGAAATTGAAGGAATGGAAACAGCTATGCACGGTCAATAGTTGACGGGGAGTCCGAGCTACGCATACTAAGGCCTCGACACTTCTGGCAGTAAGCACGTGTCATAAGGAAGGACGCACTTCAAGCAGTAAGCACGTGTCATAAGGAAGGCCGCACTCCAAGCAGTAAGCACGTGTCACAAGGAAGGCCGCACTACAAGCAGTAAACACATGTCACAAGGAAGGCCGCACTTCAAGCAGTAAGCACGTGTCATAAGGAAGGCCAAACTTCAAGCAGTAAGCACGTGTCACAAGGAAGGCCGCACTACAAGCAGTAAACACATGTCATAAGGAAGGCCGCACTTCAAGCAGTAAACACATGTCATAAAGAAGGCCGCACTACAAGCAGTAAACACATGTCATAAGGAAGGCCGCACTTCAAGCAGTAAACACATGTCATAAGGAAGGCCGCACTACAAGCAGTAAACACATGTCATAAGGAAGGCCGCACTACAGGCAGTAAACACATGTCATAAGGAAGGCCGCAATTCAAGCAGTAAGCACATGTCATAAGGAAGGCCGCAATTCAAGCAGTAAACACATGTCATAAGGAAGGCCGCACTACAAGCAGTAAGCACGTGTCATAAGGAAGGCCGCACTTCAAGCAGTAAGCACATGTCATAAGGAAGGCCGCACTACAAGCAGTAAACACATGTCATAAGGAAAGCCGCACTACAAGCAGTAAGCACGTGTCATAAGGAAGGCTGCAATTCAAGCAGTAAACACATGTCATAAGGAAGGCCGCACTTCAAGCAGTAAGCACATGTCATAAGGAAGCCGCACTTCAAGCAGTAAGCACGTGTCATAAGGAAGGCCGCACTTCAAGCAGTAAACACATGTCATAAGGAAGGCCGCACTTCAAGCAGTAAACACATGTCATAAGGAAGGCCGCAATTCAAGCAGTAAGCACGTGTCATAAGGAAGGCCGCACTACAAGCAGTAAACACATGTCATAAGGAAGGCCGCACTACAAGCAGTAAACACATGTCATAAGGAAAGCCGCACTACAAGCAGTAAGCACGTGTCATAAGGAAGGCTGCAATTCAAGCAGTAAACACATGTCATAAGGAAGGCCGCACTTCAAGCAGTAAGCACATGTCATAAGGAAGCCGCACTTCAAGCAGTAAGCACGTGTCATAAGGAAGGCCGCACTTCAAGCAGTAAACACATGTCATAAGGAAGGCCGCACTTCAAGCAGTAAACACATGTCATAAGGAAGGCCGCAATTCAAGCAGTAAGCACGTGTCATAAGGAAGGCCGCACTTCAAGCAGTAAACACATGTCATAAGGAAGGCCGCAATTCAAGCAGTAAGCACGTGTCATAAGGAAGGCCGCACTTCAAGCAGTAAACACATGTCATAAGGAAGGCCGCAATTCAAGCAGTAAGCACGTGTCATAAGGAAGGCCGCACTACAAGCAGTAAACACATGTCATAAGGAAGGCCGCACTTCAAGCAGTAAGCACATGTCATAAGGAAGACCGCACTTCAAGCAGTAAGCACGTGTCATAAAGAAGGCCGCACTTCAAGCGGTAAACACATGTCATAAGGAAGGCCGCACTTCAAGCAGTAAGCACGTGTCATAAAGAAGGCCGCACTTCAAGCAGTACAAGATTCCAACAATGTCTTGCTTAAAAAACTGATAATCAGATGGAAAAGTGTTATTATTTCATCATTTTCCTCACAATCATAAGAAGCAAAATGACAAACGGCCATGTTGTGGTCCTACCCTAAATATGCAGGTTTGACCAGAAAGTCCAAGTCTTGTGTTGCAACCCCCACAGAATGAAGAAGTTATGGCCCACTGATGAAAACACTCCAGCGCTTCATTTACCGTACGGCTTCATGTGTCATGGTGACTTGGGGGACTTCGGTGGGGCGACAGCAATCAAAATAGACCGTTACACTGGAATTAACAGACAGGTTACACTCTATATAACACACGTTACACTGGATATAACATAGACATATTACACTGGATATAACATAGACAACTTACACTCTATATAACATAGACACATTACACTAGATATAACATAGACATATTACACTCGATATAACCTAGACAGGTTACACTCTATTTAACCTAGACAGGTTACACTGGATATAACAGACAGGTTACACTCTATATAACATAGACAGGTTACACTGGATATAACATAGACAGGTTACACTCTATATAACAAAGACAGGTTACACTCTATATAACACACGTTACACTGGATATAACATACACAGATTACACTGGATATAACATAGACAGGTTACACTCTATATAACGTAGACACGTTACACTGGATATAACCTAGACAGGTTACACTCTATATAACATAGACAGGTTACACTAGATATAACATGGAAAGGTTATACTCTATATAACACAGACAGGTTACACTCTATATAACATAGACACGTTACACTGGATATAACACACGTTACACTGGATATAACATAGACAGGTTACCCTCTATTTAACCTAGACAGGTTACACTGGATATAACACGTTACACTGGATATAACAGATAGGTTACACTATATAGCATAGACACGTTACACTGGATATAACATAGACAGGTTACGCTCTATATAACATAGACAGGTTACACTCTATGTAACATAGACAGGTTACACTCTATATGACAGACAGGTTACACTCTATATAACCTAGACAGGTTACACTCTATAGAACATAAACAGGTTACACTCTATATGACAGACAGGTTACACTCTATATAACCTAGACAGGTTACACTCTATATAACCTAGACAGGTTACACTCTATATAACATAGACAGGTTACACTCTATATAACATAGACAGGTTACACTATTTAACCTAGACATGTTACAACGTATATAACATAGATATATCCATAAATCAAAGTGTTACGCCCATTGATTGCGGTGGGCTCTAGACAACATATGGATGAAAAATCTTGCGCGTGAAAGCCGCTCATGTTTCGTTTTGTTGGCTGGTCGGTTTCTTTTCACAACACAATGCGATACACTAGCATATGGCATCTGAATCGTAGTTATTCTGTGGGCTGAGTGAAGACATTACATTCACTTGTTTGTGATGGTCAGGAGTAGATGGTCAGACGTTACCCACCCAGATCACACACCATGCACACTGTAGCACCGACACCGATCTCCGGGCAGGGGGCGCTCCGCTAGCGCTCTGGTGAACAAGCGACCTCTGCCGGGAGATCTATCGCCAACTCGCGGCTTTGATCACGTGTTTCTGTCGAATATTGTCATAACGAATGGTTCGGGTTTACAAATGTCACTCCGCCCAATAACTGAAACCGTTCAACGTATAACCGTAGGGTGTGGGCACAATATGCTAAAGGATTGCCCTTCAGAACAGGCAGGTTAGGTTCGTTATCGGGCTGTAGGCTTAGGCTGTATCACAGGTCAAGGCAAGGTGACCATCGCAAGGTTTGGATTTGATTAACGCTGGCGCATCGTCCACGTAAATGCCTCTCTGATTAGTAACTATTAATCGATTGATTGGAAATCCCACAAATCGTTTTACATAAAGTTACAGTTCATGAACTTGCGATAAATTGAAGGTCCTTGAACAAAGACGCAGCAAAACGTATCACAGGCAATTTATCTCCGTTGTCATGACGGCAATAACAATATTTCGTCATTCCCAGTCGGTGTCTCACTGACATCTTGTCCTACGAACTCCCTTTACCTGGCGTCCCAGTGTAGTAGGCCTATATACGGTCTATATATGTAGTGCACGTCACGTGGCATAAACACCAAGTCAGGCATTCGTTGAATGTAAGTAACAATGTTTCCGGCAGGTGGAAATGAATTTCTTCCATCCGGCCTGTCTGCACAGAGCGAGGCCCGCGGTCTACGTTCTGAACACATCTCCGGTTACAGGTTCCTGTCTCTGTCGTGTCTTCCCCACACCCGACTCTCTCTGCGCACATTTCTTAGGACCCTTAAAATCGACATGTGACATAACACTTAGTGACACGCGACATGGACCTCTTCTTAAAATGAACCTGCCATATGAACTTCTTTAAATAGACATGCGACATGGCTACCCACCTCAGGGGCCCTACACTCGCCAGAGTGCGCTGGGTACGGTAAACAACAAAGTTATATCTGCTTTGTCATGAGTAACTTTAACTGACAGCGATGCATCTCTATGTTAAGTGTAAAACAGACTGACTGTGATATAAAATCATTAAACATACGTTTTCCAGAGATTTCAGAAATTCTGCTTACTGGGCTGAAATAAGAGAATAACATTCGCTTTAAACAAAACTATTTTATGTGCATGATATAATATGATAAATATGGCGCACATTTTTTTTTTATTAAACCTTGCTTATTACAAAAGGTTATCAAAAAACGAATTCACATATTAATTACCACATCAAAATGTTGGAGGTATTCTGTATTGTTGTCGAGCGGATGTTCAACTGCACAAGACATTCCTGCTTTCATTTTAACCACGGAATGGCGATTTTGCGAAGCCTTTCTCCTGCAGTGACAAAAGGCAAATGTAGAAAGGGAGAGACACCTAGCGAATGAACGTCACTGTCTGAGAGGAGGAACGGAGCGAGCCCTAGCCACCCTGTCAAAGGGTCGTTCAGCGCCACCCTGTCAGAGGGCCGTTCAGCGCCATCCTGTCAAAGGCCGCTCAGCACCACCCTGTCAGCGGCCGTTCAGCCCCACCCTGTCAGCGGCCTTCAGCGCCACCCTGTCAGCGGCCGTTCAGCGCCACCCTGTCAGCGGCCGTTCAGCGCCACCCTGTCAGCGGCCGTTCAGTGCCACCCTGTCAAAGGGACACTCAGCACCACCCAGTCAGCGGCCGTTCAGCACCACCCTGTCAGCGGCCGTTCAGCACCACCCAGTCAGCGGCAGTTCAGCGCCACACTCCCAGCGGCCGTTGAGTGCCACCCTGTCAGCGGGCCGTTCAGCGCCACCCTGTCAGCGGCCGTTCAGCGCCACACTCTCAGCGGCCGTTCAGTGCCACCCTGTCAGCGGCCGCTCAGCACCACCCATTCAGCGGCCGTTCAGTGCCACCCTGTCAGCGGCCACCCTGGGCAGAGCGGGACCCAGGCACCCCGGGCAGCGCGGGGACCCAGCCACCCTGGGCAACTCGGGCCGGGGACCCGCGGGCAGCGTGGGACCCAGCCACCCCTGGCAGCGTGGGACCCAGCCACCCCTGGCAGCGTGGGACCCAGCCACCCCGGCCAGCGTAGGACCCAGCCACCCC
Source organism: Arenicola marina (assembly GCA_964019135.1). Classification (NCBI taxonomy): domain Eukaryota; kingdom Metazoa; phylum Annelida; class Polychaeta; family Arenicolidae; genus Arenicola; species Arenicola marina. Next base: position 3,584,965 of record OZ025257.1, on the reverse strand, counting down.
GGGCAGCGCGTGGACCCAGGCACCCTGGGCAGCGCGGGACCCAGCCACCCCTGGCAGCGTGGGACCCAGCCACCCCGGGCAGCCGGAGACCCAACCACCCCGGGCAGCGTGGAAACCAGCCACCCCGGGCAGCGTGGGACCCAGCCACCCCGGGCAGCGTGGGACCCAGCCACCCCGGGCAGCCGGAGACCCAGCCACCCCGGGCAGCGTGGGAACCAGCCACCCCGGGCAGCGCGTGGACCCAGCCACCCCGGGCAGCCGGGGACCCAGCCTCCCCGGGCAGCCGGGGACCCAGCCACCCCGGGCAGCGTGGGACCCAGCCACCCCGGGCAGCGCGAAGACCCAGCCACCCCGGGCAGCCGGGGACCCAGCCACCCCGGGCAGCCATTGGTTCTTATTGCGAGAGGCGTGACGGTTGAACGCCAGTGGGGAGACGGTCCAGTCGGACGCCAGTGGGGAGACGGTCCAGTCGGACGCCAGTGGGGAGACGGTCCAGTCGGACGCCAGTGGGGAGACGGTCCAGTTGGACGCCAGTGGGGAGACGGTCCAGTTGGACGCCAGTGGGGAGACGGTCCAGTTGGACGCCAGTGGGGAGACGGTCCAGTCGGACGCCAGTGGGGAGACGGTCCAGTCGGACGCCAGTGGGAAGACGGTCCAGTTGGACGCCAGTGGGGAGACGGTCCAGTTGGACGCCAGTGGGGAGACGGTCCAGTCGGACGCCAGTGGGAAGACGGTCCAGTTGGACGCCAGTGGGAAGACGGTCCAGTTGGACGCCAGTGGGGAGAACGGTCCAGTCGGACGTCAGTGGGGAGACGGTCCAGGTGGACGCCAGTGGGGAGACGGTCCAGTTGGACGCCAGTGGGGAGAACGGTCCAGTTGGATGCCAGTGGGGAGACGGTCCAGTCGGACGCCAGTGGGGACACGGTCCAGTTGGATGCCAGTGGGGAGACGGTCCAGTTGGACGCCAGTGGGGAGACGGTCCAGTTGGACGCCAGTGGGGACACGGTCCAGTTGGACGCCAGTGGGGAGACGGTCCAGTTGGACGCCAGTTGGGAGACGGTCCAGTTGGATGCCAGTGGGGAGACGGTCCAGTCGGACGCCAGTGGGGAGACCGACGGCGTCGGCAGAAGTAATAATTATATACAAAGGAATAACGAAGGTAAGCGTGTTGGTTCCGGGATCCACTCTGTGAAGACGGCTCTGAGGTTATTGCTCTGGGCAGGTGGGGCGAGAGATGTGTCTTTATGGACGGAGCGTTAAGCTGCGGGGATTGCATGTGCATTCATCTTGCTCTGTGTATATTTTCTCACATACAGTGGGCAGTCAGGCGAATGCCTGTTTAAAGACTTCCTTTCTTCGTTTCTTTACGTAAGTATTTACTTTTGAACATGAACGCCAATGTATACTACAGATATTTCCAGTAAATGTTATAGAATAATCAATGGTTCCATTAATCATAAATGCTATGCTATAAGTTAATATAATCCTGAATATATGTCAAGGTTGACGAGTCGCATAATGCCATCAAAAACGGAGAAAGGCCCACGAGGCTGTAACACCTGCCTTTCTGCCTTGCATTGTTTATGCAATGCTCCATGCTTAATTGTTCTTGAACATATGAAACAAGAACATTTCGATATTACTTGGGGCGGGCCGGCGACGGGGGTAGGTCGTGGAGTCCAGCGGTGGGGCTGGTTGCGGTAAGTCGTGGTCTCTAGCCGTGGGGTGGGCTGGGGTAGGTCATGGTGTCCAGCGGTGGGGCGGATCAGGGAATGTTGTGGGGTGCTGTGGTGGAGCGGATCAGGGAAGGTCACGGGGTGCTGCGGTGGGGCTGGCTGGTGACGGCTTAGGGCGTGGTGTCCAGCCACCGGGCGGGCCCGGGTGGGTCGTGAAAAAAAAAAACGTGTTGATCTTTTGCTGTGGTTAAAAAAAAAAAAAAAGTACCGTTTAAAGTTTGTTTGAAGGTTCATGTAAACGTAAACGTGTTGAGAATAAAAAAACGAAACCTGTACTAAATCCACAGTAAACAATGTTGATGCTTGGTGTTGTCTCCTCACACGCCAGATGAGATGAAGGATCACGGCCAGTACAGGGACTACAGCGGGATGCTGGAGGGCTTCAGGTCACCTGCTCGTCCTCCCTGGGGCCAGTGGCCGCCACGACCAGCAGCCTACAGTCGCTGACCACCTGTGACGTCACCAGCGACGGTGACGTCACGGCGCGACGCGTGCACCGAGTGGTGGGGTTGCTGAGCAGGAGTCAGGAGCTGGAGTTCAAGGCGCGCGGCGCGGTGATGTCCGGATCACAGCCCGACATCCAGCTGGGGCCATTCCGGCACCAGCTCATCGAATCCTGCAAGATATCATCCGATAAGTGCCTGCCACGCATCGTGCGATCCCGAACCTTGATCCAGAAGGTGCTGTGGGCGCTGTGCCTGTTCGTCGGGATGGTGGTGTGGAGTACAAGGCCAATATAGTGATCATTGAGGACAAGGCCCGCGCACCCTTCCCCTTCGTCACCCTCTGTACCCTGAGCCCCTCACTAGACACGACCCCGCTGCCCCCGGGGCCGCACCCCACGGGGTTTGAGGCGTACCTGGGTCTGGTGGAGGGCCTGAGGCGTGAGGCCTCCCTGGCCCGGGAGGCACAGCAGGCGGACCTGATCGAGGCCAGCCTGACCACGGTCAGCAGCTACCTGCTGCAGTACGACGCGGCAGCCGTCAGGCTGGTGGAACACATGGTCCGCGACTGTCTCTGGCTCGACGGCACCAGGATGCACAGCTGTGACGTCAGCCACGCCAGGGCTTACGTCACGGAGACGTACGGGCTGTGCTTCACGCTGGGAGTGGAGAACAGCTCCCTGTGGGAAGGCATCGACTCCCTGTCCATCATACTGTACGTGGACGACTACGACCCGTCCCTGTACGGTGAGCCCTTCATCCTGGACCCCGTCGTGTCGTTCGGCCGCGGGGTGACGGTGCTGGTGCACCAGCCCGGCACCCTCGCCGCCATGATCTACTCACCCAGCTTCAGCGTCTCGCCCGGGCGGGAGACCACGGTGAAGATCGCGGCCTCGCGCCGCCACGTCCTTTCCCAGCCCTACTCCTCATGCACCCAGCAAATGTTTCTGGAGGAACAAATCGCCGCCATCTTGGATATCAAAGGCACGGCGAGGAAAATGACGTCACATCCGGGGTCAGCCCAACAACGGAACGAATCTCTGCCGACGACGACGACGTCGGAAGAAGAAGTGGGTTTTCGTGATCAAAGCGTTCAATCTCACAGCAGAGGGCGCTCCGCTCTGACTCGCTATAATCCATCTCACTCACGTAAGATTTTAACCCTTCCTACTTTCCACCGCCTATAGAGTGTTAGTTGTACAGTGCATTAATTATCACTGTCCTACCAATATCGTAAGTCTGTTGATGCGGCAGTTGATGCGAAGAACGAGCGACCTCTGCCGAGAGATTGCAAAACATGAGCAGGTCCTGAGGCAGGTCCTGAGGCAGGTCTTGAGGCAGGTCTTGAGGCAGGTCCTGAGGCAGATCTTGAGGCAGATCCCGAGGCAGATCCAGCTAGGTCCTGAGACAGGTCCTGAGGCAGATATGTTCTGAGGCATGTTCCAAGACAGGTCTGGAGGCAGGTCCTGAGGCAGGTTCTGAGGCAGGTCCTGAGGCAAGTCCTGAGGCAGGGCCTGGGGCAAGTCTTGCGGCGGGTCCTTAGGCAGGTCCTGAGGCAGGTCCTGGGGCCGGTCCTGAGGCAGGTCCTGAGGCAGGTCCTGAGGCAAGTCCTGAGGCAGGTCCTGAGGCAAGTCCTGAGGCAGGTCTTCTGGCAGGTCCTGAGCCTTGTCATGGGGCATGTCCTAGGGCAGATCCTGAGGCCGGTCCTAAGGCCGGTCCTGAGGCAGGTCCTGAGGCAGGTCGTGAGGCAGGTCCTGAGGCAGGTCCTTAGGCAGGTCCTGAGGCAGGTCCTGAGGCAGGTCCTTAGGCAGGTCGTGAGGCAGGTCCTGAGGCAGGTCCTGAGGCAGGTCGTGAGGCAGGTCCTGAGGCAGGTCCTGAGGCAGGTCCTGAGGCAGGTCCTGAGGCAGGTCCTGCGGCAGGTCCTTAGGCAGGTCCTTAGGCAGGTCCCGAGGCAGGTCCTGAGGCAGATCCTGAGGCAGGTCCTGAGGCAGATCCTGAGGCAGGTCCTGAGGCAGGCCCTGAGGCAGATCCTGAAGCAGGTCCTGAGCCAGGTCCTGAGGCAGGTCCTGAGGCAGATCCTGAGGCAGATCCTGAGGCAGGTCCTGAGGCAGGTCCTGAGGCAGGTCCTGAGGCAGGTCCTGAGGCAGGTCCTGAAGCAGGTCCTGAGGCAGGTCCTGAGGCAGGTCCTGAGGCAGGTCCTGAGGCAGATCCTGAGGCAGGTCCTGAGGCAGGTCCTGAGGCAGGTCCTGAGGCAGGTCCTGAGGCAGATCCTGAGGCAGGTCCTGAGGCAGGTCCTGAGGCAGGTCCTGAAGCAGGTCCTGAGGCAGGTCCTGAGGCAGGTCCTTAGGCAGGTCCTGAGGCAGGTCCTTAGGCAGGTCCTGAGGCAGGTCTTGGGGCAGGTCCTGAGCCTTGTCATGGGGCATGTCTTGGGGCAAGTCCTGAGGCAGGTCCTGAGGCAGGTCCTGAGGCAGGTCCTGAGGCAAGTCCTGAGGCAGGTCCTGAGGCAGGTCCTGAGGCAGGTCCTGAGGCAGTTCCTGAGGCAAGTCCTGAGGCAGGTCCTGAGAGAGGTCCTGAGGCAGGTCCTGAGGCAGTTCCTGAGGCAGGTCCTGAGGCAGCTCATGGGGCACGTATGAACACGAATAAAGATAAAGAATGAGAAATAAAAGGCTAGCATTGAAAGCTGATATATTTAATATCTTATATTCAAATAAATAAGTTGATGAAATGGACAGTGTTGATGTTGCTAGTGTGTGTCATGTTAAACATTCCGTTTCATGATTGATAATTTATTGCCTGCACTATCAGAGACGCACAGAGTACGTCGAATTTGCCTCGCATACTTATATAATTGTCGTTACCTTAAATCATCTTAAAACTTATTATATATCCTTAACCATAGTGTAATATTGGGACTGAGCAGATTGTCGTAAATATCTGCTCGTGTTTTTTAGCTTTCCTATTCCCTCGCCCAGCAGCATGCGTCGAGAAACGTTATTTTGGTCAGTTCACGTTGTAAATTGCACTATATATGAATCAACGCTGAAAGGGCACTTTGCATGGTCTCCTAGTACACGGTACAATGTTAGCTAGATTTAGGCCCTTCGAGACGGCAGGTCGCTTCGAGTAACGCGAAATCAGCCGTGAGAGCGGAAGGCGTAAAGGTTATGAGACTGGCCCGTTACGGTGCCGATCGGTGGGGGATCCCCGTTGGGGGGATCCCCGGAGGCGAGGGAGTGGGGGAGGGGGTCTCTGCTAGTGGGTCCTGCTGGCGGGTGGCAGGTCCGTGCTGGCGAGTCATCACAAGAGACTGACCGGCAGGTGCGCCCCTTAACTTCACATGAGGCTCGTTAGGCCATATGCTTTCTTTTGGAATGTCAAAGGTATCCTGGTTGTCGCCTGCTCTGCACACCCATCGGAAGCAATCCCCCCGTCCCCCGCTTGGAGGCGCTTCCTAACCACCTGAGCATAACGCTTGCACGCGCCTTTTGAAAACCGAGTCTACTGCGCCCAGCTCCCCGCTGCTGTCGGCCGGGGGCAAATGTCAAGATTTTTCAAAAGAACGGTCAGATCAGCTGTAATTCCTTGCATCATTATAATTTTCAAGAATAGAAGGTACAAATAACGAGCTCTGTGCATTTAATACAGCAAAAACACCTTGTACTGTTTCCAAAAAGTTGTAATTGACTGCACTCGTTTTGTTTTATCACCTGATACCGTGTATTATTAGGCTTAGGCTGGGTCCCCGGCACTAATTTGGAGAAATGCGCGGCGCAGATTTCCTATCAATTTGCGCAGCGTCGCCTGGACCAGCGAGTGTGAAAATGCATTGAGAAAGTAGGCGACAACAGAGATATCATGGAGCCCAAGGCCCCGGATGGTGGTGCCTGGGTCTGCTCCCCAGACTAGCTGCTTGGCCAGGCCCCGGGCCGGTGGTGCCTGGGTCTGTTCTCAGACCAGCTGCTTGGCCAGGCCCCGGGCCGGTGGTGCCTGGGTCTGTTCTCAGACCAGCTGCTTGGCCAGGCCCTGGGCCGGTGGTGCTTGGGTCTGCTCCCCAGACTAGCTGCTTGGCCAGGCCCCGGGCCGGTGGTGCCTGGGTCTGTTCTCAGACCAGCTGCTTGGCCAGGCCCTGGGCCGGTGGTGCTTGGGTCTGTTCCCCAGACCAGCGGCTTGGCCAGGCCCCGGGCCGGTGGTGCCTGGGTCTGTTCCCCAGACCAGCGGCTTGGCCAGGCCCCGGGCCGGTGGTGCCTGGGTCTGTTCCCCAGACCAGCGGCTTGGCCAGGCCCCGGGCCGGTGGTGCCTGGGTCTGCTCCCCAGACCAGCTGCTTGGCCAGGCCCCGGGCCGGTGGTGCCTGGGTCTGTTCCCCAGACCAGCGGCTTGGCCAGGCCCCGGGCCGGTGGTGCCTGGGTCTGTTCCCCAGACCAGCGGCTTGGCCAGGCCCCGGGCCGGTGGTGCCTGGGTCTGCTCCCCAGACCAGCTGCTTGGCCAGGCCCCGGATGGTGGTGCCTGGGTCTGCTCCCCAGACTAGCTGCTTGGCCAGGCCCCGGGCCGTTGGTGCCTGGGTCTGTTCCCAGACTAGCTGCTTGACCAGGCCCGGGCCGGTGGTGCTTGGGTCTGTTCCCAGACTAGCTGCTTGACCAGGCCCGGGCCGGTGGTGCTTGGGTCTGTTCTCAGACTAGCTGCTTGGCCAGGCCCCGGGCCGGTGGTGCCTGGGTCTGCTCCCCAGACTAGCTGCTTGGCCAGGCCCCGGGCCGGTGGTGCCTGGGTCTGTTCCCCAGACCAGCGGCTTGGCCAGGCCCCGGGCCGGTGGTGCCTGGGTCTGCTCCCCAGACCAGCTGCTTGGCCAGGCCTCGGGCCGGTGGTGCCTGGGTCTGCTCCCCAGACTAGCTGCTTGGCCAGGCCTCGGGCCGGTGGTGCCTGGGTCTGCTCCCCAGACTAGCTGCTTGGCCAGGCCCCGGGCCGTTGGTGCCTGGGTCTGTTCCCAGACTAGCTGCTTGGCCAGGCCCCGGGCCGGTGGTGCTTGGGTCTGTTCTCAGACTAGCTGCTTGGCCAGGCCCCGGGCCGGTGGTGCCTGGGTCTGTTCCCCAGACCAGCTGCTTGGCCAGGCCCCGGGCCGGTGGTGCTTGGGTCTGTTCTCAGACCAGCTGCTTGGCCAGGCCCTGGGCCGGTGGTGCCTGGGTCTGCTCCCCAGACTAGCTGCTTGGCCAGGCCCCGGGCCGGTGGTGCCTGGGTCTGTTCCCAGACTAGCTGCTTAGCCAGGCCCCGGGCCGGTGGTGCTTGGGTCTGTTCTCAGACTAGCTGCTTGGCCAGGCCCCGGGCCGGTGGTGCCTGGGTCTGTTCCCGAGACCAGCTGCTTGGCCAGGCCCCGGGCCGGTGGTGCTTGGGTCTGTTCTCAGACCAGCTGCTTGGCCAGGCCCTGGGCCGGTGGTGCCTGGGTCTGCTCCCCAGACTAGCTGCTTGGCCAGGCCCCGGCCCGGTGGTGCTTGGGTCTGTTCCAGTAGCTCAGTGGGCTAGAGCGCTCGCATTGAGAGTCTTGCCATATGCCGAACCCTCTCCGTCTGCTGCCGTCCGTCAGTGATGCATTGTTCACTGATGAGACGCCAGCAGAAACTCTAGACTAATGACCTACATGGAGTGAATTGAAGGGACAAAGACGGCTTGAGCGGGTACGAGACGAACAGATGTGGGAGGGGACTGGGAGAGAGAGGTATGGAGGATGGATGAGGCACACAGAGAGGGAATATGAAAGGAGATGAAAGGAGAAATAGGCAGAGGGAGTGTGAGAGGCTCAACTTGTAGAGAGAAATATAGACAGAAGATTAGAATGACGACACGAACAGGCTACGTTAATTAGGAACAAACTGAAGTGAGGGTACAAACAGAAGGGAAACTAAAGGGATGACTTAAAAAGAAAGGGCAGCTGAGTGATACCCCCCCCCCCCGCCACATCCACGCCCCCTCTTCGTCTGATAATTTTCTCTTCCACGGCACCGTCTTCAGCGCAGATGTATCCGTCACAGATGTATCCGTCACAGGTGTTTCCCTCCCACGCCAACGGCTCTGTCCAATTTATTTGCCCTATCTCAGTAATGAGTCATTGCTGAGATAGGGCAAATAAATTGGGTACTGGGTAGAATGGGTACTGGACAGACCAATCTTCATAATGACACGGCTTTTCATATGAAGATTGGTCTGTCCAGTACCCATTCTGCATGCAGGTCTGTTGCCCAATGCATGCTGTGTATAACCCGTACATACATAGACCTAGTCTGTCGGTATGTACCGCGGTAGGTTCGTCTTCCGTCGTCATAATGCAATGTCGTTATCACGCCAGGCACACAGAATACCGAGAAATAGGAATGTGAGGCTGATTTCCTCCCGATGCGCTGCTCACCTTCATTGCTGTCTGCTATGAGTGATATCGCAGCACCATGTTGGGGGCACCATACTGTCCTATATCAGTTACCATTACCGATGGTGTTATCCTCAATGTGGAAGCAGACGTATCGCGGTAATTTTAAAAGCATAGATCTATATCGTGACGACCATAAGGTGCGATGTCCATACTTTTTTCATTTCGATGTTGCATCGTGTTTTTGGTTTGATATTTGTTTTACCAACGACCGACCAAGCTCGTCATTATGGAACGAAAAAATGTTTTATTTATGCGCTACATGAATACAAACATGGGATGGACATTGCGGTATGACTAAAAGTTGCAATGATAATTTTTGTTACCTAGCATCTGGTTTGGGTTGGTTTGTTTACACATTTCCTTTTCGGGCTGCAACTTGAGACATCTGACGGACCATATTGAGACGATGTTCTTAATGATTAGATTATGCCATTGTGCTTTCTTTTGTTGTCAGTGCTTTAAATATATACATCGATTAGCTTTTCATATCAATGCCATTTCCTCTCCATATTTACTCTTCTTTATATTAAGAAAATATGGTTACATCCGTCGGTTGTAACATCTAACATGCGCGGTCAATTATTTGTGGAATCCTATTATGTAAATTAGGAATTACACACTGGAGCGCAGTACTTGATGTTAACTAGATCTACAGCATAACGAGGTCTGCCCGGCATGTTACGATCCATGACGTCACATCCGGTCACTTGTGCTTGAGCTGACGTCACATCCGGTCACTTGTGCTTTAGCTGACGTCACATCCGTTCACTAGTGCTTGAGCTGTTTGAGGCACACTGTTGGTGCGGAGACAGATGTGATATCGGTGGCTTAGCAACCGGTAAGGGAGCCGGGTCACTCTGCGGGTGTGTCTTGAAGTATTGCATCACCTCCTCTTCAGTCATGTGGGCGTGTACACCCGGGTCCTTGCCTTCCCGCCGGCATATCTCCTCCAACTCCTCAACGTTCTGCTTGCTCAGTCGAAGATAGCTGCGGAACACAGCACAATATACAATTCTACACAACGCATGCTACGTCAAACACGCATCTAAACTACAATATCCTTAATACTTACTACTGACCAACAATCAACCACTGACTGATAGCAGATGTTATTGACCAGATCAGACAACTTGTCAGATAGGCACGTCACTGACTGAAAACACAAACCACTGGTTAGGTAGTCACGTCACTGACTGAAAACACAAACCACTGGTCAGATAGTCACGTCACTGATTGAAAACACAAACCACTGGTCAGATAGTCACGTCACTGACTGAAAACACAAACCACTGGTCAGATATTTACGTCACTGACTGAAAACACAAACCACTGACCAGATAGTCACGTCACTGACTGAAAACACAAACCACTGTTCAGGTAGTCGCGTCACGGACTGAAAACACAACCACTGGTCAGGTAGTCACGTCACTCACTGACTAAAACACAAACCACTGGTCAGATGGTCACGTCACTGATTGAAAACACAAACCACTGGTCAGATAGTCACGTCACTGACTGAAAACACAAACAACTGGTCAGATACTCACGTCACTGACTAAAAACACGAACCACTGGTCAGATTGTCACGTCACTGACTTAAAACACAGGCCACTGGTCATACAGTAACGTCACTGACTGAAAACACAAACCACTGGTCAGGTAGTCACGTCACTGACTGAAAACACAAACCACGGGTCAGGTAGTGACGTCACTGACTGAAACCACAAACCACGTGTTGGGTAACACGCCACTGACAAAAACCATAAACAGGAAGTCACGCCACTGACCGACTGGCCAACCTCTCCAACCACAACCAAACACTATTAGCTGACAATTTATGCCACGTACGGACCATTCTGACCACCGAATGACAAGTCCGGTCACGGACATAAGCTGACCCGTCTGGCCTCTGAATAAGCAGCTCTGAATAACCAGCTCTGTGCGACACATGCCGACACTGTCCGACACTGTCCGGCACTGTGTCCGGCACTGTCCGGCACTGACCGACACTCTCCGACATTGAGCGACACTGTCCGACATTGAGCGACACTGTCCGCCACTGACCGACACTGACCGACACTGGCCGGCACTGACTGACACTGTCCAAAAGTGACCGACACTGGCTGACGTTTACCGACAATTCAGGCTTTGCTGAGCCACTTGAAGATCCGACTTTCGCTGACGGGGCAGATTGAGAACGAGGTTGCGTAGGGCGGTTAACTTCCGCTGCTGGCATCGCTTCAGTGTGCTCATAGGTGAGTGGCACTCCTGTGGCAGCTCCCACTCCCGGTGGTACCTACAGGGGGGAAAGGAGTAACTTTAACGCTAATATAATGACTATAGGATCACAACAGAACCAACAGTTTTACACCCCGTGATACATATTACGCCGTGTATCAAGGTCAACTTAGACCGTAAAGTAATAAATAGTAACTATTGATGAAGCGAGAGACAGTAGATAGGAGCTTGGAGAATCCGACAATTGTTTGACGGTGTTGTTGTAACAAGTACCAATTAACAACCTTGTTAGGCCTACATAGGTTTGATAACTTACTCTTTCATGAAGCGATCACTCTGCGTGATGAGGTCATGGTAATACTGCAAGCCTGCCTCGGAGATCTGCTCCTTGTCGAAGCTTCCCAAGAGAGTGTTGAGGGAGACATGGGTGCCCTGACCTTGGTGCTTGCCATCCAGAGAGTGACGCCGCCCTTCAAATGACCCTAAATGCTCTCTGCTTACAGGCATCTTGCTGTCAACAGACGCCCGTCTCTGATGAGTGACGTCATAGGCCCTGTGCGCATGCAGGCCATGGTGGTCACGTGATGGGCTGGTATCTGTATGCGAGTGTCTCGATTGATCGCCATTCATCTAAAAAAATACATCAAAGATAGCGGGGCGAAGAAATCTGGATGTAAATACAATTTAGTTGAAGCCTCGCCTTAGCAATCAAAGTAAGGGATATGTGAAACCATTCAAACTAGAATTTTGTCTCTGGCCCACTACGTTGAGTACATCAATGTACGAAACCAAGTGATGAAGCCCAGCTCCTCACCACGTGGCGAGGCGGTTTGTTCAAAGACACTCGTAATAATCTGGTAATAATAGGGGTCTGGAAGGGGGGGGGGGGGCCAGTGTCTAGTGTCGATTTGTCAAAATTCTCAGTCTCCAATGTAGATTTTTAACGACGTTACTTGTCGCGTTTTGGCTAAGTTCTTTTTTTTCTGAAACCTGCGTCGATGTCGCTTTTACAGATCCTCAATGTCGGAATTTGGGTGTCGATGTTGAATGTCGAATTTTCATATGCCTGTGTCGCGTCTCGCCATCTACCCCTTCCAGGCCCCTAATAGATATCTTCATATCTATCTACCCCCACCTCCACCCTTCCCTGAGGTAGAACTGTTGAGCGATGTTGAGGATTATTAACCTGTCTCGGCCTCAGGGAGGACGGCGTGCCGCTCGCATGCGTCGGTGGTCGGCCTTTTCCGTCCTTTTCCCCACTCGTCGATGCTGTATGCGCGGACGAGTTCCTTTTCCAGTATGCATCCAACCTCATTTGGATAAACTTTTCCTGCGTACGATTCTCCTTCTTGTGTGAATCAAATGGGTGAATGTTTGGTAGGTGCATGTCGTTAAAGCTTTTGGGTTCATTGCCTTCACCGAGGTGCTTGTTAGACTTGATTGCCATTTGCCCGTGCCAAGACTTTTGATAGTCATGGCGAGGGGAAACGCCGCCTTTATAGTTGACATCTGCTGTAACGAAGGATAGGCGGATGGTGTGGCGTTTACCATACCATTTAATAATACATTTGTAAAATGTTGGCTCTACTGTATCTAGACATGACCCGGGGGGTTCATAATTTTTTAATTGTTTCCCCAATCTGATAAGAGTACCTCGATATTTTATCCAAGATGCTGTATTACAATTACTCATTCTCTGTGTTTGCGTCAGAAGGATAATGGCGATGGTTACATTTGACCTAGTTTTACTTAGGGAGGTTGTTGGGAGAGGAGTGGGGGGGGGGGGGGGGCAGAGTCAGCGGAGCGCCCTCTGATGGGAGATAGCCACGTACCCCTGTCAGCTGGCATGTCGCTGTGGGTCGTCGACTCCTGGTGATCGCTGGACTCAAGGTGTTCTGGAGCCGCGGGAAGCAGTCCGTCGGCTATCAGTTTCTGCAACCCACAGACAAGCTTCGTAATGACGGGGCCCGAAGTAATGCGTACTTTGTAATGAGGCGGTCAGTTATACACATATGGGGGGGGAGGGGGGGAGGGGGCTACGGGGGTCATGTTCTCAGATCACGAAGAAAAAAAATCTTTTTTCCCAGGTCACGAAGAATTAAAACGACAACTCCCTGCATACAAAGGACGGGCGGATACATGATATCGGCTAATACCTCATTCCCAGTTCATGGAGAATAATTTTCCTCATTCCCACTTCTCGGCGATATGACAAGCCTATTCTCGAGGGACGGAAATACTCCTTGCCCCCCCCCCCCCCCCAAAGTTATGAGGTGAAGTGAACATTCATATGTGAAACAGGTAGGCCTATTGCAAACCTCTAGAAATAAATGGTGCTTAAATTAACAACTTATGAACCTGGTTTATTGTTCTCAAATCACAACTTAAGATCAATAAGTTTTGAACGGTTACACTCTTGTGTTTTAGCAGTTGAAGACTGCATCAAATTTTGATATGAGTCTGGCTCTAACCTTTATTTCTGGGTCAAACCTTCTTGAGCTTGGAGATCGTCGATTTTGAAGACAGGACTCTGTATGGTCGTCAATCTCAACAAGAAGTTTCTCTAGGTTTCGTTGTAATTCAAGTGTCTCACGGCTGTAAAACACACGTATTAACAAGCAAGCAACGTACGGTAGATTCACACCAATACAAGCACAGTTAAAAATGAAAGTGTGTGTGTTGGGGGGTGGGGGGTGGGGGGTGGTAGCCCACTCTCTGCCTTCGACTCACTCCGCTAGGTCTCCATTATATGTCTGTTATCGCCTACGGCCTCAATACATGTTCACACTCGCTCGCCAGGGCGGCGCTGCGCAAATCGATAGGAAAAATGCGTCGGGCATTTCTACAAATTAGTGCTGGGACCCAGCCCAAGCCTAATAACACATAAAATCAGATGATGAAAAGAAAGAGTTCTGTTACATTTATAACTTTTTCGAAAGGGTACAAGGTATTTTTTGCTGTATTAAATACACAAAGCTCATTATTTTTACGGTTTATCCTTAAAAATTATAATGTTGCGAGAAATTACAGCTGATTTAACCGTTTTTCAAAAATCTTGAAATTTGCCGCCCGGCCGACAGCAGCGGTAAAAGCTAGCTTGCGTAGCGCAACCGTGCATCATGTAGCTTTTTGCCCTTATCAATAAATCACCTACGACCCAAAGCGATAAACGGTAATTCCGTTGTTGAACTTATCTTTCGTTGTCTTATATTCACTGTGAGCATTTAAAAAATGGTCATAACTGCAATAAACAACACACATTTTTCTCGACACTCGCTCCGCCATATGTTAGCTTATCTTCCGTTGCGACATTGTCAAAGTGGCGGAGCGAATTTGTGTAAACTTCGTGCTATTTAGTGCATGTATAAAAGGCCAACATTGAGTATGGGGCAACGAAAGAAAAGTTAGCACTTGTGGAATTACTTTTCATCACTTTTGATGGTAGACAATTCACTGATAAGGACAAATAGCTACATGATGACACCCCCACCAATTCCTGGCCTCATGCGGGGTGCAAATCATGACTCTCTCGCCCGTCGGGTACTAGCGCGTATGAGAGTCGTGCATCAGGGCTAGGGGGGGGTGGGGGTGGAGATGTTTAAAAAAAATGGTTGTCTGACACCTCCCCCCACCCCTCTTCCGTAGGTTCTGCATTACGTTGTTATATCAACTCCGGGGTCCGGGGTCTCGAAAGAATGTGTAGTTGTTACTCGAGTTTAATCTCATTTTGTTTAATCCACTTTCGAATATTCATAAATGCATTGTCCTCACCTTAATTGACATGTCCTTTCGTTTTTGCATTTATCAAAGTAACGTTTTTTGTCGCTTAGGGCTCTATCCTCCTTTATGTTACAGATGTTGGCGAGATTACGATGACAAGCTTCCCGACAAGTTAGAAATCTCTCCATGAGGAAGCCAGGTTCAGGCGATACACTGAAGGCATTCTTCTAGCATGAAACGAAAACATCGCTTATCTTAGCACAAGATTTCCCTGTTGCTACGCGTTGCTAAGCAAAACTATGGACAGGTAATTCTATTGTGACGTCCACGTGATTGTTTCGTCATAAATAAATTGCGCGGCTTGTGAGGGCGTTTGCGCCCGAAGTCACCGTAGAAACAAATGGTGATCATTTCAAGGTATTTGTTAAATGCAACAACAGTTGCGACAAAGACATCTTCATCCCACGGGGCAGGGCCGGAATTTAAAATTTTGGCTGGTAAAAAAAAAAAGTGTTTATATAAAGTTGTGAGCGCTACGATTTTCTTCGCCTACAGGATGAGCGCAGACCCTGCTCCTCACCAAAAGGCCCTTTTTAGGCGGGTAAACAGCGCCTCAGTGCCCGCCAAACTGTAAATCTACCTGCCAAAATTGAAACTACCCGCCCATGCGCCGAGCAGGCGGGTCTCTAGCCCCATGTGGCGTTGTTGGGAAACACCGCCACATGTCCAGTCTATCAAATCCTGAACGACATTTTACAAACACGCGTGGCGAGAAGCGGTGCTGATGGCGAGAACTTTTTGGGGTAGCCTATGGCAATAGTTTCTAAAAGTATGCATCTTACAACTTATCTTGTTATTTTGGTTGAAGTCTCCGTGATTACGACGATATCGTCTGTTGATTTTTCGAAGCAGCGGACAACTCAGTTCTGTCCGCCACCTTGCCCACCCAGTGGAGAAACTGCGCATGCGTGCATGTAGTTAAAACCGCACCATTCGCTTGGTGGCGTTTCATACACCCAGCCATTGACACGCAATAAGCGAAACGCCACCTGGCGAAAGCCGCTGGTGAAGAATGACCAAATACGAAATGGCGCGATAAACAACAAGAAAGTCTCATTTCAACCGACTTGATAGTAATGCGATACTTTGTTAGTTCATATGCATGTGGGTTTTGTGGTAAATATGAAGTAAAGGTATCAGAGTACAAAATGACAAGGGTTTGATGGATAGTGCGGTTAACAACACTTAGTCGCCCACATAAACAAATCTTACACCCTCATTTTCTACATGCGGACATGGGACTGTTGTGTGGAGCAACGACTGTCTCATATGGGACTAGCGGGTCTCTGGCTAATACCCAGCCCCGAAGGCGGGGCATTTTGATACAGATCTGATGGAGCGTCCCTGAGCGCCCAGTAATGGCTGATAGAGAGGATATTTTTCATGAAAAAGATAGCGCTATAGAACGGATATTTTTCATTAAAAACATACTATACACACTATAGCGCAGATATTGTTCATGAAAAAAGATACCCCCGAAGAATAAAAGTTTCATAAAGATACATCACAGAACTGATACTTCACTTGTAAACTAAAACTAAACTTGTAGTGGGACGACTGGGAGGTTCTGGTGTAATTATGGAGGCATACAACAGTGACTGGGTTTACCGAGAAAAGGGTTAAGCTAAGCGGTCCTGCATTGAAATGTGACGTACAGCGGGGCAATGGCACAAATACACATTCAGAGTGGCTTTTAGAGGTAAAAATTGGGGCGGGGGGGGGGGGGGGTGGGCGCACCGTTGAATTCTCACATAGACGCGGTCGCTTGAAGGGCGCTGATGGTTTTTCATGTCATTGATTAAACCAATCAAGTGCTCGGAACATGGCGACCGAAGAGTTAGAAATGCACGTCAATATCGCCAGTAAACATCGCTTGAAAGCTCTTATGTCTCAAATTTCATTGGCTCTGTGCACAACAGGCAGTTTTGTCAGGCTGTGTACCTTATAAACCAGATACGCATCAAATTACGATGTTGAATCTTGACTAGTTGCACTAAGAATTTTCATATTAAATAACCGCGAATCGGGAAATCGTTAATTTAGTATCATGTATCCGCCCTTCCATTGTATACGGGGAGTTCTTCTTGTAATTCATCGTGATATGAGAAGAAAGAAATTTATTCTTCGTGATCTGGGAACATGAGCCCCTCTTCCTTGCGCCCCCCCCCCCCCCTATCCTCCGCCAAAAAAGACGACATCTCTGGTCGAGATACGCCCATCGCATATAGGATGAGCGCCATGTAGGTCACCAGCTCCAGTGGGCCTGAGGGGTCTCTGGGGTATGCAAAGTGGGCCGCCAGCTCCAGTGGGCCTGAGGGGTCTCTGGGGTATGCAACGTGGGTCGCCAGCTCCAGTGAGCCTGAGGGGTCTCTGGGGTCTGCCACGTGGGCCGCCAGCTCCAGTGAGCCTGAGGGATCTCTGGGGTATGCAACGTGGGTCGCCAGCTTCAGTGGGCCTGAGGGCTCTCTGGGATCTGCCACGTGGGCTGCCAGCTCCAGTGAGCCTGAGTGGTCTCTGCGGTCTGCCACGTGGGCCTCCAGCTTCAGTGGGCCTGAGGGTCTCTGGGGTCTGCCACGTGGCCGCCAGCTCCAGTGGGCCTGAGGGGTCTCTGGGGTATGCAACGTGGGCCGCCAGCTTCAGTGGGCCTGAGGGGTCTCTGGGGTCTGCCACGTTTGCCGCCAGCTCCAGTGAGCCTGAGGGATCTCTGGGGTCTGCCACGTGGGCCGCCAGCTCCAGTGGGCCTGAGGGGTCTCTGAGGTATGCAACGTGGGCCGCCAGCTTCAGTGGGCCTGAGGGGTCTCTGGGGTCTGCCACGTGGGCCGCCAGCTCCAGTGAGCCTGAGGGATCTCTGGGGTCTGCCACGTGGGCCGCCAGCTCCAGTGGGCCTGAGAGGTCTATGGGGTCTGCCACGTGGGCCGCCAGCTCCAGTGAGCCTGAGGGGTCTCTGGGGTATGCCATGTAGGTCACCAGCTCCAGTGGGACTGAGGGGTCTCTGGGGTATGCCATGTAGGTCACCAGCTCCAGTGGGCCTGAGGGGTCTCTGGGGTCTGCCACGTGGGCCGCCAGCTCCAGTGAGCCTGAGGGGTCTCTGGGGTATGCCATGTAGGTCACCAGCTCCAGTGGGACTGAGGGGTCTCTGGGGTATGCCATGTAGGTCACCAGCTCCAGTGGGCCTGAGGGGTCTCTGGGGTCTGCCATGTAGGTCACCAGCTCCAGTGGGCCTGAGGGGTCTCTGGGGTCTGCCATGTAGGTCACCAGCTCCAGTGGGCCTGAGGGGTCTCTGGGGTCTGCCACGTAGGCCGCCAGCTCCAGTGGGCCTGAGGGGTCTATGGGGTCTGCCACGTGGGCCGCCAGCTCCAGTGAGCCTGAGGGGTCTCTGGGGTATGCCATGTAGGTCACCAGCTCCAGTGGGACTGAGGGGTCTCTGGGGTATGCCATGTAGGTCACCAGCTCCAGTGGGCCTGAGGGGTCTCTGGGGTATGCAAAGTGGGCCGCCAGCTCCAGTGGGCCTGAGGGGTCTCTGGGGTATGCAACGTGGGCCGCCAGCTCCAGTGAGCCTGAGGGGTCTCTGGGGTCTGCCACGTGGGCCGCCAGCTCCAGTGAGCCTGAGGGATCTCTGGGGTATGCAACGTGGGTCGCCAGCTTCAGTGGGCCTGAGGGCTCTCTGGGATCTGCCACGTGGGCTGCCAGCTCCAGTGAGCCTGAGTGGTCTCTGCGGTCTGCCACGTGGGCCGCCAGCTCCAGTGGGCCTGAGGGGTCTCTGGGGTATGCAACGTGGGCCGCCAGCTTCAGTGGGCCTGAGGGGTCTCTGGGGTCTGCCACGTAGGCCGCCAGCTCCAGTGAGCCTGAGGGTTCTCTGGGGTCTGCCACGTGGGCCGCCAGCTCCAGTGGGCCTGAGGGGTCTCTGAGGTATGCAACGTGGGCCGCCAGCTTCAGTGGGCCTGAGGGGTCTCTGGGGTGTGCCACGTGGGCCGCCAGCTCCAGTGAGCCTGAGGGATCTCTGGGGTCTGCCACGTGGGCCGCCAGCTCCAGTGGGCCTGAGGGGTCTATGGGGTCTGCCACGTGGGCCGCCAGCTCCAGTGAGCCTGAGGGGTCTCTGGGGTATGCCATGTAGGTCACCAGCTCCAGTGGGACTGAGGGGTCTCTGGGGTCTGCCATGTAGGTCACCAGCTCCAGTGGGACTGAGGGGTCTCTGGGGTATGCCATGTAGGTCACCAGCTCCAGTGGGCCTGAGGGGTCTCTGGGGTACGCAAAGTGGGCCGCCAGCTCTAGTGGGCCTGAGGGGTCTCTGGGGTATGCAACGTGGGCCGCCAGCTCCAGTGGGCCTGAGGGGTCTCTGGGGTCTGCCACGTGGGCCGCCAGCTCCAGTGAGCCTGAGGGATCTCTGGGGTCTGCCACGTGGGCCGCCAGCTCCAGTGGGCCTGAGGGGTCTCTGAGGTATGCAACGTGGGCCGCCAGCTTCAGTGGGCCTGAGGGGTCTCTGGGGTCTGCCACGTGGGCCGCCAGCTCCAGTGAGCCTGAGGGATTTCTGGGGTCTGCCTCGTGGGCCGCCAGCTCCAGTGAGCCTGAGGGGTCTCTGGGGTATGCAACGTGGGCCGCCAGCTTCAGTGGGCCCGAGGGGTCTCTGGGCTCTGCCACGTGGGCCGCCAGCTCCAGTGAGCCTGAGGGATCTCTGGGGTCTGTCACCCCAGAATTAAGGGGCAGAAACCGATGTAAAATACGCCAATTCGTCATGGTGTTTGTTTGCGCCCACATATACCAATGGCGGATATCACGAACGCAGTTTAACCGACTTCGGACTTAGTCGGCTAAAGCTACCATGTAAATGATTGTAGCTTTGACTCGACTAAGCCCCGTAGCCGGCTAAATTATGTACGCATAAAACCTAATTTCAGAGAAAGCCATAGATTCCCATATTGTTCGCGACACGTTCGTCTTAGTCATGATTTAGTCACAGATGCATAGTTTAGATGCTGCTGTTCAAAGGAGAATTCAAGGCCCACAGCAGACGACATGGTAGGACCTGGACTGAACTCAGTTTTTTGATTGGTCATATATGAAGCGGCTCGCCGCACGGCGCTTTGAAATTAGCAACGTTTCTATTTCTCACTTTTGCAGCGCCCTTGTGTGCACGAAAGTGGCCTAAAGCACTAAAATAGGGAAAGCTGTTTTGCGGCCCACAAGTTCTTAGCAATGGCTCGTACAACAGCGCAAATAACAGCGCGAGCGCTCGCCGTGACGGTGTGCGCTGGAGTGCGGCCCGGCTACAGGCTGGGGATGAGGCCTGGTGTGACCGTCATGCCAGGCCGCATACATACACAGGCCCGGTCGCTGTTTACTTGTTTGATCATGACCGGCGGACGCTTCTCGGTTTAACAACAGCAGAACTGTGACATGCACACTTGTCGCAGTGGTGGGCAGGTCCACTAGGGCTGTGCTAATGGTACTACATTAGTCTGTTTGGCGTTCGTCTGATAGCCATCAATCACTGATCCAGAAGGGATGGATTTCTGATTGTATGAGTTTCAAATGTTCTTCCACACACTGGGCGAGCCCAGCTTCTGGGTTGAACGTGTCCCCGACAGCCTTGCCGCCAGCCCGCCGTCGTATTGTGACAGTGTAAGAGGACAGACAGCAGGGACCTCACCCCCGCAATGATGACCCTGCTCACCGACACCCTCTCGCCGCTCTGGGGGTCATTCTCCGGAGTCTTGGAGGTGGGTCACACCCAGGTCTTTCTGCTCACCTTCCTCGTTGCCATGGCGACGTATAGCTGGGTAAACCACCACTCTCATGGGGACCGGAAGTTGCCGCCCGGCCCCTGGGGGTTTCCGGTCGTCGGGCACCTGCCGCTGCTGGGATCCAAGCCTCACGTAACCTTGACGGACATGTCCCGGAAGTACGGGGCCGTCTTCCGGATCCGGATGGGCAGCCGCCCAACGGTCGTCATCAGCGGTCTGGAGATGATCCGGGAGGCGCTCATCGGACAGGCCGAGGTCTTTGCCGGACGTCCGGATTTCTACTCATTCCGGTTCATAGCTGAGGGGCTGTCCATTGTGTTCGGTCCGTACGACGAGCGGTGGAAAGTGCACAAGAGACTGGCCCGCGGGGCGCTGCGGATGTTCACCCAGAGCCCGGACTGCGGCATTGAGGAGAAGATCCTGGAGGAAGCCGATGTCATGATTCGGGAGTTGCTTGCCACCGATGGACGTCCGACTGATCCAAAGGACAGCGTGCAGCTGGCCAGTGGAAGCATTATCTGGAGTGTGTGTTTCGGATCTGACTGCAAACTGCGAGAGCAAGCCGACTTTTTGCAGTTCCTGGTAAACAACAGAGCGTTTCAGGAGCTACAGAAGGCTGGCGGTAACCCGGCAGACCTCATGCCGTGGCTCATCCCGCTGACGAAGGGCAGGATGAAGCCATTCCTGGAGCTGATTAAACGTGTCACTGCAATGTACAAGACCAAGCAGGATGAACACAAAGAAACGTATAACCCGAAACGTCTTCGTGACGTCACTGATGCGCTCTTTAAAGCGGCGGAAGAATTAGACCAATCAGAAATGGCTAAAAGCGGCCTGACGCACAAGCACATCTTGAACACGGTGAATGAGTTGATCGGCGCTGGACTGAACACGGTGACGATCACCCTGCGCTGGGCGCTCCTCTACATGGCCAAGTATCGGGAAATCCAGGCCAGAGTGCAGAGACAGCTCGACGAGGTGGTGGGTGGCGACAGGTGGCCGCGTTACGCGGACCGCGCGGCGCTGACCTTGGTGGAGGCGACGTTGGCGGAGACCTGGCGTTGCTCGGACCACCTGCCCTTCCTGGTGCCCCACGCCACCACCGCCGACACCCACCTGGCCGGATACTTCATCCCCAAGGACACCTTCGTCATGTTCAACATGCGCTCGGCATCACGTGACCCAACGGCGTGGCAGGAGCCAGATCGCTTCCAGATCGACCGTTTTCTGGATCCGTCAAGCGGCGAGTTTGACCGGAACAAGGCGGAGGCGGTGATGGCCTTCGGGGCGGGCAAGCGCCGCTGTGTGGGTGAGTTTCTGGGCCGCCAAGAGAGCTTCGTCTTCCTCGCCTGCCTGCTACAGCGATGTCGCTTCCAAGAACTTCCCGAACAACCAATCAGCGACGAGGGACGCTTCGGCTTTTCCGTGGAACCTCTGGATCACGTGATGAAGATCACTGCTCGGGACTGAAGGCCGCTGTGGCGAGCCGCTGTTACAGGGGGTGCATTTCTTTGGTAGCTCGGTATAGCCCACGGTATATACACACATTACGCATTGGTAAACCACCCGACACTTCTTTCACCCAGGTACGGGTGCGCGCATCCATTCGGTGTTCCGATGTGCCCCGTTCAAAGCAGCACGGGACATTCGGGAGAAGATAGGGGCTGATTGAAAGGTGATGAGAGTAGGTTGGTTCCTGTGCCCATACGGATGTGAACGGTGTGCATTTCATTGGAATAGGCATATCCCTATCGTTGTCAAGTTCCCTGTGACGTGTTGCGGGTCCCGGGCGGGATACCGAACCCGGCCCAAAGACATGCACCCAGTATTGGTGCGCCACTGTTAGAGTATTGGTGCGGGTCCCGGGCGGGATACCGAACCCGGCCCAAAGACATGCACCCAGTATTGGTGCGCCACTGTTAGAGTATTGGTGCGGGTCCCGGGCGGGATACCGAACCCGGCCCAAAGACATGCACCCAGTATTGGTGCGCCACTGTTAGATGGTAAGATAACTTGTCGATGAGCCAATGTTAAACATATTGGCTCGTTACTCATAAAGTTACCCAACAGAAATTATATTTCACATGTAAACCAAAACTAAATGTCAAGAGGAGGGCTGGGAAGTTCTGGGCCCGTAAGTTCGAAACTCCAGGGGCAAAATATTTCGCCCTGGAATAGGACATTAGCATGGAGCGGGGCGAAATATTTGGCCCCCGCGGTTTCGAACTTACGGGCCCTGGTGTCATCCTGGGGGTTCACAGCAGTGTCATTAGAGCGGGTGTGACAGGAATAAAGAATAAACCAAGCGGGCCTGCATGGAAATACGACCCTTTCCTTGCTGGCTCTTAAAGTGAAAAATGGGGAGAGGGAGATACGCTCCAAGGTCTGCAAGAAACGTCTTGGCGGATTCGCCGTTAATTAATCATTATTCCCCTTCATTTTGGCGTCGAAATCCCACAGGCACGGTCGCTTGAAGGGGGCTGACTGTTAGTTCATGTCATTGAACCAGTCATGTGCTCAGAACACGGATACCGACGAGTTACACAGCTAGGGATGTAAGTCAATATCGCCAGTAAATATCGCTGGAAAGTTTCACTG
Organism: Arenicola marina; assembly: GCA_964019135.1. Lineage (NCBI taxonomy): Eukaryota > Metazoa > Annelida > Polychaeta > Arenicolidae > Arenicola > Arenicola marina. Next base: position 3,562,016 of record OZ025257.1, on the reverse strand, counting down.
GCTCTGTGCCCAACAGTGCCCCACCAGGCAGTTTTGTCACGCTAATTTGTAGCTGCAGGTCTGAATCTGTTCTTGGCGGAAGCATCGAAGAATATGCATTCAAGAGAAAAAAGGCATCGCTCACTCCACTTGGGGCTGAATGTACCGGACACTTGGTTCCACTATTACGTTCCTTTTTTGCAACAACTTTGTAGTTGCAGAAGTTTATGTGGTGTTAATTCGTTTGACATGTGTACCTTATACACCTGTTACGCGTCGAATTACGGAATTGAATCTTGAATAGTCAAGTCGTGAACTTTTAATCCCCGGAGTTCTTTACACAGTCGATAATAAGAGACATCCACCATCCCCTCTGCCAACAGAGCGATTCGGTTCCACAAAGGTCTTAAATGTGCAATATAACCAATAAGTTGACTACTTAATAGAACGTTCTTTTAAACTACCATCACTAATTTGGTAACGAAACATTTCCAAAAATAGTTCATTATTTCCTGTTTTTTGGGTAACCAGTGATATGCCAACCCATATTCATTAAAGGCCCCACGAGAGCGCGGATACTGCATGACAGATATGGAGAGATCTACTTTCATTCATACGGGAAAACCAGACTGCTTATTTTTCAGATTTTGATAATTAAAATGTGTTGTTCAAAATGTAAAAAATTCGCGCATTGGGGCCCTTGGCCCCAGGTATGACGTTTTGTACTGGATGATAGTTACAGAATGTGCAACTAGACGAATAACTAGGGTCAGATCCAGATTTTAGCATGTTGTAACACGCCCGATGATATATGTGCAACGACATATCCAATAGTTTTTAACCAATACTTTATAAAGCGCGTGTAATATAACACTGCTAACCGTTTACGGCTACGATCGGCAAGAATTCCTGCTCATTTCGTAGCTCTTTAAACACGTAATAAAGCTCTGCAAAATACCCGTTGTACGTTTTTATCATTTTATCGAAAAATAACATTGATATTACAATTTGTGCAGTACTAACAGCGCCTTACTAGCCTGAATGGCCAGTCTTAGTTTCGCTAACGACCAGATTAACTTCGGTGTAAAGAAAATCCTAAATACTTGTAAGCGAACACCACATAATCTTTTTCCCTTTTCCTTTTCAGTATTCAGATTCTGCGAAAAACCATTACCTTAGGTCGAGTTCGGATATGCGATCGGAGTAATCGGCACAGATATTTGGAGCATGCGCACTCATACTTTCCGCTCATGTGCGGATCAAGATAAACCGAACGCAAAATCCGCGGTCCGCGTGAATGTTGCACCTGCTGAACTGCACAAATCATGAAGATCGTTAAACAGTACCATAAAAAAAATCAACGGATGCGGGGTTCATTGTTTTATTCTAGTTGTTATAATATTATTTACAGAATTTTGGCAGGTCGAGGTACTACTTTATATCTTTTTTACTTATTGTTGGGCCTGGACGCCATGTTGGAAATCCTCGTGATCCTCCTCTGGGTGGGGAGTAAGGTTCGGGAGTAAAATGTACCACGTGACCGCGTTATCGGAACACAATTTCAGCGTTCGGTTATGCACTCCGCGGAGTCCGACTACTCCGCTCGCATACCCGAACTCACCCATATAGTCTTATAGAGATACACCAATAGGCCCCATTCCCTACAATATGATTCTAAAACATCTATCATTTATAGCCTTCCTGTGGTGTCGCAACATTGAACCATATCATCAGAAAACAACAATATCATAATGTTTTGCGAGTCTTTATCGATATAAATCTCTTGAAATTGTTCGTCAGATAACATATCCAGCAACTCCCAACGGGAACATACACATAGAAATGAACTCAAAACACATCCTTGTCGAGCGCACGTAAAGCAAGAGAACATATTAGTAAAAACAGAATCCTGGGTTTTAACACACGACTTTAACTTTGTAAACATATCGATTAAAACGTTAATAGTTTACCAAGCAAACAATTTTTTAACAATATAAATCAAAGCATTCCATGGTGAATCGTATCAAACGCCTTCGTGATATCTACAAGGAGACAATAAACACGGCCTTTCCTCTTGGAGAGATACGTCTGACCGAGTGCCTCTAGTGTGACAATTGGATGAATGGTGGAGTAGCCTTTGCGACAGCCAGCCTGGGCTTCATGCTGCTTATTCTTTCTGTCTGCCTATTTGACGAGTCTGTTGTTTATAATTTCAGCAAATACTTTCCTCATTGTGTCTAACAATGAAATGCCTCTATAATTATTTGTATGATTTGAACTCCCTCCGTTATGCAGCGGTGATAACACCGCTTCATACCGTTTCTGAGGATAGCGCCCAGTCCAGAATCCTGTTATACATGACGCTAAGCACAGGTGAGGATAGCGCCCAGTCCAGAATCCTGTTACACATGACGGTAAGAACAGGTGAGGATAACGCCCAGCCCAGAATCCTGTCATACATGACGGTAAGCACAGGTGCAATCTGGTTGGGTGTACATTTTAACATTTCATTCACAATACCGTCCATTCATGCCGCTTGATATCTCTTTCGTTAGGTCACCATCATAACCACTCCGGGACGACTTACTCTGCAATAAGACGTCGTCGAACGTTCTGCTCTTCTCTAAATTTCTTGTCTTTACAAAGACTTCTAAAGGCTTTACGTAATGCTACGAACTCGCCTCTGCTCTCTTCAGTGTCTTCTCTTCTACAGTCCTAGATATCTAGTAAACAATATTTCCTTATTTTAGCGCACTCACATTCACCATCTCACCACACTGGTTGAGTGTTAATTCTCTGACGGTTTGGGAAATTGCAACGGACAACTGGTAATGCAACCGATTGTTATTTTCTCAACAAAATCATCAACTGCATAATTATCCCATGTTGTGGCATTTGACAGTTCATCACAGCAAAAATTAAATGTAAATTTCCCCTAGAGAAAAGTTCATCACAGCTAAAATTAAATGTAAATTTCCCCCATAGGAAAGTTCATCACAGCTAAAATTAAATGTAAACTTCCCCTGGAGGACAGTGGTGTGACTCAGCGCATCTCAGTATTTCAAAATCCATTACGCTGCCGAATCGTAATACGCCGACGGACGGATGCCAACCAATGCCGCTGTCATGAAGGGTTGCGCGAAGGCAATGAACTGTCGGTGTTTTAACCCATCGTTTTGTGCCTGATTGCTACCTGCACACCTGTCGGGACAATGCTTTTCGGCTGATGGACTATCGCCTCATATGGATATGCGAGGAGACAGCTTCACTAAGCGTGACAAGCTCGTACCCCTATCTTTTACATTGCATTTTTACAACGGATCATAAGTGTTATGACCAATAGAAATAAGCGATACACTGAGATTATGAATGAGTAAGCTTCTGCAATGTATTTTCCGGCCAACATAATTCAAATAATAACAAAGTTCACCGAGACCTCGTAAACTTTCCTCGTAAAGAAATGTAACTTCCGGTCCGAAACAAATCATAAAATGCTAAAATTATTATAAATATATGGCAAACATTTGGTGGAAAATATATTGCAGAAAGATTGCTGCACTCCAATAATCGGAGCATTGCTCTTATTCCCGTTGCTTGTACAAAATCCTGTCTGTTGTTATGGTAAAGGTAATTACACACCCTCTGGTGAATTTTTATGATGCTTTACCGTGCCGTTAAAAAAATATTTTTCATTTCACAAGTTTACCCCTATTTCACAAAATGACCAAAACTTGACACCTACCACGAATATGTAATTTTTTGCTACAATTCAGTTCAATATTAATTCATTATCATCAGTAATAGCTCTTTGGAAAACTTAAACCTAGTGCCATGCAGGAATGAGATTAAAAATATAAATAGTAGCCATAAAAAAATAACAGAATGGTAATAGTCAAGTGCAATTAAGCGAAATCCGGACAGTTTTGGCCAAAATTCGAAAGCACTACCTTCACAAAATTAACTACAATTTCATCAAAAATGAAAATCTTGACACCACGCCACTTTAAAAAACTTCTAGAAACATAGTTCTTGTAATAAAAAGAAAGGAAAATAAAGGTAGCGGTGCAAATTTGCCGATAAACAGGTCTTGAACCTTGAAAATGTTATTTCACATATATTTTTGGCGCAGCTTATTTTACACCAATTATCAGTAATTTTAATTATTCACATTTTAATAAATCTGGTTATATATTATGGTCTCCGATATAACTATGATATACACGAATATTATCTGAGCTATTTACACGTTTTCTCAATGTTTTTTTCTTCAATTTTCCCAATTTATCACGAAGAGCCCTTCTCGGAGAAATACCCTGTGAATGACGTCATTAATTGGGGATTCCCTTTCACTGACACCCGCCGATGTTTGTCGATGTTTGCCAATGTCTTCTCTAAATCGCCGAAGCTTATTATACGACGCTCTATTCATTTACCTATGTCACTACTCTAAATCGTCGAAGCTCATTATATGATGCTCTATTCATTTACCTATGTCACCAATTCTTTTGCAGTGTTTATTCGTGCTTTGTTTCATTAAGACTGCGTAAAATCCCAGGGCTTCAGCCCGCCGATGTTTGCCGATGTTTACCGAGGTCTTCTCCAAATCGCCGAGGCTTATTATGGGGTGCTTACCTTAAATTGCCATGTAAAGGATACGGTTACGATCTCGTACAACGATTGTGATCGTGAAACGATCCCCCAGGGAGGCCTCTCGCGCAAAGGATGATGGGTAAATGAAAAACACGTTTGACACTGTTGGTTGTATAGAGTGTATAATATTTATTTCATGCTGTTAACAAAAATTAGAGATATGGTATGAGAGGCATTAGACTAGACTGATTTAAACCATCTGTTGTGAAAGGAGCCATAACATAAGTCTACGACAGAGCGCACTCCGACAAATTAAATATAAGCTACGAAGTCCTTTGACCACTTGTATTCCTTGTGTATATACTGACGTAAGCTACCTGAGTAGCAACCTGTTATCTACGGATAACTCAAACTTCTTCAGATTTATTACGAAAAAGAATATTTAAGAAATGACTCAAGCATTAAACGTCGTAGAATAAAAAAAAACAAGCACTGGTTCCAGATTAACACATTAACGCTTACCAAAACTAACTTGATGATTTTTAAATCTCATCGCCCAAAACAACTTTACACAATTTATAACGTACACAGTTTAGGTCATGTTATCAATCAGGTCACCTGAATAACGTTTCGTGTGGAACAAGGCGATAGTAGGCAAGTAGCCTGCTCTGGAAAGAACACATACGTACAGGCTGTACAGTCACTACAGGATCTGATCGAGACCTCACGAGACAGGGATACTTCTACGTCAGCCTAGCATCAACGGCCTGTACGTGCTGCTTACCTTCCGGTTGTTTGTCTTCACTTTCTTCACACACAAAATAGGCTAAAGTTGTCCTTAGATGCACAACTAACCACAAGTTCTGTGCATGTCAGAATTATAACCATCCGAGTACATTTATGTAATATATGAGCGGTTAGGCAGTTGATAAACCAGAATGCGGTTGTATCATGAGTGACTGTCAGTGTCAGGCGATCTAATGTGCTCCGCGCTGCTTTCCATGTCGTATGACGTAATAATCATCATGACTCGCATGTCTGCTCGCGGTATCTATGGTTACGTAAAACCGCTCCTTATAGGGCTGTACAGTTCTCGCGGGTTCTGTTTCCGGTTTAGGTCTTTTGGGGACCAACAAAAAAACACGTGCTCTTAAAACGAGTGCGCATCACGCTGGTGCCTTGCTGCAACTGCGTGACGCGCACTCATTGTAGTCAACGTTTTAGTGTTGGGAACCGGCCAGCTGCGCGGTTTGTGCCTAAAGAATCGAGTGGGTGTGAAACAATTTTTTGTTTGCTTTGGTCCAGGCATTGTTAACTATAAAATCATAATATAGTTAAAGACAAGACATTTATCTCTCCATAATGCATGTGGTCCGTTCGATGAGACCGTTGGAAGCGTTGTATTTTGAGCCAAATCACATGAATTTACTCGGATGGTTATAATTCGGATATGCACAGAACTTCAGTGGTTAGTTGTGCTTCCAAGGACAGCTTTAGCCGATCTTGTGTGTGAGGCGAGGGAAGGCATACAACCGGAAGGTAGGCAACACATACAGGCCGTTGATGCTAGGCATTGACGGAGAGCATAGGTATCCCCGTCTCGCGGGGTCTCGATAAGATCCCGAAGTGACTGTACAGCCCTATATGGACTGACCAGGCGAAGACAATACACTTTGCCTTATAAGGAAGTCGCGCGGCTGAATCAGAACGAGGCTTGAACCAATTGTGAGTAAACAGTCCGCACGTGTTACATGCAGTAGGCCTGGGCCCCGGGGCCTGAGCATGCGTTATCAAAGTTGTTTATGGCACAAACCACACATACAATTTAGTCACAAGGTATTAAAATATCCCGTTATATATTTATATCACACTAGGGAGGCATATGGTCGAAATCGCCAGGCTATTAGAGACAACATCAGTAGATTAGTTGAGGGTGGGGGTCCTTTACTGGCGTAATTAAGTGGCGTGATAAGAAGGGGGGGGGGGGCGTCAGGGGGGTTGTGTTACCAGATCACGAAGAATAAATTTCGTTATTCCCAAGTAACGATGAATTAAAAGCAGAACTCTCCGCAATGGAAGGGCGGATACATGATACAAAATTGACGATTTCCCGATTTCACTTTGATTTAGTATTAAAATTCCCACTTCACGCTAGGGCGCTCGCATTGAGTGCTCTGGTCACCTGAGAGCCTAACGGCACGTGGGTCGGTGGTTCTAGCCATGCTGTGGATATGTCTGTGCGGTCGCAGGATAAAGATCACATGTCTTTCTTCGTAAAGAGTAGAGGGTTACCCCCGGGGACATGGCTCCACCCTCCTTTCCTTCTCCGATTGACGCGATATGACCAAAAGTGGTTAAAGCGTCCTGAATAACCAACCAACCAACCAACCAACCCACTTCACGATTAATGCAAATCCTTGATCCCGGCGGTCGGCTAATACCCCATTCCCAGCTGACGAAGAATTATTTTCCTCATTCCCAGTTCACGGTGAAATGGAAAGGCCAATCCCAATGAAGGCAAATACCCCTTGCCCCCCCCCCTCCCCCCCCCCCAACCCAAGAAGGTCTCTAGCTGAAACTGGCGATGGGGTTCCAAGGGGAGCAGGGTCTCGAGAGGTTAAGGAAAGTGACCACCTGATCAGCAGGGCTGCTCTTGGAATTGCCCCACCCCCGCCTTGACTAAATGGTCACCCCAACCCCCCTTGACAAAATCGAGATCGCCAGTCGTTTTATAATTCAAACATACATATGAACTTATGCAGTGTAGCTCACAAAGCAAACAAGGCATCTATTGGAAAAAAAAAACCAACCCAGATATAGTATATACATAAATTGTAAAGGGAAACACCTGTATGTATTGACATATATTACCACATATGTATCTTCTATGACAATTTTTCTAATAAAATTAAATAGGTATAAATATAAAATTAATAAATTGTACCGGTACTTCATATTTCATGTCTGTTCGAAGCTTGTATATTTTTTATACATGAAAGTTGCATTTATCGTTATAGATAAAGTGAAGTTGACTTATATCTACTTCTAACATACCAGATGCGTAGAAAATCATACCAATATTATTATCTCACACTATGATTGTCATTTTTCTATCATAACTAATGAAGTCATCAATATCAATAAAAGAATTTACCGGAAAAGTCAGTCATGAAATTAATTTAATAATGAAATACATTTAATGTGAATTTAATAATGAACTCAATATATATATTTATATAATGATATACCTATATATAGCAATATACCTGGCAGCCAGTTCATCAAATGGGCCAGCATTAGGCTTGCTTCTTTAGGCCAGAACAGATAATGTTGTAAGGGGGAGAGTTTAAATGATTCCAACGTCATATAAAACATTTTAAACACTAATTGTTCAAATAATGCCAAAGTAAGTCACTTAAAACTGGTTCACATACAGAAAAACTTTGCATTGTGTGTTTCGAAGCACACTCACTTCAAGCCGACGGTCAATGGCACACGTGCTCTTGTTTACTCACCATCTAAAAGTAGGTCAAAATGGCCGCGGAAGTGTAAACCCATGTATGTAGCTCCGTTTGCCGCAGAAATGTAAACATCGATGATTTGCCTCACAATACAGCGCTTCCAACAGTCTCAGCGAATGGACCACATGCATTATGGAGAGATAAATATCATATCTTAAACTGCATTATGATTTTATATTTAGGAATGCCTGGATCAAAGCACAGAAAAAATAGTTTCACACCCACTCGATTCTTCACGCAAAAACCGCGCAGCCGGCCGTTTCCCAACACTAGAGCGTTAAAGCGTACGTGTCAAACCAAAAACAACCTTAGCTCATATTAATCTTCGGTGTTTCCACGCTAAAACTATCGAGCTATAATGCCCTAAATAGTAGTGGGAATACTTTTTCCACTTGTGTTCGCACATGCCGATTTAAATTCTGGGAGCGAGGAAAGTGACGTCAATGGGGAATACAAACGCATGTGCTTTTAGATTGAGACTCAAATTATCTCTGCTCATTAGCTTGAACAAAACGAAAAGCACTCAATAATGAGAACAATACACGCCCTCGGCCACAGATGCCTACGCACTGCATCAGAGCTCACCTGTCAATCTTGTGACATCATTGGGGTATTTCTAAATAACGCCCAGATGCAATGCTCCCAGATTAAACCCGCCGGACTTCACTTTTGCTACTTTGACGAACGCGTTTATTGTGATATTGTGGAATAAAATCTGTAAACTACCATTAAAACAAATGCTTATTTGTTTGTCCATCTTAAACAAAGTTAACTATGAGCTGAACAAATCGTGGCACGAACACTTTAACTACAATGAGTGCTCGTCACGCAGTTGTAACAAGGCACCAGCGTGATGCACACTCGTTCTAAGAGCGTGTTTGTAGTTGGTCTCCAAACGACCTAAACCGGAAATAGAACCCGCGAGAACTGTACATCCCAATTGCAAGTGGTCTACGGGGAATCGCAACAGCAAAGTATCTACCACAGATATGTCACGCAGCTTATATTTTTCATTTATCTATTCCTATCTTTCATTCGCACATGTACATTGGGGGGAGGTTACAAATCACTGTTATATACCCTATCATGCCTTATAATGCTTAACTTTTATTGGTGGAAGCGAGTCCTCCGCCTCCACCCCCCGCTACCGATCACTATACACAACAGCTGTTTAAAAGGCACATTTCTCCATTATGGATGCCGAACCATGCTTTGTATCAAATCGACAGTATGTACAGGAGTGCCCATGTTTAATTAAGGGTAAAATACAATGCCGATTATGGCCCAGCCAACAGCCACAGGACTGGGGCTAATCCTTAATTAGCATACCGTAATTGCCCGTCAACATGCTAAGACCACATACTATTTGTGAACATCACCGAATCACAACCACAGACAGCAGCTTTGACGAGCCGCAACTTACATACAAAGCTCACATCAGTTCCTGTCCGTAGCGTGCTCAGTTTGCGCCACCATCGGCTGGTTACGCACTGGTTACGCACTCACCTAGAGGGTTGACAGTCGGCCTAACAACAGAGTGGCTCACCAGTAGAGTGACTCGCCAGTAGAGTGGTTCACCAGTAGAGTGGCTCACCAGTAGAGTGGCTCACCAGTAGAGTAACTCGCCAGTAGAGTGACTCACCAGTAGAGTGACTTACCAGTAGAGTGGCTCACCAGTAGAGTGACTCGCCAGTAGATTGAAACACCAGTAGAGTGACTCACTAGTAGAGTGACTCACTAGTAGAGTGGCTCATCATTAAAGTGGCTCACCTGTAGAGTGGATCACTATTAGAGTGGCTCGCCAGTAGAGTGAAACACCAGTAGAGTGGCTCACCCGTAGAGTGACTCACCAGTAGAGTAAGTCGCCAGTAGAGTGGCTCGCCAGTAGAGTGGCTCGCCAGTAGAGTGACTCATAAGTAGAGTGGCTCACCAGTAGAGTGGCTCACCATTAGAGTGGCTCGCCACAGCGGCCTTCAGTCCCGAGCAGTGATCTTCATCACGTGATCCAGAGGTTCCACGGAAAAGCCGAAGCGTCCCTCGTCGCTGATTGGTTGTTCGGGAAGTTCTTGGAAGCGACATCGCTGTAGCAGGCAGGCGAGGAAGACGAAGCTCTCTTGTCGGCCCAGGAACTCACCCAAACAGCGGCGCTTGCCCGCCCCGAAGGCCATCACCGCCTCCGCCTTGTTCCGGTCAAACTCGCCGCTTGACGGATCCAGAAAACGGTCGATCTGGAAGCGATCTGGCTCCTGCCACGCCGTGGGGTCACGTGATGCCGAGCGCATGTTGAACATGACGAAGGTGTCCTTGGGGATGAAGTATCCGGCCAGGTGGGTGTCGGCGGTGGTGGCGTGGGGCACCAGGAAGGGCAGGTGGTCCGAGCAACGCCAGGTCTCCGCCAACGTCGCCTCCACCAAGGTCAGCGCCGCGCGGTCCGCGTAACGCGGCCACCTGTCGCCACCCACCACCTCGTCGAGCTGTCTCTGCACTCTGGTCTGGATTTCCGGATACTTGGCCATGTAGATGAGCGCCCAGCGCAGGGTGATCGTCACCGTGTTCAGTCCAGCGCCAATCAAATCATTCACTGTGTTCAAGATGTGCTTCTGCGTCAGGCCGCTTTTAGCCATTGCTGATTGGTCTAATTCTTCCGCCGCTTTAATGAGCGCATCAGTGACGTCACGAAGACGTTTCGGGTCATACGTTGCTTTGTGTTCTTGCTGCTTGATTTTGTACATCGCACCGGCACGTGTAACCAGCTCAATGAATGGCTTCATCCTGCCCTTCGTCAGCGGGATGAGCCACGGCATGAGGTCTGCCGGGTTACCGCCAGCCTTCTGTATCTCCTGAAATGCTCTGCTGTTTACCATGAACTGCAAAAAGTGGGCTTGCTCTCGCAGTTTGCAGTCAGATCCGAAACACAAACTGTAGATAATGCTTCCACTGGCCAGCTGCACGCTGTCCTTTGGATCAGTCGGACGTCCATCGGTGGCAAGCAACTCCCGAATCAAGACATCGGCTTCCTCCAGGATCTTCTCCTCAATGCCGCAGTCCGGGCTCTGGGTGAACATCCGCAGCGCCCCGCGGGCCAGTCTCTTGTGCACTTTCCACCGCTCGTCGTACGGACCGAACGCCATGGACAGCCCCTCAGCTAGGAACCGGAAGGAGTAGAAATCCGGACGTCCGGCGAAGACCTCGGCCTGTCCGATGAGCGCCTCCCGGATCATCTCCAGACCGCTGATGACGACCGTTGGGCGGCTGCCCATCCGGATCCGGAAGACGGCCCCGTACTTCCGGGACATGTCCGTCAAGGTTACGTGAGGCTTGGATCCCAGCAGCGGCAGGTGCCCGACGACCGGAAACCCCCAGGGGCCGGGCGGCGACTTCCGGTCCCCATGAGAGTGGTGGTTTACCCAGCTATACGTCGCCATGGCAACGAGGAAGGTGAGAAGAAGGACCTGGGTGTGACCCACCTGCAAGACCGCTGGGAGTGACCCCCAGAGCGACGAGAGGGTGTCGGTGAGCAGGGTCATCATTGCGGGGGTGAGGTCCCTGCTGTCTGTCCTCTTACACTTTCACAATAAGACGGCGGGCTCTCGGCAAGGCTGTCGAGGACACGTCCAACCCAGAAGCTGAGCTCGACCAGTGTGTGGAAGAGCACTTGAAGCTCATCCAATCAGAAATCCATCGATTCCGGAGCAGTAATTGATGACTATCAGACGAGCGGCAAACAGACTAATGTAGTACCATTAGCACACCCTAGTGGACCTGCCGACAACTGCGCAAAAGGGACAAGCACGGCCCCTCTCCCTCTCCCCCGTCCAGCATGGTCCAACAAATAAGTAGTCTGACGGGATGTATGCGGCCTGGCATGACGGTCACACCAGGCCTCAGCCCCAGCCTGTAGCCGTCCCGCGGTCCAGCGCACACCGTCACGGCGAGCGCTCGCGCTATTGTACGCGCGATTGCTTAGAACTTGTGCGCCGCAAAACAGTTATCCGGATTTTAATGCTTTAGGCCACTTTCGTGTACATATGAGCAAATATATATGCGTCAGATTACGTCCCCGGGCCGGAGTGGAACACATGATCTACGTTCTAGCGCGCCAACCGCAACACCAGGGAGGCTCTCCAAAACATTTGTATGTCTCACAATGCCACACATTTCTTGCGAGCGATTCTACTGCTCAGTTAACCACAATGTGCAAATAGTAACGCACACTAACTTGTGCTAAAACCTGGTCTACCTTGGTGCACCTTGGTGTACACTGTGTTTTGATACTTGCTTTTATTCATGTATATCTTTATTCACAAGTTATCACATGTACATGCATCCAACGCCGGCCGGCTCATCTGCTGTCATTCTTTCTCGTCACACTACTCTGACGTAACCTTTCACTCTTGACCCCTTGACCCTACCTAAATCATCTGACCCAGTTATCATTATCATTCTGTCATAACGCACTCATTCATGTCACTCATGCGATATCGTAACATCCTTCCTTTTTCAAAAACATAAATATTACATAGAACGAAATGAGCAGTTCATTGTGGGCAACTTAACTATGAACTCGCGCGAAGCTGAGTAGATCTGAGCAGCTGAGTTTGTGCGAGTCCATCAGCTGCTGATCAGATCATAATCAGATAATAATGTCTTGTCATTCACTCATGATAATCGGGTAAGTAATCACTTCGTGATATATACATGACCAAGTTACACTGAGCAATGTTACTTCATTTAAACATGACAAAGTCTTTAAACTTCGAAGGAAGTTGTCTGGCCCGACGTGGACGACCAGCACTCAGCAGGGGCAGCACTGCCACTGTCACTGACGCTCTGTTTGGCAGTGTCTGCATCACATTCCGACCCCGGTGGTTGTGTAGGCTCAGGCACAGTAGGTTTCTCAGCAAGATCTATTTCATGGGTTGGGGAAGGATCAGGTTGGAACTCCGACGTCTGGTGTGAAGACTGAGGAGCACCTTGCCTACGCAGCTACGCAAGTAAACCCGATTTCTTCGGTAAGCACCACTGTGAGTGCCTACTTCATATGACCGTTCGTCGAGTCGTTTCAAAACGGTTGCTTTATCCCAGGTCTTCCGACCCAGAATGAATGGCTTCATTCGCACGGCATCTCCTTCCTGTAGTGGTTATAGGTCGCAAGCGCTTTGGTTGTAATATATAGCACTTTGTTGTTGTCTCTGCCATTGTCGATTCTTTTCTTTTTCCACATTGATATTTGTGGGTGTAAGGAGTTTAGATGTCATTGGAAGTAATGTTCGAGTTCTTCTCCCAAGCATACTTTGTACCGGGCTGCTTTCGCTTGGTCCTGATGGGGCGTTCCTGATGTCTAATAGAGCGAGGTAAGGATCTTGTTTTCCTGCTTTTGCTTTTCGCATCATTCTCTTGGCAGTCTTTACCGCTGATTCGGCCTTGCCATTAGACCGAGGATGGCCCGGACTTGACGTTTGATGTTCGATATCCCATTTCACCACAAACTGATGGAATACATCGCTGGTGAATTGTGGGCCATTGTCACTTATCAGGGTATTTGGCGATCCATATCTAGCCAAGTGTTGTTTTAGCTTCCTGATGACTGTTGCGCTTTTAGTGTCTTCGAGGTAATCCACTTCCCAAAAGTTGGAAAAATAGTCCACAGTGACGAGGTAATTCTTCCCGTCTAGCTCCATAAGATCCGTTCCTACTTTCTCCCATGGCCTGTCCGTAACCTCGTGGCTCATAAGAGTTTCCTTTGTTTGCGAGGTATTAAATGCGCTGCATATATCACATGCAGAGATGTATTGTCGCAAATCATTATTCATACCAGGCCAGTACACACACTCTCTGGCTCTTCGTAGAGAATTCTCTATGCCCAGGTGTGAAGCATGTATGGCCTCCATGATGTCTTTACGCAGTCCCTGAGGAATGATGACGCGTTCTCCCTTAAAGAGTAATCCGTCCTGGACTGAGAGCTCATCCCTTATATGGTAATAAGGCATAGCCAGGTGAGATATGTTAGTCTTTTCCTCAGGCCAACCTCTGATGATAAGCTGTTTCAGGGTTGTTGAGACATCATCTTGTTCAGTTTTGCTTTTGATATGATCCAGTCTTTCTTGTCTAATAGGTAGGAATTTGACCATGTTGACTTCTTCCAAGGTGTTATCATCTTGAGATGTAGAAAGATGAGCACGCGACAGAGCATCTGCAATGTGCATTTCCTTGCCTGGGCAGTAATGCAGAGTGTAATCATATTGTTGAGTTCGTAGCATCATGCTCTGAAGTCTCCTTGGTGCCTTGTTCAAGGGTTTCTTCGCAATAGACTGCAGGGGTTTGTGGTCTGAATGGATAATAGTATGGCGTCCAAAAGTGTATTGATGGAATTTGGTCAGAGAAAACATCACTGCCAACATTTCCTTCTCTATTTGTGCATATTTCTCCTCTGTACTTGTGAGAGCTCTGCTGGCATAGCTGATAGGTTTTCCATCTTGAAGCAAGCAACAACCCAACCCAGTGCTGCTCGCATCACATTGAATTGTGAGAGGCTTCTCATGATCGTAGAAAGCTAGTATAGGGGTTGATGTTATTAGCTTCTTCATGTCCTTGAATGCCTTTTCCTGCTGTTCGCCCCAACTCCATGGGCTGTCCTTCAATGTTAATTGTCGGATTGGTTTCAATACATCAGACAAAGAAGGTAAGAATCTTGATAAATAATTGATCATTCCACAGAGAGTTTGGATTTCATTCACATTCCTTGGCGAACTCATTCCCAGGATAGCATCTATCTTCTTGGTGTCTGCCTTCAAGCCGTCTTTAGTAATCTTATGACCGTGAAACGAGATCTCGCTCTTTCGCAACTCTGTCTTTTTGTCGTTGAGGCGAATTCCCTGCTCTTTACACCGTTCTAGTAGTTTCTGCAGGTTCCTGTCATGATCCTCTGCGGCTGTATCGATATCATCACCACTTCCAAACACCAACACATCATCCGCAATACAGAATACACCAGTCAGATTTTCCAGTGCCATTTGCAGTCTTTTCTGGAAGATTTCACTGCTGACGTTGAGACCGAAAGGCAGTCTCTTCCAGCGATACCTCCCAAATGGTGTTTGAAATGTTGTGATGTAGCTTGATTCCTCATCTAATATGCAGTGCCAGTATCCATTCCTCAGATCCAGCCGTGAGAAAATCTTCGCATTGTTCAGCTCAGGTAAAATGTCATCGAGGACCAAAAAGGGGTGGTGTTCTCGCTTCAAAGCCTGATTTAACACATTTGGATCTATGCAGATGCGCATATCTCCATTTGATTTGGTTCCTATAGCTGTGCGGCTGACCCATTGTGTTGGTTTATCAACCTTTGTAATCACATCTCTTTCTTCCATTTCTTTAATTTTCTTCTCCAATCTTTTCTTCAGACTCACTGGCACTCTTGAAGTTGTCACAGCAACAGGCTGTATTGATTCATCTACTGTCAGGTGAACTGTGCCTGGCAATCTTCCCAACTCATCATTGAAGACTTCTTCATTCGCAGATATAATTTTGGATACACCACTGATATTTTCATAATTAACAGTGATTAGACCCATCTGCTCGCTGGCACGTTTTCCCAACAAAGGTGTGAATGGTTTATCCACAACTATGAATTCAATAGAGTATTTCTTTCTGTTCTTACTGTTACGGATCACTGTGCGACATTTTCCGATCGCATTCAGCTCTGATGAATTCCACATTTTCAACGTTGTGTTGCAAGGGCTGATATCCAGTCCTTTCACCATGTCTTCAGAGATCACATTAACACTAGCACCGCTGTCAATTTGAAATTTAGTTATCTGGCCATTAATTTCCATATCAGCTATGATGTCCTTGTTCTTGTTTTCTACACTAATCTTCATTATCATTTCCACTTCTGAGTCTGTTTCTTCATCCTTATCTAATGTGTATATCCTCTTCTGTTTCATTTTACCTTTCGACAAGCATTTCACTGCGAAATGGTTTTTTAGTCCACATTTGGTACATGTTTTGCCATATGCAGGGCATCTATCCTTACTCCAAATATGTTTGGTTCCACAAAATTTGCACTCTCGCAGTTCAGTTCTTGTCGTTTTCACTTTTGGTCTCACTCCATGGATAGCTGGTTCTCCAAAGTCTTCTTTGAAAATATCCATTTGTTTGTTCGCAATCTGATGTGCAACACACATTTTTACAGTTTTTTCGAGTGTTAATTCCTCTTCTTTTAGAAGTTTTTCTTTCAAATGGTTATCGCAGCATCCAAACACAATCTGGTCTCTAATTAGTTTGTCACGCTGACCTTCATAATTGCAATCCTTCGCCAATATCTTAAGGTGAGTTATGAAGGAATCGAGTGGTTCTCCATGCCTCTGCTTGCTTTGATGAAATTTATATCTCGCTGCAAGTTCATTCTTTTGGGGTGAAAAGTAATTGTCAAATTTTTCTAAAACATTCTTCAAGATTTTAGACTCATCTGTTTCTTCTGTAGTGGTAAATTCAAATGAATTATAGAGTTCTATGATATCATCACCTCCACAGGTCAGTAATATTGCCACCTTTTCTTCATCTGTTTTATTTCCACTTCCACTTGCCAACAGAAACAAGTTGAATTTCTGTTTAAAAAGTTTCCATGCTTGTTCTGCGTCACCGGTCAAGGTAAGTTTCTCAGGTGGATGCAAAGATTTAGCCATTTTCAATTATTGTAATTTCTTCTTTGGCTTTATCTTTTATTCTTCTTACTTTTATTTCTTCTCTGTATCTTGCTCTTTTTCTTTACGTTTCCGTCGCTGCCACCATGTTTTGATACTTGCTTTTATTCATGTATATCTTTATTCACAAGTTATCACATGTACATGCATCCAACGCCGGCCGGCTCATCTGCTGTCATTCTTTCTCGTCACACTACTCTGACGTAACCTTTCACTCTTGACCCCTTGACCCTACCTAAATCATCTGACCCAGTTATCATTATCATTCTGTCATAACGCACTCATTCATGTCACTCATGCGATATCGTAACACACTGGTGCACCTTGGTGTACACTGGTGTACCTTGCTGTACCCTAGTGTACCCTGGTGTACCCTGGCGTACACTGGTGTACCCTGGTGTACCCTGGTGTACCCTGGTGTACCTTGGTGTACCCTGGTGTACCCTGGTGTACCCTGGTGTACCCTGGCGTACACTGGTGTGCCCTGGTGCACCCTGGTGTACCCTGGTGTACCCTGGTGTACCCTGGTGTACCCTGGTGTACCCTGGTGTACCCTGGTGTACCCTGGTGTACCCTAGTGTACCCTGGTGTACACTGGCGTACACTGGTGTGCCCTGGTGCACCCTGGTGTACCCTGGTGTACCCTGGTGTACCCTGGTGTATCCTGGTGTATCCTGGTGTACCCTGGTGTACACTGGTGTGCCCTGGTGCACCCTGGTGCACCCTGGTGTACCCTGGTGTACCCTGGTGCACCCTGGTGTACTCTAGTGTACCTTGGTGTATCCTGGTGTACACTGGTGTACCCTGGTGTATCCTACCCTGGTGTACCTTTGTGTACCCTGGTGTACCCTGGTGTATCCTACCCTGGTGTACCCTGGTGTACCCTGGTGTACACTGGTGTACCCTGGTGTACCATGATGTACCCTGGTGTACCCTAGTGTACCCTGGTGTACACTGGCGTACACTGGTGTGCCCTGGTGCACCCTGGTGCACCCTGGTGTACCCTGGTGTATCCTGGTGTACCTTGGTGTACCCTGGTGTACCTTGGTGTACCTTGGTGTATCCTACCCTGGTGTACCCTGGTGTACCCTGGTGTACCCTGGTGTACCCTGGTGTACCATGATGTACCCTGGTGTACCCTGGTGTACCCTGGTGTATCCTGGTGTACCTTGGTGTACCCTGGTGTACCTTGGTGTACCTTGGTGTATCCTACCCTGGTGTACCCTGGTGTACCCTGGTGTACCCTGGTGTACCTTGGTGTATCCTGGTGTACCTTGGTGTACCCTGGTGTACCCTGGTGTATCCTGGTGTACCCTGGTGTATCCTGGTGTACCTTGGTGTACCTTGGTGTATCCTACCCTGGTGTACCCTGGTGTACCCTGGTGTATCCTACCCTGGTGTACCTTTGTGTACCCTGGTGTACACTGGTGTACCCTGGTGTATCCTACCCTGGTGTACCTTTGTGTACCCTGGTGTACCCTGGTGTACCCTGGTGTATCCTACCCTGGTGTACCCTGGGGTACCCTGGTGTACTCTGGTGTACCCTGGTGTACACTGGTGTACCCTGGTGCACCCTGGTGTACCATGATGTACCCTGGTTTACCCTGGTGTACCCTGGTGTACCCTGGTGTATCCTGGTGTACCTTGGTGTACCCTGGTGTACCTTGGTGTATCCTGGTGTACCATGATGTACCCTGGTTTACCCTGGTGTACCCTGGTGTACCCTGGTGTATCCTGGTGTACCTTGGTGTACCCTGGTGTACCTTGGTGTACCCTGGTTTACCCTGGGGTACCCTGGTGTACTCTGGTGTACCCTGGTGTACACTGGTGTACCCTGGTGCACCCTGGTGTACCATGATGTACCCTGGTGTACCCTGGTGTACCCTGGTGTATCCTGGTGTACCTTGGTGTACCCTGGTGTACCTTGGTGTACCTTGGTGTATCCTACCCTGGTGTACCCTGGTGTACACTGGTGTACCCTGGTGCACCCTGGTGTACCCTGGTTTACCCTGGTGTACCCTGGTGTGCCCTGGTGTATCCTGGTGTACCTTGGTGTATCCCGGTGTACCTTGGTGTATCCTGGTGTACCTTGGTGTATCCTACCCTGGTGTACCCTGGTGTACCATGATGTACCCTGGTTTACCCTGGTGTATCCTGGTGTACCCTGGTGTATCCTGGTGTACCTTAGTGTACCCTGGTGTACCTTGGTGTATCCTGGTGTACCTTGGTGTATCCTGGTGTACCTTGGTGTATCCTATCCTGGTGTACCCTGGTGTGCCTTGGTGTATCCTGGTGTACCCTGGTGTACCCTACCCTGGTGTACCCTGGTGCACCTTGGTGTAACCTGGTGTACCTTGGTGTATCCTACCCTGGTGTATCCTGGTGTACCTTAGTGTACCCTGGTGTACCTTGGTGTATCCTGGTGTACCTTGGTGTATCCTGGTGTACCTTGGTGTATCCTACCCTGGCGTACCCTGGTGTACCTTGGTGTATCCTGGTGTACCTTGGTGTATCCTACCCTGGTGTACCTTGGTGTACCCTGGCGTACCATGGTGTACCCTGGCGTACCATGGTGTACCCTGGTATACCTTGGTGTACCCCTGTGTACCCTACCCTGGTACACCTTGGTGCCCCCTGGTGTACCATGGTGTATCATGGTGTACCTCGGTGTACCATGGTGCACCCTGGTGTACCCTGGTGTACCCTGGTGTACCCTAATGTATCCTGGTGTACCTTGGTCTACTCTAATGTAATATGCACTAGAATGTAATAGATGCAATATATGTTTGTTTACTTGCGATTCATACCTCTGGACAATAAACATAATTATTATTATTTTGGTGTACAGTGGTGTACCGGACCAGGATAAAGCGTGACCGGACCTGAACCCACACCTGCTCGTCACACAACAGATTTACTCAGGCATAAGCTACATGCACTTGGCGTCAGCATATCTAGGGGTGGTCCTTATACCTCACGCCGATTTTCTACACAGATATTCATGGAATTCGGTGGGGGGGAGGGTCAAAAGGGCTAATATGGCTTTAGCCCCCCCCCAAACCCCTGGTCAAGCTGCAGACCCCGCCACCCCCCACGCCCAAGGACAGGTCTAGGCCCCAGAAGTTACATGTGTAATTTGCTCAAAAACTAAACGTTCATGGGCATGGCAGATGTGAATGCTTGGTTTGTCTTTATCGTGAAAGGGCTTGACAGGCGGTGGCATTGCTTGGTTGATCATCACTGTGCGATAGAACGATAAAAATAAGCTAGGGAATTCCACCAGAGCCCTTTGACCACTTGTATACGTACTTTATATACTGACGTAGACGACCTGAGTAGCAAACTGTTATTGACGGATAACTCAAACTTCTTTATAACGGAAAAGAATATTTAAAAAATGACCAAAGCATTAAACGTCGTAGTATTAAAAACTGAAGTTAAGCAATGGCTCCAGATAAACACATTAACGCTTAGGAAAGCTCACTTGATGATATTAAAATCCCATCGCCAAAAATTCTTATCTACCGTACACAGTTTCGGTCATGTTATTAAGTAGGTCACCTGCATAACGTTTATTGTGGAACAACGCGATAGTAGGCAGGTAGCCTACTCTGGAAAGAACAATACGTATACAGGCTGTACAGTCACTTTAGGATCTGATCGAGACCTCACGAGACAGGGATACTTATGCTCTACGTCAATTCCTAGCATCAACGGCCTGTACGTGCTGCCCATCTTCCGGTTGTTTGCCTTCAATCGCTTCACACACAAAATTGGCTAAAGCTGTCCTTGGAAGCACAACTTACCACTGAAGTTCTGTGAATATCAGAATTATAACCATCCGTCGAGTACGTTTATGTAATATATGAGCGGTTAGACAGTTGATAAACCAGAATGCGGTTGTCTAATGAGTGACTGTCAGTGTCAGGCGATCAAATGTGCTGCGCTGGCTTTTCCATGTCGTATGACGTAATAATCATCATGACTCGTATGTCTGCGCGCGGTATCTATGGTTACGTAACAACGCTCCTTATATGGACTGACCAGGCGAGGACAATGGTGTTCCTTTTGTTACAGTGATGTAAACATCGATGATTTGCCTCAAAATACAACGCTTCCTACAGTCTCAGCGAATGGACCACATGCATTATGGAGGGATAAATATTTTATCTTAACTATATTATGATCATACAGTCAGGAAAGCCAGGATCAAAGCACAGACCAAATAGTTTCACAATAGAGTCCCATGCCTTCACCTCCGCTCCCGACCCCTAAACACAATAGCTGTTTAAAAGGCGCATTTCTTCATATTGAACGCCGAACCATGCTTAGTATCAAATCAACGGTGTGTACAGAAGTGCCCATGTTTAATTGAGGGTAAAATACAATGCCGATTATTGCCCATCCAACAGCCACAGGACTGGAGCTAATCCTTAATTAGCTTAGCGTAATTACCTGTCAACATGCTAAGACCACATACTTTGTGTACATCACCGAATCACAACCACAGAGAGCAGGTTTGACGAGCCGCAACTTACATACAAAGCTCACATCAGTTTGCTTAGCCATCGGCTCATTACGCACTCGCCTGGAGGGTTGACAGTCGGCCTAACAACAGAGTGGCTCACCAGTAGAGTGGCTCACCATTTGAGTGGCTCGCCAGTAGAGTGGCGCACCAGTAGAGTGACTCACCAGTAAAGTGGCTCACCAGTAGAGTGGCTCACCAGTAGAGTGGCTCACCAGTAGAGTGGCTCACTAGTAGAGTGGCTCACCAGTGGAGTGTCCCACCAGTAGAGTGGCTCACCAGGAGAGTGGCTCACCAGTAGAGTGGCTCACCAGTAGAGTGACTCACCGGTAGAATGGCTCACCAGTAGACTGGCTCACCAGTAGAGTGGCTCACCAGTAGAATGGCTCACCAGTAGAGTGGCTCACCAGTAGAGTGGCTCACCGGTAGAGTGGCTCGCCAGTAAAGTGACTCATCAGTAGAGTGGTTCACCATTAGAGTGGCTCACCAGTAGAGTGACGCACTAGTAGAGTGACTCACCAGTAGAGTGGCTCACCGGTAGTGTGGCTCGCCAGTAGAGTGACTCATCAGTAGAGTGGTTCACCATTGGAGTGGCTCACCAGTAGAGTGACGCACTAGTAGAGTGACTCACCAGTAGAGTGACTCACCAGTAGAGTGACTCACCAGTAGAGTGACTCACCAGTAGAGTGACTTACCAGTAGAGTAGTTCACCATTAGAATGGCTCACCAGTAGAGTGACTCACCAGTTGAGTGGTTCACTAGTAGAGTGGCTCACCAGTAGAATGACGCACTCTTAGAGTGACTCACCAGTAGAGTGGCTCACCAGTAGAGTGGCTCACCAGTAGAGTGACTCACCAGTTGAGTGGTTCACTAGTAGAGTGGCTCACCAGTAGAAGGACTCACCAGTAGAGTGACTCGCCAGTAGAATGGCTCACTAGTAGAGTGACTCGCCAGTAGAGTGGCTCACCAGTAGAGTGACTCATCAGTAGAGTTACTCACCAGTAGAGTGACTCACCCGTAGAGTGAGTCACCAGTAGAGTAACTCGCCAGTAGAGTGGCTCGCCAGAAGAGTGACTCATAAGTAGAGTGGCTCACCAGTAGAGTGGCTCACCATTAGAGTGGCTCGCCACATCAGCATTCAGTCCCGAGCAGTGATCTTCATCACGTGATCCAGAGGTTCCACGGAAATACCGAAGCGTCCCTCGTCGCTGATTGGTTGTTCGGGAAGTTCTTGGAAGCGACATCGCTGTAGCAGGCAGGCGAGGAAGACGAAGCTCTCTTGTCGGCCCAGGAACTCACCCAAACAGCGGCGCTTGCCCGCCCCGAAGGCCATCACCGCCTCCGCCTTGTTCCGGTCAAACTCGCCGCTTGACGGATCCAGAAAACGGTCGATCTGGAAGCGATCTGGCTCCTGCCACGCCGTGGGGTCACGTGATGCCGAGCGCATGTTGAACATGACGAAGGTGTCCTTGGGGATGAAGTATCCGGCCAGGTGGGTGTCGGCGGTGGTGGCGTGGGGCAACAGGAAGGGCAGGTGGTCCGAGCAACGCCAGGTCTCCGCCAACGTCGCCTCCACCAGGGGCAGTGCCGCGCGGTCCGCGTAACGCGGCCACCTGTCGCCACCCACCACCTCGTCGAGCTGTCTCTGCACTCTGGCCTGAATCTCCGGATACTTGGCCATGTAGAGGAGCGCCCAGCGCAGGGTGACCGTCACCGTGTTCAGTCCAGTGCCGATCAACTCATTCACCGTGTTCAAGATGTGCTTCTGCGTCAGGCCGCTTTTAGCCATTTCTGATTGGTCTAATTCTTCCGCGGCTTTAAAGAGCGCATCAGTGACGTCACGAAGACGTTTCGGGTCATACGTTGCTTTGTGTTCTTGCTGCTTGATCTTGTATATCGCACCGGCACGTGTAACCAGCTCAATGAATGGCTTCATCCTGCCCTTCGTCAGCGGGATGAGCCACGGCATGAGGTCTGCCGGGTTACCGCCAGCCTTCTGTATCTCCTGAAATGCTCTGTTGTTTACCATGAACTGCAAAAAGTCGGCTTGCTCTCGCAGTTTGCAGTCAGATCCGAAACACACACTGTAGATAATGCTTCCACTGGCCAGCTGCACGCTGTCCTTTGGATCAGTCGGACGTCCATCGGTGGCAAGCAACTCCCGAATCAAGACATCGGCTTCCTCCAGGATCTTCTCCTCAATGCCGCAGTCCGGGCTCTGGGTGAACATCCGCAGCGCCCCGCGGGCCAGTCTCTTGTGCACTTTCCACCGCTCGTCGTACGGACCGAACGCCATGGACAGCCCCTCAGCTAGGAACCGGAAGGAGTAGAAATCCGGACGTCCGGCGAAGACCTCGGCCTGTCCGATGAGCGCCTCCCGGATCATATCCAGACCGCTGATGACGACCGTCGGGCGGCTGCCCATCCGGATCCGGAAGACGGCCCCGTACTTCCGGGACATGTCCGTCAAGGTTACGTGAGGCTTGGATCCCAGCAGCGGCAGGTGCCCGACGACCGGAAACCCCCAGGGGCCGGGCGGCGACTTCCGGTCCCCATGAGAGTGGTGGTTTACCCAGCTATACGTCGCCATGGCAACGAGGAAGGTGAGAAGAAGGACCTGGGTGTGACCCACCTGCAAGACCGCTGGGAGTGACCCCCAGAGCGACGAGAGGGTGTCGGTGAGCAGGGTCATCATTGCGGGGGTGAGGTCCCTGCTGTCTGTCCTCTTACACTTTCACAATAAGACGGCGGGCTCTCGGCAAGGCTGTCGAGGACACGTCCAACCCAGAAGCTGAGCTCGACCAGTGTGTGGAAGAGCACTTGAAGCTCATCCAATCAGAAATCCATCGATTCCGGAGCAGTAATTGATGACTATCAGACGAGCGGCAAACAGACTAATGTAGTACCATTAGCACACCCTAGTGGACCTGCCGACAACTGCGCAAAAGGGACAAGTTTTGTCGTTGTTAAACCGAAAGGCGTACGTCGGTCACGACGGCCAGCACGGCCCCTCTCTCTCTCCCCCGTCCAGCATTGTCAAACAAATAAATAGTCTGACGGGATGTATGCGGCCTGGCATGACGGTCACACCAGGCCTCAGCCCCAGCCTGTAGCCGTCCCGCGGTCCAGCGCACACCGTCACGGCGAGCGCTCGCGCTATTGTACGCGCGATTGCTTAGAACTTGTGCGCCGCAAAACAGTTATCCGGATTTTAATGCTTTAGGCCACTTTCGTGTACATATGAGCAAATATATATGCGTCAGATTACGTCCCCGGGCCGGAGTGGAACACATGATCTACGTTCTAGCGCGCCAACCGCAACACCAGGGAGGCTCTCCAAAACATTTGTATTTCTCACAATGCCACACATTTCTTGCGAGCGATTCTACTGATCGGTTAACCACAATGTGCAAATAGTAACGCACACTAAATTGTGCTAAAACCTGGTCTACCTTGGTGCACCTTGGTGTACACTGGTGTACCTTGCTGTACCCTAGTGTACCCTGGTGTACCCTGGCGTACACTGGTGTGCCCTGGTGCACCCTGGTGCACCCTGGTGTACCCTGGTGTACCCTGGTGTACCCTGGTGTACCCTGGTGTACCCTGGTGTACCCTGGTGTACCTTGGTGTACCTTGGTGTACACTGGCGTACACTGGTGTGCCCTGGTGCACCCTGGTGCACCCTGGTGTACCTTGGTGTACCCTGGTGTACCCTGATGTACCCTGGTGTATCCTGGTGTATCCTACCCTGGTGTACTCTAGTGTACCTTGGTGTATCCTGGTGTACACTGGTGTACCCTGGTGTATCCTACCCTGGTGTACCCTGGTGTACCCTGGTGTACCCTGGTGTACCCTGGTGTACTCTGGTGTACCCTACCCTGGTGTACCCTGGTGTACACTGGTGTACCCTGGTGTATCCTGGTGTATCTTGGTGTACCCTGGTGTACCCTGGTGCACACTGGTGTATCCTGGTGTACCTTGGTGTACCCTACCCTGGTGTACCCTGGTGTACACTGGTGTACCCTGGTGTACCCTGGTGTATCCTGGTGTACCTTGGTGTATCCTACCCTGGTGTACCCTGGTGTACACTGGTGTACCCTGGTGTACCCTGGTGTACCCTGGTGTACCCTGGTGTACACTGGTGTACCCTGGTGTATCCTGGTGTATCTTGGTGTATCCTGGTGTACCTTGGTGTACCCTACCCTGGTTTACCCTGGTGTACCCTGGTGTACCCTGGTGTATCCTGGTGTATCTTGGTGTATCCTACCCTGGTGTACCCTGGTGTACCATGATGTACCCTGGTTTACCCTGGTGTATCCTGGTGTACCTTGGTGTACCCTGGTGTACCCTGGTGTACCCTGGTGTATCCTGGTGTACCTTGGTGTATCCTGGTGTATCTTGGTGTATCCTACCCTGGTGTACCCTGGGGTACCCTGGTGTACCCTGGTGTATCCTGGTGTACCCTGGTGTACCCTGGTGTATCCTGGTGTACCTTGGTGTATCCTGGTGTATCTTGGTGTATCCTACCCTGGTGTACCATGATGTACCCTGGTGTACCCTGGTGTACCCTGGTGCACCCTGGTGTACCCTGGTGTACCTTGGTGTATCCTGGTGTATCTTGGTGTATCCTACTCTGGTGTACCCTGGTGTACCATGATGTACCCTGGTTTACCCTGGTGTATCCTGGTGTACCCTGGTGTACCCTGGTGTATCCTGGTGTACCTTGGTGTACCCTGGTGTACCTTGGTGTATCCTGGTGTACCTTGGTGTATCCTACCCTGGTGTACCCTGGTTTACCCTGGTGTATCCTGGTGTACCCTGGTGTATCCTGGTGTACCTTGGTGTACCCTGGTGTACCTTGGTGTATCCTGGTGTATCTTGGTGTATCCTACCCTGGTGTACCCTGGTGTACCATGATGTACCCTGGTTTACCCTGGTGTATCCTGGTGTACCCTGGTGTACCCTGGTGTATCCTGGTGTACCTTGGTGTACCCTGGTGTACCTTGGTGTATCCTGGTGTACCTTGGTGTATCCTACCCTGGTGTACCCTGGTGTGCCCTGGTGTATCCTGGTGTACCCTGGTGTACCCTACCCTGGTGTACCCTGGTGCACCTTGGTGTACCCTACCCTGGTGTACCCTGGTGTAGCCTACCCTGGTGTACCCTGGTGTACCTTGGTGTATCCTGGTGTACCTTGGTGTATCCTACCCTGGTGTACCTTGGTGTACCCTGGCGTACCATGGTGTACCCTGGCGTACCATGGTGTACCCTGGTATACCTTGGTGTACCCCTGTGTACCCTACCCTGGTACACCTTGGTGCACCCTGGTGTACCATGGTGTATCATGGTGTACCCTGGTGTACCTCGGTGTACCATGGTGCACCCTGGTGTACCCTGGTGTACCCTGGTGTACCCTAGTGTATCCTGGTGTACCTTGGTCTACTCTAATGTAATATGCACTAGAATGTAATAGATGCAATATATGTTTGTTTACTTGCGATTCATACCTCTGGACAATAAACATAATTATTATTATTTTGGTGTACAGTGGTGTACCGGACCAGGATAAAGCGTGACCGGACCTGAACCCACACCTGCTCGTCACGCAACAGATTTACTCAGGCATAAGCTACATGCACTTGGCGTCAGCATATCTAGGGGTGGCCCTTATACCTCACGCCGATTTTCTACACAGATATTCATGGAATTCGGTGGGGGGGAGGGTCAAAAGGGCTAATATGGCTTTAGCCCCCCCCCCAAACCCCTGGTCAAGCTGCAGACCCCGCCACCCCCCACGCCCAAGGACAGGTCTAGGCCCCAGAAGTTACATGTGTAATTTGCTCAAAAACTAAACGTTCATGGGCATGGCAGCTGTGAATGCTTGGTTTGTCTTTATCGTGAAAGGGCTTGACAGGCGGTGGCATTGCTTGGTTGATCATTACTGTGCGATAGAACGATAAAAATAAGCTAGGGAATTCCACCAGAGCCCTTTGACCACTTGTATACGTACTTTATATACTGACGTAGACGACCTGAGTAGCAAACTGTTATTGACGGATAACTCAAACTTCTTTATAACGGAAAAGAATATTTAAAAAATGACCAAAGCATTAAACGTCGTAGCATTGAAAAAGAAGTTAAGCAATGGCTCCAGATAAACACATTAACGCTTAGGAAAGCTCACTTGATGATATTAAAATCCCATCGCCAAAAATTCTTATCTACCGTACGCAGTTTCGGTCATGTTCTTAAGTAGGTCACCTGCATAACGTTTATTGTGGAACAACGCGATAGTAGGCAGGTAGCCTACTCTGGAAAGAACATACGTATACAGGCTGTACAGTCACTTTAGGATCTGATCGAGACCTCACGAGACAGGGATACTCATGCTCTACGTCAATTCCTAGCATCAACGGCCTGTACGTGCTGCCCATCTTCCGGTTGTTTGCCTTCAATCGCTTCACACACAAAATTGGCTAAAGCTGTCCTTGGAAGCACAACTTACCACTGAAGTTCTGTGAATATCAGAATTATAACCATCCGTCGAGTACGTTTATGTAATATATGAGCGGTTAGACAGTTGATAAACCAGAATGCGGTTGTCTAATGAGTGACTGTCAGTGTCAGGCGATCTAATGTGCTGCGCCGGCTTTTCCACGTCGTATGACGTAATAATCATCATGACTCGTATGTCTGCGCGCGGTATCTATGGTTACGTAACAACGCTCCTTATATGGACTGACCAGGCGAGGACAATGGTGTTCCTTTTGTTACAGTGATGTAAACATCGATGATTTGCCTCAAAATACAACGCTTCCTACAGTCTCAGCGAATGGACCACATGCATTATGGAGGGATAAATATTTTATCTTATCCTATCTTAACTATATTATGATCATACAGTCAGGAAAGCCAGGATCAAAGCACAGACCAAATAGTTTCACAATAGAGTCCCATGCCTTCACCTCCGCTCCCGACCCCTAAACACAATAGCTGTTTAAAAGGCGCATTTCTTCATATTGAACGCCGAACCATGCTTAGTATCAAATCAACGGTGTGTACAGAAGTGCCCATGTTTAATTGAGGGTAAAATACAATGCCGATTATTGCCCATCCAACAGCCACAGGACTGGGGCTAATCCTTAATTAGCTTAGCGTAATTACCTGTCAACATGCTAAGACCACATACTTTGTGTACATCACCGAACCACAACCACAGAGAGCAGGTTTGATGAGCCGCAACTTACATACAAAGCTCACATCAGTTTTCTTAGCCATCGGCTCATTACGCACTCGCCTGGAGGGTTGACAGTCGGCCTAACAACAGAGTGGCTCACCAGTAGAGTGGCTCACCATTAGAGTGGCTCGCCAGTAGAGTGGCGCACCAGTAGAGTGACTCACCAGTAAAGTGGCTCACCAGTAGAGTGGCTCACCAGTAGAGTGGCTCACCAGTAGAGTGGCTCACCAGTAGAGTGGCTCACCAGTGGAGTGTCCCACCAGTAGAGTGGCTCACCAGGAGAGTGGCTCACCAGTAGAGTGGCTCACCAGTAGAGTGACTCACCGGTAGAATGGCTCTCACCAGTAGAGTGGCTCACCAGTAGAGTGGCTCACCGGTAGAGTGGCTCGCCAGTAAAGTGACTCATCAGTAGAGTGGTTCACCATTAGAGTGGCTCACCAGTAGAGTGACGCACTAGTAGAGTGACTCACCAGTAGAGTGGCTCACCGGTAGTGTGGCCCGCCAGTAAAGTGACTCATCAGTAGAGTGGTTCACCATTAGAGTGGCTCACCAGTAGAGTGACGCACTAGTAGAGTGACTCACCAGTAGAGTGACTCACCAGTAGAGTGACTCACCAGTAGAGTGACTAGCCAGTAGAGTAGTTCACCATTAGAATGGCTCACCAGTAGAGTGACTCACCAGTTGAGTGGTTCACTAGTAGAGTGGCTCACCAGTAGAATGACGCACTCTTAGAGTGACTCACCAGTAGAGTGGCTCACCAGTAGAGTGGCTCACCAGTAGAGTGACTCACCAGTTGAGTGGTTCACTAGTAGAGTGGCTCACCAGTAGAGGGACTCACCAGTAGAGTGACTCGCCAGTAGAATGGCTCACTAGTAGAGTGACTCGCCAGTAGAGTGGCTCACCAGTAGAGTGACTCATCAGTAGAGTTACTCACCAGTAGAGTGACTCACCCGTAGAGTGAGTCACCAGTAGAGTAACTCCCCAGTAGAGTGGCTCGCCAGAAGAGTGACTCATAAGTAGAGTGGCTCACCAGTAGAGTGGCTCACCATTAGAGTGGCTCGCCACAGCGGCCTTCAGTCTCGAGCAGTGATCTTCATCACGTGATCCAGAGGATCCACGGCGAAACTGAAGCGTCCCTCGTCGCTGATTGGTTGTTCGGGAAGTTCTTGGAAGCGACATCGCTGTAGCAGGCAGGCAAGGAAGACGAAGCTCTCTTGTCGGCCCAGGAACTCACCCACACAGCGGCGCTTGCCCGCCCCGAAGGCCATCACCGCCTCCGCCTTGTTCCGGTCAAACTCGCCGCTCGACGGATCCAGAAAACGGTCGATCTGGAAGCGATCTGGCTCCTGCCACGCCGTTGGGTCACGTGATGCCGAGCGCATGTTGAACATGACGAAGGTGTCCTTGGGAATGAAGTATCCGGCCAGGTGGGTGTCGGCGGTGGTGGCGTGGGGCACCAGGAAGGGCAGGTGTTCCGAGCAACGCCAGGTCTCCGCCAACGTCGCCTCCACCAGAGGCAGCGCCGCACGGTCCGCGTAACGCGGCCACCTGTCGCCACCCACCACCTCGTCGAGCTGTCTCTGCACTCTGGCCTGGATTTCCGGATACTTGGCCATGTAGAGGAGCGCCCAGCGCAGGGTGATCGTCACCGTGGTTCTTCCAGCGCCGATCAACTCATTCACCGTGTTCAAGATGTGCTTCTGCGTCAGGCCGCTTTTAGCCATTTCTGATTGGTCTAAGTCTTCCGCGGCTTTAATGAACGCATCAGTGACGTCACGAAGACGTTTCGGGTTATACGTTGCTTTGTGTTCGTCCTGCTTGATCTTGTACATCGCACCGGTACGTGTAACCAGCTCAATGAATGGCTTCATCCTGCCCTTCGTCAGCGGGATGAGCCACGACATGAGGTCTGCCGGGTTACCGCCAGCCTTCTGTAGCTCCTGAAATGCTCTGTTGTTTACCAGGAACTGCGAAAAGTCGGCTTGCTCTCGCAGTTTGCAGTCAGATCCGAAACACACAGTCCAGATAATGCTTGCACTGGCCAGCTGCACGCTGTCCTTCGGATCAGTCGGACGTCCTTCGGTGGCAAGCAACTCCCGAATCAAGACATCGGCTTCCTCCAGGATCTTCTCCTCAATGCCGCAGTCCGGGCTCTGGGTGAACATCCGCAGCGCCCCGCGGGCCAGTCTCTTGTGCACTTTCCACCGCTCGTCGTACGGACCGAACACAATGGACAGCCCCTCAGACCAGAACCGGAAGGAGTAGAAATCCGGACGTCCGGCGAAGACCTCGGCCTGTCCGATGAGCGCCTCCCGGATCATCTCCAGACCGCTGATGACGACCGTGGGGCGGCTGCCCATCCGGATCCGGAATACGGCCCCGTACTTCCGGGACATGTCCGTCAAAGTGAAGTGAGGTTTGGATCCCAGCAGCGGCAGGTGTCCGACGACCGGAAACCCCCAGGGGCCGGGCGGCAACTTCCGGTCCCCATGAGAGTGGTGGTTTACCCAGCTATACGTCGCCATGGCAACGAGGAAGGTGAGCAGGAAGACCTGGGTGTGACCCACCTGCAAGACCGCTGGGAGTGACCCCCAGAGCGGCGAGAGGGTGTCGGCGAGCAGGGTCATCATTGCGGGGGTGAGGTCCCTGCTGTCTGTCCTCTTACACTGTCACAATAAGACGGCGGGCTGGCGGCAAGGCTGTCGGGGACACGCCCAACCCAGAAGCTTAGCTCTAGCGATGTGTGGAAGAACACTTAAAGCTCATCCGATCAGAAATCCATCCCTTCTAGATCAGTAATTGATGGCTATCAGACGAACGGAAAACAGACTAATGTAGTACCATTAGCACACCCTAGTGGACCTGCCAAGTGTGTATGTCAGGGGGGTTCTGCTGTTTTTAAGCCGAGACGTTATGTCAGTCGCAAGGGCCGGAACGGCGCCTCTCCCCTCCAGCCACCACCCCCCCCCCATCCCCGCCCCCTAATCCAATGATCCTGGTATGTACCATGGCCATAGTTCATCCACCGTCACAGCGAGCGGTTGTACTCACAAATTAAAAAAATGCAGGACAGTTTTTCTGATTTTGAAGTGTCAGGTCGCTTTCTAGAACTTGGTGAAAGGTGAATCAACGATACATGCGCCACATTAGGTGCCCGGGCCCGGGTTTGAACCCAGGATCTGCGTTCTAGAGCGCCAACCACACCACCAGGGAGGCCATACAAAACACTTGTATTTCCCACAATGCAACACATTTCTTGCGAGCGCTTGTACTGATCAATTAACAATGATGTGTAAATAGTAACGCACACTGAAATTGTGTAGAAGGCTGAAAGCAATTCGATATATTTTAGGTAAAGCTATTTACGGGTTATCACCATTCATTTATTGAGAAGATTAAATTTGCACGCTTTGATGTCATGATGGCCTGCCTTCGGTGTCTAGAGCCATGTTCACCCCAAACAGGCCTCACTTCTAGTTTTTCATGTAGATGAGTGCCCATCGTAAGCCAAGGTTTGGGATCGGTCGTACCTTGGTGTACCCTGGTGTACCCTGGTGTACCCTACCCTGGTGCACCTTGGTGTATCCTGGTGTACCCTGGTGTACCCTGGTGCACACTGGTGTATCCTGGTGTACCCTACCCTGGTGTACCCTGGCGTACCCTGGTGTACCCTGGTGTACCCTGGTGTATCCTGGTTTACCCTGGTGTACCCTGGTGTACCTTGGTGTATCCTGGTGTACCTTGGTGTACCCTGGTGCACCTTGGTGTATCCTGGTGTACCTTGGTGTACCCTGGTGCACACTGGTGTATCCTGGTGTACCCTACCCTGGTGTACCCTGGCGTACCCTGGTGTACCCTGGTGTACCCTGGTGTATCCTGGTTTACCCTGGTGTACCCTGGTGTACCTTGGTGTATCCTGGTGTACCTTGGTGTACCCTGGTGCACCTTGGTGTATCCTGGTGTACCCTGGCGTACCCTGGTGTACCCTGGTGTATTCTACCCTGGTGTACCCTGGTGTATCCTGGTGTATCCTGGTGTACCCTGGTGTACCCTGGTACCCTGGTGTACCCTGGTGCACCCTGGTGCACCCTGGTGTACCCTGGTGTACCCTGGTACCCTGGTGTACCTTGGTGCATCCCGGTGTACCTTGGTGTATCCTGGTGTACCTTGGTGTACCCTGGTGTACCCTGGTGTACCTTGGTGTACCTTGGTGTACCCTGGTGTACCCTGGTGTACCTTGGTGTACCCTGGTGTACCCTGGTGTACCCTGGTGTACCTTGGTGTACCCTTGTGTATCCTACCCTGGTGTACCTTTGTGTACCCTGGTAAACCCTGGTGTACCCTGGTGTACCTTGGTGTACCCTTGTGTATCCTACCCTGGTGTACCTTTGTGTACCCTGGTGTACCCTGGTGCAATATATGTTTGTTTATTGCGATGCATATCTTTGGGCAATAAGCATTATTATTACTGACAGAAGTTGAAAACTTCCGTCAGTATACTGCTATGCCTGGTTTGTAAATATGTTTGTGTGTTTGTGTTTGTTTGCTAGTCCGCAAGCTGTAGGGTGCACGGTTACTGAGGGTCTATCTTATTTCCGGTTCCAGAGCGTTAAAAACGTCGATCCTTCATCATCACCGTCACAATTTGTCATATAATTCAGAAGTGCTTTCCTAAAAAAGTACAAAAAAAGTATTGTAAGGTGGTACCTTACAGTAACGTTTGATTGCAGGTGAAATTCGACCCAGATATGACGTCACAGGATTTTTGGGAAATTTAACCCATGGTGAAAGATGGGGATTTTTGGTGCTAGCAAGGGGTCTCACGGGTGTCCTATTCAAGCCATTACTCTATGCTTGCAGTTGACGCTGAACGATACTGAGCTGAACCGGCAACTGTAAACATTATGACAGAACTCTTTTACTTTTTGGTGTATAGTTGAAAACACTTAACATGGGACTCTATGGATATAATCTAACTTCGTTCAATATGACGTACTTCCGTTTGAGCGATTTCACTTTCCCTCGCCATGGTAAGAACTGTTGACGAGTACAAGAGACTTAGCGTACGCACACGGCGAGAGGCAAATCGCAATTCCGTTTCCATGGCAACCGAAAATTTGCTCAATGATAAAGTATATAGAGTCTGGCTAAATTAGTAAATTCGTCAAAAATCGGAAAAAGAACTAGAGCTGCGGTCGTTGCGGTACGTAGTAGTTGGTTGGTTGTAGTTTATTTGGTCTTGAAGGCCTTATAGAGGTCAAATGACGCAAGATATAATCATACAAACAGTTTGCATGGTGTGCAGTAATTTGAAGAACATACATTTAGGTTCACACATTGCCAAATTCTTTAGGGTCGTTATATCATTATGCCATATTAGGGTATAGAACTATCTCTGAAAATATCCATGTTAAGAATTGACACAGAGCGCTTAGTCTGGGCACCAGAGCGCTGCAAGAACCGTGGTGTACCGGGCCAGGGTAAAGCGTGACCGGACCTGAGCCCACACCCGCTCGTTACGCAACAGATGCACTCAGACATAAGCTACATGCACTTGGCGTCAGCGTATCTAGCGGTGACCTTTATACCTCATGTCGGGTTGTCATGCGACATGCATGCTTGGGTCTGTCATGATCGTGAGAGGACTTGGCCTAGTTTGCTATGACCGTCAGAGAACATGACTAACGGTATGTGGCCTAAGTTTATAATGGCCGTGAGGCTTGGCAGCTCGTGGGGGGCAAGGGGCGTGGGGGGGGGGGGGGGAGGGCAAGTTCCCAAATCACGAAAATAATAGCAATTCATTATCGGCTCACGAGGATAATTAAACCATAATCCCGATTCAAAATATATCACGCTCTAGTTAGGTAACATTGAGTTACATATATCACTAAGGATTTACTGTGACCCCCTTCCTATCTCCCACTCAGGTAACACAGAGTTATGTTTCGCTAAGGGTTCGCTGTTACCCCTCCTTATATCTCATTCAGATGACACTGAATTATGTATCGCTAAAGGTTTAATCATAGACATAATGATAGACCCTTTGCAGTGTGATCTATCACCATCTGATTGCCCCCGGAGGTTTCTGGGTTCAATTTAACTTCAGTATGCTTAAACAATTGTGTAACGTCACGCCTTTGTCTTAAGTGTTCACTATCGTGATGAATGGATCGAAAAACATACCTAGCCGTGTTGTATTAACGTAAGTGTGCGTTATTCAAATAAAGAACGGTAAAGCAGTGCTTTATTTTGATAATGAACGGAAAAATTGTGCATTATCTAGATAAAGAACAGTTGTTAAGATTGACTCGTCAAGTGTCACGGTATAATCAGTCGAGCTGAGCTGAGCGGAGCCGAGTTGGCTGGTGTTGACAGAACTTGCCAATTTCAAGACAAACAATGGAATGCATAAGTCAATGTTAAGAACCAAAGGGGCGGGGGTTAGATCAGAAATCTCAAAATATATAGAAATTCCACAGTTATCGATTGCATACATTTCTCATTATATCCGTCATATCGCTTTTCAGGGGGAGATGTTTTCACGAAACTAAGAAGCAATGACTTCCAAAATGTCTACTTCATCCACGCTTTCCCACCCCTACCCTCCCCCCTGGGGCTTCACAATGACGAACCGTTGTTTCCACAATGTGACTCCTGTATTCGTCGGGCAGTGCAATTGACACAATAGTCAATTCCTGTGTCCAAACGTGAGCACATGTCATGCCTTGTTATAACAATTTTATAAGTACTAGTTAAAGAACGAGCTGGAGTGCATTCGCCAAAATAAAGAACGAGACGCGATAGCGTCGAGTGGTTAAACGTTAAAGTTTAACTTTAACGTACTTATAAAATTGTTATGACAAGACATGACATGTGCTCACGTTTGGACCTTTGGTGCTTAACATTGGCTTATGCATTCCATTGTCTGTCTTGAAATTGGCTAATTCTGTCAACGCCAGCCAACTCGGCTCCGCTCAGCTCAGCTCGACTGATTATACCGTGACACTTGACGAGTCAATATTACCAACTGTTCTTTATGTAAATAATGCACAGTTTTTCCGTTCATTATTAAAATAAAGGACTGTTTTACCGTTTTTTATTCGAATAACGCACACTTACGTTAATACAACACTCGCTGTCGTGCATTCCCAAAATAAACCACTCGACGCTATCGCGTCTCGTGCTTTATTTTGGCGAATGCACTCCAGCTCGTTCTTTAAAGTTGCATGTCGAGTTCTTTCCCGCCAAAACCAAGCCCAGGCAAAATTTATATCAAAATTTGCAGAAAACTCGATTGTTCCATTCCATAAATTCAGAAACCTGATAAACCTCGCCGTTTCGGCTGTAGTGTAGCAAACGTGTCTATCCCACAACACCACAGCACTCTGTCGCGGCACTGCTACTTATACCAAAGCATCGCGGAGCACACAAACTGATGACGTTTACCACTGAAATGAAAATTTGTGGTAAATTGATATCACGGGCAAGGCTAAGAGACACTATTTGGCAGTCTGGCATTGGTGGAGTATACACAAAACCAATCTTGAATGATTCAAGGACTGATTCTTATTTGTATTTTGACCTCTTTAGTTTTGGCGGGAAAGAGCTCGACATGCAACTTTAACTAGTAGTTACATAAAGGTTGTCTAAGACAGCAAAATATACTTTTAACGCGCCACTGTCCTAGTTTTGAGTAGGGCCTATATGGAGTCGATGTTGGCTGAGCGATTTAACCCGAAATGTATATATTTGCATAAGTTGGCCCAGATAGAAAAAAAAGACACCACGTGCTTGGGTCCGGGTTGGTTGGCCGGTTTGTAGGGTGCTTCAAGCAGACCATATCGCAACACAGGTTAGAGTCAAAGGTAGAGGAGCCATATGCCTCCGGGCGTAGCTCCATTCGAACCATGTAATTCTTACACTTATATTTAGCATAGTTACCCTCCTGACCAAATCGTCACCGCCCCCCTCCCCCCGGCCAAATCGTCCCGCCCCCTCCCCCCTCCTCCCGCCCCCCGCCCCCGGGATCGATGAAATGCGGCTTGCCAATTCAGGTAGTTATTACATGTTTTAGTCACGAGGGTCGAGGCCCGAATCACCGGGAAAAGATTCGACTGACAAACGTACTCGATGGACATTTAATGAAATAATGGATTGATAACAAAAACGTTACACATTATAGTATTATTGTATTAGGGCTTTCATCATAATTTGTCCTAATAATTATTATAAACGCATGTTTTGTACCATGTGACCTATTATCTTGTTTGGCCTACGTGAACCTCGATTTGGAATGTTTTAGTTCGAGGCAAGAGACAAGAGACATGACAAGCGTGTTGACACCATTATGTAAGCCTCGATACTGGTATATCACAAGAAACTCCCATCTCCCGAGAGTACCACAGGGATCAATACTTGGCCCACTACTTTTTATAATCTATACAAGCGACATGTCTAGAGCGGTGCGATATTTAGTGCAATTATATATGCTGATGATACAACCCTTTCTAGCACACTTAGCGCGTTCGTCTCCAAGACAAATATACAACATATTACTCACATATTAAACAATGAATTTTTTGTTTTAACTAACTGGCTTAAATTAAACCAACTGCCTCTTAATATAAAAAAAAAACGAATTCTGGATTTTCTATATGCCACAACAGCGAGTAACGATACCAGAACTCTATATTGAAAATAGCAATATAGAATGTGTTGATGAATTTGATTTCCTTGAACTGACCATACAGAAACATTTGAAATGGTCCAGTCAAAGCGATAACATTGCTTCTAAGATATCTAAAGAGGTTGAAATCAGCAGCAACTAAAATACATGACATTACAACTAAAGTAATTACATTGCTCACACCAATCTCTTATTGAAGCATTTTACTATCCTTAAATGGACGATATTAAAGAACTTCAGGCGGTAAAGTTTAATTATAGGTTAAGGCTTATGATTAAGGTTAATGATCTTCCCGCATATTTTCTTAAAACTTTTCACTTACCTTGTATACTAGACGGGGGGGATACATTCCAAGGCAAATGGTCTTCGCGATTGGCATCCAGGAATTCTTGGACATTCGCGATCAGCTGTTGGCAATTTTTGGGGATCTTTATCCGTACAATTCCTGGTTCAACGCAAAGACAGTTTGCCTATTTACCGCGATTGGTTATATCAGTCTGTGATTTTCTCGATATTCGCGATATCACTATTAGGGCGTTTTTTTCGCGCCCAGCTTTAAAATGTCTTAATCTTGGAGATTCGATATTGCTCTCCCTAATTCTTGGGGATTCACGATTTTTTTTGTATAAACTTAATTTATTTAACGAGGTTACCGATAGCGAATACACATATCAACGGCCACCCCAACATGAAGACTTATAGACTCAAATGGAAGCGACTGCTTAAAGGTAAATTGTTATGTGTGCCTAATAAATAACTAATTTTGGTATTTGACATTACTTAGTCACCAAAACGTTACTACATTGTTCGGCAGTGGTATGGCAAAATTATGAACAGAACTTTACTATTTCACTTCAAGGCCTCAGGCCCATAGTACACAAATGTCAAATTTAAGCCGGTCTTATAATTCAAACTGCAGTAATACTGTTATTATACATACCATGACGTTTGAAGGCATAGAAAACAAATGCTGCTAATCTCTGTTGCACATCGCTGTTCTTGATGGACATTAGGTTTCTGAAAGCAAACTGACCATCTATTTTAAAACAATATAGAAATTGTAGTCGGATGTCGTCGTAAAGAGGACACAAGTTTACAAAGTGCGATTCATTCTCGATAATTTCTTTCGAGTTTGAGAGACAATATGTACATAATCTATTTTCTCGCACAACTAGTCCGCGTAGTTTTTCAGCAGCCAAACAATGGGTGGAACATCGTAGCTTCGTTAATGCAGTTCGTAGTTTCGCGACGCGTACAGACGATAAATATAGTTCTGGTTCCAGCAAAGATTTATAAGTACAATACGAAGATAACTTTGACGTGCCCGTTACCATGGCGTTCCATTCTTGAATAGTAATGTCTGCTACCCTTTGCTTAAATTCGGAAACAAATAATTCTGGGTTTCCTACTCCTTGGCATACCCAAACATGTCCAAATCCATATTTAAATAATAATTCCTTGATGTGATACGCCCAAGTTTTTTCCCCATTATTACACAGCTGAAACAGGTGCTCGTAGCAACTATGATTATATCGATGTTCATCAGTCTAAACCAATCGAAGCCAAAACTTGATACATCTGGTCATGTAGAGAACACTGAATGGTTTTTGCCCACATTCACCTAAAACTGCACAATGCGGTACGTTCTTCGGAAAATTTAACACAATCTTTAACACTTTTGCCTGAAATTGTTCAATTTCGGTTCTATACATATATCCCCAAAGTTCACATCCGTATAACAGAATTGGTGCCACCGACTTGTTAAATATATCTAGGCATATTTTTATTGGTATATCACCACATTTTGATCTGAGGGATTTAAGCATAATTATACCCTTGGATGCTTGCTGGACAAGTGATTTTAAAGGGCGGATCCAATTTAGTTTTGATGACATCACTAATCCTAAATATTTATAATATGATACAGTTTCAATCGGTTGTCCATTAATAAACCATTTCTCATTTTTTCGTAGGTGACCGCCTCTGCGGAAAACAACATTTTTTGTTTTCGAGAAATTTATTTGCAGAGTAGTCTTTACAAAATTTGGCTAATTCATCAAGTTGTTTTTGTAATCTGCCAACCGTATCGTTAATTAACGTTAAATCGTCAGCGTACATTAACCTGAATACACCCGGGAATACCTCACTAAAATAGATACCATTGCAGTCTCTTTGTCTGAAACGACTTTTTAACTCGTTTATATATAACAGAAAGAAGAATGGGCTGAGCATACACCCTTGTTTTACCCCTATGGAACAATCAAAATAGTCGGAAAGACCGTTCGGAGTTTTCACACACGACTTTAAGTTTGAGTACATGGATTTATAAACTGTTAAAATCTTGCTATGGACTCCTTCAGTAATGAGTCTATACAACAATGCAGAATAAGGGATAACGTCCAACGCCTTAGTCAGATCTACGAATACACAGTAAAACCTACCCTTTGGTGCAATTAAATATCTCTCTGTCGTGCTATATAATGTAAACAGATTATCGGTGGTAGACCGCCCTTTTCTGTAAACCCCTTGACCTTCACTGATTTTCTGATTCATTTCAGCCCAACAGGTAAGCCGAGTGTTTAATACCTTTGTAAAAACTTTTCCTAGTACATTCAGCAACGATATTCCGCGATAGTTTCGTACATCAGATTTGGAACTTTTCTTATGTATGGGGCTCATGATTGCTTCTGACCAAGCGTCTGGGAACTGCCCAGTATCTAGGACAACGTTAAAGAGGCGAGTTATTGGTTCTTTGAAGACACCCAAACAACTTCTATATATCTCGTACGTTAGACCATCTGACCCTGGGCTTTCACCATCGGGAAGATTTTTTATAACACATTCAACTTCATCAGTAGTTATTTCCCTATTTAGCATGTCGGGGTGATTATCGGCACATTCAGAACATGCCACCCCGTGCTGGTTAAGGGTTTCGTTTATAGTTTCATCAAATGCGGTTGGCTCGGGTACAGTGCTAAGGAGAGAGGAGAAAAACCCGCTCCATTCGTCAAGGGTTATACTTGACGGTAGGCAGTTTTTGAAGTTGATTGAGTTTATAAAAGGCCATAATTTAGCTGGTTCGTTCCTTACGCTCTCTAAATAATTCAAATGTATTATGACAACGTTATGACAAGGTTATGCTGCAACCGTCGAACCTTCGGTAACAAGTTCATAACGTAGAAGAAGCATCTGGCATATCGAGCTTCAATATAACATGCTAATTAGCCAAATATTCTACAAATTACTAACACAGTTTTGCAAAGTGTAATCTGGTTTGTAGCCCTTTATGTAGCACACTGATGTCCTTCCGAGGTTTTTGGCGTATGTAACGATCTATATATACTTTACCCTATTCATTGCAATTCTGTATCTTTTGACGACCATAAAATCAATGATAACTATTAACCCCGCATATTTATAATGTGGATTACAGCATGGCGCCATGGTCACGAAAATACTATATTAATATTAATTTTATAATATATAATTTTTTTGTAAAAATTACTTATTTCAAGAGATTATCAATACCAAATTCACATGTTAATGACCACCTCAACATTTAGGTAATGCTTCCCATGTCTTATATTGTTTATCCGGGTGACAATGGCATTGTACTTGCCTTATTTTTGTCGATTTTTAAACCTTGAATTCGCCATAAACAATAGACTCAAACACATGGCAATCCAAAGCAGGATTGCTGTTCGCAAGGACATCAATTTACCCTAGCATTGTCTGTCACCTGTCTTGAAAATAGGCCTTACATTTGCCTCTCTCCAAATATGCGGGAAGGAATGATATGATATACTTCATTTGTGGAGGTCTGTCAAAGGCTGAGGAATAACTTGCGCAGACACCTAACGTTCGGGTGGTACATCAAGTTAGGGGAGGGGAGACACCACAGTGAGGTGGTGCAGGGGAGACACCCCAAAGTTCATGTGGTACAACAAGTTAGGGGGGAGACACCTAAAGTTAGGGGAGACACCCAAAGTTAGGGGAGACACCCACCGTTAGGGGAGACACCCAAAGTTAGGGGAGAGAAATTGGTGGAGGGGAGACACCCAAAGTTAGGGGAGAGAAATTGGTGGAGGGGAGACACCCAAAGTTAGGGGAGAGAAGTTGTTGGAGGGGAGAGACCCCAAGTTAGGGGCGAGAAGTTGGTGGAGGGGAGACACCCCAAGTTGATGGCGGGGAGATACCCCAGGTTATGGGAGGGAGACACCCGAGGGAGATTATGAATATTTATATCGTGCAATGGCAGACAATAACTCACACCCGAGCATATGGTTCACGGCCTTAGCCTAATACATCGCGACAGTATGGTACTCGAAAAGTAGTAAACAAAGGTTCCCTTTGGCCTTGCTTTGATGTTTAGACTTGCAGAAGGGGATCATTTAAACAAGTAACGGGCAAAAACGATACGCAAGCTATAGTGAAGCAGTGTTTATAATGCTGACAGAATATTTCAAGTTATAGGCTAGAGGTTATACTCAACAGAAAGATGAGCTGCATCCAAATGTAATTTGTTCCTCAATACAGGCTCCGGTAACCAAAAGGTATTGATCAAGTTTATCCCATATCGATGCTCGTGGAGGAGACCCACAGACCAATGTTCATAATCCAGGCCACACATGGCCACGTGGGGAACAGATTCGCGCGAATGTTGACCCATCTGGCTGCCATTAATCCCCACCGCGGCAGTCGCGCAGGGGACCTGGGTGATGAATTCATCGCCCGGGTCATGAATTCATTACCCGGGTCCGTCCGACTGCCGGTTCGAGTTGCCCATATGGTATCACTAACCCGGGACCTTTAAACCACAGTGTCGTGAACGTACGGATAGCCAGAAAGTTCCAGATTCCGGTTTCAAATAATGAAGTGTTTGATATAGATGAGAGATAAGCACGGGTGACTTTGGTACGGCTGTACAGGCTCACCAGACCATATGACTCGTCCACGGAATAATGGCGGCTGCAATAGTTAAAGGCATTTGTGGACTTACATTGGGATGGTGCATAGCGTTTATCTTATACTATCACGCCAGGGACTATAGCGGATTCAGTTACGGCGGACAACCCATAGACCGACAACTTATGGGGCTTTTAAAGGTTGTCAAGCCATTTACTGACGAGATTAACTTGACACGGAAGCGATTCATTGGGAAGCAAACGGCTTGGCGTGGACCGGGCGTTATCTCTGCCGTTCACGACGGAAAACAAGAATCTTACTTCAAAGACATCGGGAAGTATTCGACAATGAAAACCCTCTTCCTCAATCTATCCAGATCAGATCTTTCACCATATGTAGTCAACTTCTATTATGATTACGGAGCCTCAAGCTGTGCAAAGGTAGCCAAGGGCAATGTGGACACACCAGGTCAGCTCAACCATGAATACGGCTCGGAATGCCGCGAGAACATTTTGGATACCATCAACCCCCATCCTCTCTCAAACGCCACTCTGGCCGTCGGACTGCCTCGTCAAGCGGTGGAGAGATTCGCCGAGAAGGGGGCGACAATTTGGACATTCTTTCATGTAATTCAAAATGCGTTTGTGGAGGACAATGGCAACGTTATTTCAGAAGATTTTAAACTTGTTCCCCAGAGATGCAAACAGGATTTATCCCGTAAGAGACCCACAGTGACTGGCGGGCCCGTTGTGGCGGAAGTGTTCTCTATCGCGCAGGCCTGGGGCGCTGCCTTCTATCACGCCACGCTGGAAAATCTCCCGCGGCTCGCCCCGTACGTGGAGTTCCTGAATGCCAACCCGGGAGTGAAGATCCACGTCAGCGGAGCCAGCAGATTCCTTGGCCTTCTCGGCATTGTGGACGTTGAAAGTCGGTTGGTCATGGGAAGCATCAAAGCCAAGTTGTTGTACTTGCCGGCCGGGGGTCCTTGCGGTCATACCCCGGTCTTCACCTCTCAGCTGCTGTCCCTGCGACTGCGCAGTGCATTCCCCGTCTACCCGCGGGACACCGTGGTGCTCATCCAGCGCAGTAACACGCGCTCCCTCGTCCATCACGCCGCCATCTTGGACATGCTGAAGCGTCACGCTGAGCCGAGAGGTCTCCGCGTGGCCGTCTACGGGGACAATCCTGTGCCCGGCGTGGAGGACACCACTGAGGTGTTTGGTCGGGC
The DNA here is from genome assembly GCA_964019135.1 of Arenicola marina. Lineage (NCBI taxonomy): Eukaryota > Metazoa > Annelida > Polychaeta > Arenicolidae > Arenicola > Arenicola marina. The sequence continues at coordinate 3,518,644 of OZ025257.1, read as the reverse complement.
CCTGATAGTGGTGGCCCCCCACGGGGCGGGGGAGTCTAACCTCATCTTCTCCCGGCCCGGCACCGTCCTCTTAGAGGCTCTGTGTGTCGCCGACGGTAAGGTCAACCTATGTTACAAGGACATGTGCCAAGGCTTAGGAATGAGGTAGTTCGGCGTAACGCTTGACAAAGGCTGCCGGAAGATATCGGCAAGTGATTTGGAAGAACCTTTACAAATATATCTGTCCTTGTTTGATAAAGGTCTGCTGTAGCTAACATTATAACGCACTGTTATTCCGGTGAATTAGGAACGATAGCAAAGACTAAAGTTAGACCGTATCGAAGAACTTCGAGGCGTATTCGAAAAGTTCTGAGATGTTATTAACGAGCAATAAATTACTTTTGACTGAAAATAAAGTTTGTTGTAATATATCGTATGCTCAGTGTCTTCATTCATACCATTAAATCTAAGCAATACCTTAACTAAGATACTTTTTCAGATGTTTTAGTATTCCGTTAGATCGATCTTGTCAGTGTTGCATCTTAACAAGGAGTTTACTTTACTACAGCAGGACAGAATTTAACATTGTGTGCCCAAAAAGATCCACGTAGAAAAAGTTTGCAAGGATTTTCATTTGCTTCACATTTTGGATATACTATATATCTAGTGTCAAGGATCTTGGGGGGGGGGAGAGGTAGGGGGGTCGCAACCGACACACCCTTGGGAAGTTGAACATACACCGTAAAAGTAAGTTTTCCGACGTGATCAAGTGACAGTGTGCAGATACACCCCCCACCCGGTCGCATATCCTCCTTTGTAAAATTTTTAGTGTCAGTTTTCGAAAATTGACCAGTATGGTCTACATGATATATATCTGTATATAAAATTCATGACACTTAAAATGGTCAAATTGTCATGCATTATTAGTTTTTTCAAAAAGTCCGACAATTTCGGCTCATACCTAACCTAAATACTATACAATACTACACAGAGCACATGCCCACATTGTTAAGTGGTGCTTAACTTAACTTAAGTACCATACTGGGGCAAAGTGGAGTTATGCCCCCGAGACATAGGATTACCTCTACATGTGAAGAAGTCTGTAAGATATCAATCATATCTGAACACACAAATATTTACTGAAACATGTGAAATGTACAATTAGTAGGACTTTCAGGCGGGGGGCGGGGGGAGGGGGGGGGGCATCCATCTTCCTTACTACATTGAGTTATCCTATAATAATATAATAATAATAGACTGTGTAAAATGACAATGACATTGGTCAATTATATTCAATTATATTGTTTAATTTGAAGTCACTAATAAACCATGATGGCGGGTGAGCTGCATATATCTCTTATCTACATATATATATTTGTGATGCATGAACTCACAAGTGGCTATAATAAACAAATATCTATCTATCTACCCTAATTTCATTTGATAGTGTTTGCAATGTACATTCTGGTTTGCGTCTCATGGGATGGACAGTGGATTAATCTGCCGTTGGCTGTGTTCCGAGTATGTGTGTGTTCGTTACAACCGAGGGACAATAACCCAATGCTCCCCTCTCCTGCGGGGGGGGGGGGGGGGGGTATTTAGCTTTTTCCGGCCTCAAACGGAGGAAAAGACACACGCTATTTTGTCTCACGACTTGGATTTAGCAGTGTGTTATGATATTTCACTCGCCGGGGATGAAGGATATGATGTTCGCCACAAATCGTTGATGATATAGGATTATATAACATAGGAGGGAGATCGAAGTTCCAGCGAGGTGATAGTCCATGAGCCAGTAGGGTTGATCGGTACCATCTGAGGGCGCGAATGTTCATAATGATTTTTGGGACGGTATACATCCCTGAACATGAAAAATAGTTGATACCATTGCCGCACTCACAGCCTTTTCTGATCAATCACCCTGGTTTTAACTCTACCCCCTTTTAACCCCAACCATTGTTCTGCCATTTAAAGGAGTGGTCAGAAGGCCAGAAGCGTAAACGTTGAGACAACGAATTTGAAACTTTATAAGTTAGGATAAAAAAGGTCGCCATAGTAATCACCACGGCGTCGGACCGCCATATTGAATTCCACAATGGCCGCCATAGAAAGGCATTTCTCTACTTTACAGTATATCGGTTTCTACAAAACATGCGATGATGACCTTGCTGTCTAAACACACACTTTTGGAGCCAAGGAATCCATTTCTGAAAAACGGAATATCGCCAGATGGCTGCCTAATGAAACAGCAAGATGAACGTTTCTCAAAATCGATAAATGTTCCTCTTCACATTCACATGCCTATACATGACCAATACATATGTCATCTAATTACTAGTTACTGCTCATCTAATTACTAATTACGTTGTTAAAACATTAAACCATGTAATATGTACCGGTACGGTAAATAAATATCAATAGTCAGATCTATATTGATCGAACGTTCAACGAATTTGTAAAATTGTTGGACGCAATGGTTAATGTGTCTTTCAATACCAACTGATTCCATATAATGGCGTGTTGGTTGGTAAAACAACAATTGTAATGCAACCTTTAGACACTATCATGTTTAACATTCATTGTTGAAATTACACATCTATTATTGATGAAGCGATATCACAATATATAGCCAGTCTATAGTAACCTGTTCACTCCAAAGCCCCATCTTAGGTAAATAGGTAAAACCTAAAAGGGCGAGCGCAACTATTTTCGGACTGAAAACGTTTACTATTCGACACTAAAGTACCGAATTACCTGTGTATATCTAGGAAGAATGGCAAGTGTTGCCGTTTTCCAGTTTTCCAGATCATCTATAATAACCGCTAATATTGCGTTACTCAACAGTTTGGTTCCCGGAAAGGTAATGAAAACTATGGATCTTAAATCTGTAATTAAGCTGGATATACATAAACTGCACGGCAAAACAAATGAAAATATAGGCCAATGTGTTTAATTCAGGTAACCAAACTGATTGGAGATATACGTGATGAAATACGAGTACGTAAGTACGGCCCTATGATCATTCATAAAACAAAACTGGCATGGAACGCGCAACATGCAACTGCAAAGTAAGCCAATATACTATCCAAAGAGTCAATAGCAGATCGGGGGATACTAGACTCTTTATGGAAACACTATGGGATGAATAACTGTATTTGTCCTGAATGGTTATCATTATCATAACGCGCCGTAATGGGAGCATCGAGCTAATACTTGCCTGCCTTATGACCGCCACATCAAACCGGCCCCTGTGGTCTTTTTCCAAGCATCGTCTCCATATTGCGGCCGTGCAGCTTGCACCAAGCAGTGCCTACCCGGAAGCAGTGCCTACCCGGAAGCAGTGCCTACCCGGTGGCAATGCCTACCCGGTGGCAATGCCTACCCGGAAGCAGTGCCTACCCGGAAGCAGTGCCAAGCAGTGCCTACCCGGAAGCAGTGCCTACCCGGTAGCAGTGCCTACCCGGAAGCAGTGCCTACCCGGTGGCAATGCGGGCTCTCGACCTCGCCCTGTGTTGCACAGAAGAGGTATGGTAGGCCTACCTCAGAGCAATAACCGTCACAATGCTTCTAATTTGTCTAGTTCTGAAGAGACGTTCAATCTGCTCTGAAAACAGGCAGCTAAAGTGGCTTGTTTGATTAATTGGACTTTCTGGTCGTTGCTTCTGGCGTTGACATGGCCCACCGTAGACGTCCAAGGGGATGGGAAATCATGTCCTTCATTTGGAGATCGCCCTTTTGTGCCATCATGATGATGCGTCCAAATAGTGACATAGGCTACCCGTTTTCACGACCAGCGTCCTCGCAGTCGTCTTCACTTTCTTCTTCCCACAATTGTTGCTAAGCGCGTAGTCTCATTGGATCGTGAGATCTCTGTAGACGTGGATTCTATTCTTTTTTGCCTTGAGCATGTTGAGGGTAGCATAACTTAGCTCTCGAATGTCTATGTGCTGTTATCATATCATGTTCCTCGGAGCCGAAAACAAACAAAATCCACCACTTTTTGTACTGGTGAAAGTTTTCAACAACAATTTTCAACAACTCTCCCCGCCGCCGTGTCGCTGTTACGTCACAGTTCTCGTCGATCTCCCGGCAGAGGGCGTTACGCTTACGCCATAGTCCTAGGAAAAATTGTGATGCGAGGAACGAGCTCCGTCTGCCGGGAGATCGAAGATCGGGAGATGTTGAAAATTGTTGTTGAAAACTTTCACCAGTACAAAACGTGGTGGATTTTGTTTGTTTTCAATCTCATTGCCCTTGGAACTATAAAGGTATGAAGAACAACTTGACAAATTGATAACGACCGCTTATTTCTGTACTTTCTGCAATCGACGGCCGAAGGGCGCTGATTTTTAAATCAACGCTTACAACCGAAACTGGCTTCATGGCTCTCTCTCGTCTCCTTTAGGTGCGAGGTCAAGAGAGCCATGTGTCAAGGCTACTCCTCAGGCAGATTGGTCATATGTGTGTAGTGGCGGTTACATATCTTGCATGATTCACTCTGTCGTAAGGAAAACACAATGGAATCGCTTAAATAAACTGCACGTGGAACTTCCAGGCACCCTCAGGAGAAAAAACCTGCACGCCCTGCACGTTGATGTTCAATTGGTCTAAAAACAAACTGATATTTCATTTCGTCCCCTTCGTGGTTTCTTCCACCCAGAATATGACCTCTGCCCAGGCTGGTCGCATTAACGCCTCGTAGCTGTACGTGTGTATTCTGACAGCTCGGTTGTACATGCATCCACTCGCCGAGCCTCCGGCAACAATGCTTGACTGTATATATATCTTTGAGACCACCGTCTTAAAAACGCTTTCTTATGATGGCCAGAGCATTGCCCAGTGTGTGTTTATCATCAGCAATTTGAGAAACATGTCGTCCACATGAGGCTGGGAAAAGCTACATAACCCGCCCGATAGGAGGACATTGGGTTATTGCAACCGTGAGTAAATTACACTTACACATACATACCCGGATGCAGCCAACGTCAAATTAAATCAGTCAATTCCATTGGGCGCAAGCGAATACATTGCAAACATAGAGATCCTTGAAACTTACAATAATGGTACATTTCAGTAACAATAATGACCCCACTACGCCTTGCAGTTATTCGATCCTATATAAGAACCCGCAACTCATTCCCTTACATAGCAAAGCGAACCAGGGTTGCCCGCTGGTCACGAGTCAAGGTCACAGCCAAGGTGACCTTGCCAAATGCCATGCCTGCTTCTATGCTATAAGCAAAAATGGGCAGGGGGGGGGGGGGGCAGGAGGTAAAGGGGGGAGTCGCAATGGTAATATGCATATGACATCGTTTGTGTGAATTTAATTTTCGTGCACGAAAATGCATATGACATTGCTTCTCGTGCCAGATGAATTAATCTCTGATCTCTCCACTCTTGCTCGGAACGTGTGCTGATACACCCATCTGGCACGAGAAGTAATGTCATATGCATTTTCACGCACGATAGACAAATGTCACCATTATAAACGTAGCTTAAATGCTAATTTGGGGCCCTATTGAGCTAAAAAAACAAACAAATCTAGACGAGCCGCAGCGGAGGAGCCTGGAGCGTTTATTGAGCGCGTGTGTGTCGGAGGCATGGGAGGGGGAGAGAGGGGCGGGGAGAAGGGCGAGGATGGAGGTGGGCGGTGGTCATAGTTCTTGATATTGATCTGATGTAGTTTCGCTAAAAAAAGGCTCGCTGACTGGCACGCTGTAATCGATGTTACTTCCAGCGCTGCTCGGCCCTATAATTAGTGTGACATTCTGATAGAGACGGGCAACATCTCACCCACCCAACCCGAGTACCTATCGATGTGAACACCGACACAGTGCCCATGTGCCAGTTTTGTCCCATGACGCCCTGCCCCACCATTGCCCACCATGGCCAATGACCTGCTGGTGCAGTGGTTAGCGCACTAGACCCCTGATCAATAGGTCCTGGTTCCTTGGTCCAGTTTAGCCCTTGTGTGCACAAAAGTGCGGTCTAAACCAATTTATCTCCCCCCATCACCACTGGTTTTTTCACAATGTTCCAGCCACCTCCGTATACGCAGGGAAAGCCCCGCCCAGGACGATTGAAACACGCTTATTCAGCTGTCGAGCATGGTTTAGTCTCTTATCGAACTTGGGTTAGTTATCTGAAGCTCAATGAGCGACCAACTTTCCCAGTTTCCCGCTATGAAACTCCAAATTGTGTACAGGGATATATAACACTTGTCTCTCAAGGTAAACCATACCCTGAGTGGTATGGTAATATATAGCATGAAGACTCTAAACTTACACCATACCCTGGTGGTATGGTAAGATATAGCATGACGTCTCTCAACGCACACCACACGCTAAGTGGTATGCTACTATATACCATGACGTATCTAAACCTAAACCATACACTAAGTGGTATGGTACTATATAGCATGACGTCTCTACACTAAGTGGTATGGCAATATATAGCATGACGTCTTTCAACGTACACAATACCATAAGTGGTATGCTAATATATAGCATGATGTATCCCAACGTACACCATACCCTAAGTGGAGATATACATATATATTATTGATTTGAAAGGTATCGATATCTGACGCAGACATCCCGCACCACTCCACCCCACCCCGCCCCGCCCCACACCACCCCCCACCACCCAACCCCACACATGATTACGTCCATGATTAACGTAAAGAGCACTCATTCATCATGATCGATATGCATTATGGTACAGTCATTGAGCGTGCCTCTAATCGGGTCGGGATTCTAACTCGCTCTCTCATCCACTTGTGACACCGGGTCCGGGGTAAACCCAGTAGATGTGTAGATGTTCGATTTTTAAAGGCTCAGACAAGATATGGGAGACTTGTGCTAATATAAACCCGCCTCTCTATCGAAACAATGCCATATGCATGTGTTTTGGCAAATACATGTGTATAATGCTGAATTAAAGGAAGCCCCAACAGCGTGTCGAGAGGGTGTCAATCCTTCCTTCGGCACCAACACATGGTCTCACCAGATCCTAGTGGCATACAGTCCCTGACCTTGATGGGCGGGGCATGGGGTGACCAATAGAGGACTAGACCTTGATGGCTGGGGCATGGGCTGACCAGGAGAGGACTGTAGTTTGATGGGCGGGGCATGGGCTGGCCAGTAGAAGGCTGGACCTTGATGGGTGAGACATGGGCTGACCAGTAGAGGACTGTAGCTTAATGGGCGGGGCATGGGCTGACCAGTAGAGGACTGTAGCTTGATGGGCGGGGCATGGGTTGACCAGTAGAGCACTGGACCTTGATGGGCGGGGCATGGGCTGACCAGTAGAGGACTGTAGCTTGATGGGCGGGGCATGGGCTGACCAGTAGAGGACTGTAGCTTGATGGGCGGGGCATGGGCTGACCAATAGAGGACTGTAGCTTGATGGGCGGGGCATGGGCTGACCAGTAGAAGGCTGGACCTTGATGGGTGAGGCATAGGCTGACCAGTAGAGGACTGTAGCTTGATGGGCGGGGCATGGGCTGACCAGTAGAGGACTGTAGCTTGATGGGCGGGGCATGGGCTGACCAGTAGAGGACTGTAGCTTGATGGGCGGGGCATGGGCTGACCAGTAGAAGGCTGGACCTTGATGGGTGAGGCATAGGCTGACCAGTAGAGGACTGTAGCTTGATGGGCGGGGCATGGGCTGACCAGTAGAGGACTGTAGCTTAATGGGCGGGGCATGGGCTGACCAGTAGAGGACTGTAGCTTGATGGGCGGGGCATGGGCTGACCAATAGAGGACTGTAGCTTGATGGGCGGGGCATGGGCTGACCAGTAGAGGACTGTAGCTTGATGGGCGGGGCATGGGCTGACCAGTAGAGGACTGTAGCTTGATGGGCGGGGCATGGGCTGACCAGTAGAAGGCTGGACCTTGATGGGTGAGGCATAGGCTGACCAGTAGAGGACTGTAGCTTGATGGGCGGGGCATGGGCTGACCAGTAGAGGACTAGACCTTGATGGCTGGGGCATGGGCTGACCAGTAGAGGACTGTAGTTTGATGGGCTGGGCATGGGCTGACCAGTAGAGGACTGTAGCTTGATGGGTGAGGCATGGGCTGACCAGTAGAGGAATGTAGTTTGATGGGCGGGGCATGGGCTGACCAATAGAGGACTAGACCTTGATGGCTGGGGCATGGGCTGACCAGTAGAGGACTGTAGTTTGATGGGCGGGGCATGGGCTGACCAGTAGAAAGCTGGACCTTGATGGGTGAGGCGTGGGCTGACCAGTAGAGGACTGTAGCTTGATGGGCGGGGCATGGGCTGACCAGTAGAGGACTGTAGCTTGATGGGCGGGGCATGGGCTGACCAGTAGAGGACTGGACCTTGATGGGCGGGGCATGGGCTGACCAGTAGAGGACTGTAGCTTGATGGGCGGGGCATGGGCTGACCAGTAGAGGACTGTAGCTTGATGGGCGGGGCATGGGCTGACCAGTAGAGGACTGTAGCTTGATGGGCGGGGCATGGGCTGACCAGTAGAAGACTGGACCTTGATGGGTGAGGCATGGGCTGACCAGTAGAGGACTGTATCTTGATGGGCGGGGCATGGGCTGACCAGTAGAGGACTGTAACTTGATGGGCGGGGCATGGGCTGACCAGTAGAGGACTGGACCTTGATGGGCGGGGCATGGGCTGACCAGTAGAGGACTGTAGCTTGATGGGCGGGGCATGGGCTGACCAGTAGAGGACTGTAGCTTGATGGGCGGGGCATGGGCTGACCAGTAGAGGACTGTAGCTTGATGGGCGGGGCATGGGCTGACCAGTAGAGGACTGTAGCTTGATGGGCGGGGCATGGGCTGACCAATAGAGGACTAGACCTTGATGGCTGGGGCATGGGCTGACCAGTAGAGGACTGTAGTTTGATGGGCGGGGCATGGGCTGGCCAGTAGAAGGCTGGACCTTGATGGGTGAGACATGGGCTGACCAGTAGAGGACTGTAGCTTAATGGGCGGGGCATGGGCTGACCAGTAGAGGACTGTAGCTTGATGGGCGGGGCATAGGTTGACCAGTAGAGTACTGGACCTTGATGGGCGGGGCATGGGCTGACCAGTAGAGGACTGTAGCTTGATGGGCGGGGCATGGGCTGACCAGTAGAGGACTGTAGCTTGATGGGCGGGGCATGGGCTGACCAGTAGAGGACTGTAGCTTGATGGGCGGGGCATGGGCTGACCAGTAGAAGGCTGGACCTTGATGGGTGAGGCATGGGCTGACCAGTAGAGGACTGTAGCTTGATGGGCGGGGCATGGGCTGACCAATAGAGGACTGTAGCTTGATGGGCGGGGCATGGGCTGACCAGTAGAAGGCTGGACCTTGATGGGTGAGGCATAGGCTGACCAGTAGAGGACTGTAGCTTGATGGGCGGGGCATGGGCTGACCAGTAGAGGACTGTAGCTTGATGGGCGGGGCATGGGCTGACCAGTAGAGGACTGTAGCTTGATGGGCGGGGCATGGGCTGACCAGTAGAAGGCTGGACCTTGATGGGTGAGGCATAGGCTGACCAGTAGAGGACTGTAGCTTGATGGGCGGGGCATGGGCTGACCAGTAGAGGACTGTAGCTTAATGAGCGGGGCATGGGCTGACCAGTAGAGGACTGTAGCTTGATGGGCGGGGCATGGGCTGACCAATAGAGGACTGTAGCTTGATGGGCGGGGCATGGGCTGACCAGTAGAGGACTGTAGCTTGATGGGTGGGGCATGGGCTGACCAGTAGAGGACTGTAGCTTGATGGGCGGGGCATGGGCTGACCAGTAGAAGGCTGGACCTTGATGGGTGAGGCATAGGCTGACCAGTAGAGGACTGTAGCTTGATGGGCGGGGCATGGGCTGACCAGTAGAGGACTAGACCTTGATGGCTGGGGCATGGGCTGACCAGTAGAGGACTGTAGTTTGATGGGCTGGGCATGGGCTGACCAGTAGAGGACTGTAGCTTGATGGGTGAGGCATGGGCTGACCAGTAGAGGAATGTAGTTTGATGGGCGGGGCATGGGCTGACCAATAGAGGACTAGACCTTGATGGCTGGGGCATGGGCTGACCAGTAGAGGACTGTAGTTTGATGGGCGGAGCATGGGCTGACCAGTAGAAAGCTGGACCTTGATGGGTGAGGCGTGGGCTGACCAGTAGAGGACTGTAGCTTGATGGGCGGGGCATGGGCTGACCAGTAGAGGACTGTAGCTTGATGGGCGGGGCATGGGCTGACCAGTAGAGGACTGGACCTTGATGGGCGGGGCATGGGCTGACCAGTAGAGGACTGTAGCTTGATGGGCGGGGCATGGGCTGACCAGTAGAGGACTGTAGCTTGATGGGCGGGGCATGGGCTGACCAGTAGAGGACTGTAGCTTGATGGGCGGGGCATGGGCTGACCAGTAGAAGGCTGGACCTTGATGGGTGAGGCATGGGCTGACCAGTAGAGGACTGTATCTTGATGGGCGGGGCATGGGCTGACCAGTAGAGGACTGTAACTTGATGGGCGGGGCATGGGCTGACCAGTAGAGGACTGGACCTTGATGGGCGGGGCATGGGCTGACCAGTAGAGGACTGTAGCTTGATGGGCGGGGCATGGGCTGACCAGTAGAGGACTGTAGCTTGATGGGCGGGGCATGGGCTGACCAGTAGAGGACTGTAGCTTGATGGGCGGGGCATGGGCTGACCAGTAGAGGACTGTAGCTTGATGGGCGGGGCATGGGCTGACCAATAGAGGACTAGACCTTGATGGCTGGGGCATGGGCTGACCAGTAGAGGACTGTAGTTTGATGGGCGGGGCATGGGCTGGCCAGTAGAAGGCTGGACCTTGATGGGTGAGACATGGGCTGACCAGTAGAGGACTGTAGCTTAATGGGCGGGGCATGGGCTGACCAGTAGAGGACTGTAGCTTGATGGGCGGGGCATAGGTTGACCAGTAGAGTACTGGACCTTGATGGGCGGGGCATGGGCTGACCAGTAGAGGACTGTAGCTTGATGGGCGGGGCATGGGCTGACCAGTAGAGGACTGTAGCTTGATGGGCGGGGCATGGGCTGACCAGTAGAGGACTGTAGCTTGATGGGCGGGGCATGGGCTGACCAGTAGAAGGCTGGACCTTGATGGGTGAGGCATGGGCTGACCAGTAGAGGACTGTATCTTGATGGGCGGGGCATGGGCTGACCAGTAGAGGACTGTAACTTGATGGGCGGGGCATGGGCTGACCAGTAGAGGACTGTAGCTTGATGGGCGGGGCATGGGCTGACCAGTAGAGGACTGTAGCTTGATGGGCGGGGCATGGGCTGACCAGTAGAGGACTGTAGCTTGATGGGCGGGGCATGGGCTGACCAGTAGAAGGCGGGACCTTGATGGGTGAGGCATGGGCTGACCAGTAGAGGACTTTAGCTTGATGGGCGGGGCATGGGCTGACCAGTGGAGAACTGTAGCTTGATGGGCGGGGCATGGGCTGACCAGTAGAGGACTGTAGCTTGATGGGTTAGTCATGGGCTGACCAGTAGAGGACTGTAGCTCGATGGGCGGGGCATGGGCTGACCAGTACAGGACTATAGCTTGATGGGTGAGGCATGGGCTGACCAGTAGAGGACTGTAGCTTGATGGGTGAGGCATGGGATGACCAGTAGAGGACTGGACCTTGATGGGCGGGGCATGGGCTGACCAGTAGAGGACTGTAGCTTGATAGGCGGGGCATGGGCTGACCAGTAGAGGACTGTAGCTTGATGGGCGGGGCATGGCCTGACCAGTAGAGGACTGTAGCTTGATGGGCGGGGCATGGGCTGACCAGTAGAGGACTGTAGCTTGATGGGTGAGGCATGGGCTGACCAGTAGAACACTGTAGCATGATGGGTGAGGCATGGGCTGACCAGTAGAGGACTGGACCTTGATGGGCGGGGCATGGGCTGACCAGTAGAGGACTGTAGCTTGATGGGCGGGGCATGGGCTGACCAGTAGAGGACTGTAGCTTGATGGGCGGGGCATGGGCTGACCAGTAGAGGACTGTAGCTTGATGGGTTAGGCATGGGCTGACCAGTAGAGGACTGTAGCTTGATGGGCGGGGCATGGGCTGACCAGTAGAGGACTGTACCTTGATGGGTGAGGCATGGGCTGACCAGTAGAGGACTGTAGCTTGATGGGTGAGGCATGGGCTGACCAGTAGAGGACTGGACCTTGATGGGCGGGGCATGGGCTGACCAGTAGAGGACTGTAGCTTGATGGGCGGGGCATGGGATGACCAGTAGAGGACTGTAGCTTGATGGGCGGGGCATGGCCTGACCAGTAGAGGACTGTAGCTTGATGGGCGGGGCATGGGCTGACCAGTAGAGGACTGTAGCTTGATGGGTGAGGCATGGGCTGACCAGTAGAACACTGTAGCATGATGGGTGAGGCATGGGCTGACCAGTAGAGGACTGGACCTTGATGGGCGGGGCATGGGCTGACCAGTAGAGGACTGTAGCTTGATGGGCGGGGCATGGGCTGACCAGTAGAGGACTGTAGCTTGATGGGCTGGGCATGGGCTGACCAGTAGAGGACTGTAGCTTGATGGGCGGGGCATGGGCTGACCAGTAGAAGGCTGGACCTTGATTGGTGAGGCATGGGCTGACCAGTAGAGGGCTGGACCTTGATGGGCGGGGCATGGGCTGACCAGTAGAGGGCTGGACCTTGATGGGCGGGGCATGGGCTGACCAGTAGAGGACTAGACCTTGATGGGTGAGGCATGGGCTGACCAGTAGAGGACTGTAGCTTGATGGGCGGGGCATGAGCTGACCAGTAGAAGGCCGTAGCTTGATAGGCGGGGCATGGGCTGACCAGTAGAGGACTAGACCTTGATGGGCAGGGCATGGGCTGACCAGTAGAGAACTGGACCTTGATGGGCGGAGCATGGGCTGACCAGTAGAGGACTGTAGCTTGATGGGCGGGGCATCGGTTGACCCGTAGAGGACTGGACCTTGATGGGCGGAGCATGGGCTGACCAGTAGAGGACTGTAGCTTGATGGGCGGCACATGGGCTGACCAGTAGAAAACTGTAGCTTGATGGGTGGGGCATGGGCTGACCAGTAGAGGACTGTAGCTTGATGGGCGGGGCATCGGTTGACCCGTAGAGGACTGGACCTTGATGGGCGGAGCATGGGCTGACCAGTAGAGGACTGTAGCTTGATGGGCGGCACATGGGCTGACCAGTAGAAAACTGTAGCTTGATGGGTGGGGCATGGGCTGACCAGTAGAGGACTGTAGCTTGATGGGCGGCACATGGGCTGACCAGTAGAGGACTGTAGCTTGATGGGCGGGGCATGGGCTGACCAGTAGAAGGCTGGACCTTGATGGGTGAGGCATAGGCTGACCAGTAGAGGACTGTAGCTTGATGGGCGGGGCATGGGCTGACCAGTAGAGGACTAGACCTTGATGGCTGGGGCATGGGCTGACCAGTAGAGGACTGTAGTTTGATGGGCTGGGCATGGGCTGACCAGTAGAGGACTGTAGCTTGATGGGTGAGGCATGGGCTGACCAGTAGAGGAATGTAGTTTGATGGGCGGGGCATGGGCTGACCAATAGAGGACTAGACCTTGATGGCTGGGGCATGGGCTGACCAGTAGAGGACTGTAGTTTGATGGGCGGAGCATGGGCTGACCAGTAGAAAGCTGGACCTTGATGGGTGAGGCGTGGGCTGACCAGTAGAGGACTGTAGCTTGATGGGCGGGGCATGGGCTGACCAGTAGAGGACTGTAGCTTGATGGGCGGGGCATGGGCTGACCAGTAGAGGACTGGACCTTGATGGGCGGGGCATGGGCTGACCAGTAGAGGACTGTAGCTTGATGGGCGGGGCATGGGCTGACCAGTAGAGGACTGTAGCTTGATGGGCGGGGCATGGGCTGACCAGTAGAGGACTGTAGCTTGATGGGCGGGGCATGGGCTGACCAGTAGAAGGCTGGACCTTGATGGGTGAGGCATGGGCTGACCAGTAGAGGACTGTATCTTGATGGGCGGGGCATGGGCTGACCAGTAGAGGACTGTAACTTGATGGGCGGGGCATGGGCTGACCAGTAGAGGACTGGACCTTGATGGGCGGGGCATGGGCTGACCAGTAGAGGACTGTAGCTTGATGGGCGGGGCATGGGCTGACCAGTAGAGGACTGTAGCTTGATGGGCGGGGCATGGGCTGACCAGTAGAGGACTGTAGCTTGATGGGCGGGGCATGGGCTGACCAGTAGAGGACTGTAGCTTGATGGGCGGGGCATGGGCTGACCAATAGAGGACTAGACCTTGATGGCTGGGGCATGGGCTGACCAGTAGAGGACTGTAGTTTGATGGGCGGGGCATGGGCTGGCCAGTAGAAGGCTGGACCTTGATGGGTGAGACATGGGCTGACCAGTAGAGGACTGTAGCTTAATGGGCGGGGCATGGGCTGACCAGTAGAGGACTGTAGCTTGATGGGCGGGGCATAGGTTGACCAGTAGAGTACTGGACCTTGATGGGCGGGGCATGGGCTGACCAGTAGAGGACTGTAGCTTGATGGGCGGGGCATGGGCTGACCAGTAGAGGACTGTAGCTTGATGGGCGGGGCATGGGCTGACCAGTAGAGGACTGTAGCTTGATGGGCGGGGCATGGGCTGACCAGTAGAAGGCTGGACCTTGATGGGTGAGGCATGGGCTGACCAGTAGAGGACTGTATCTTGATGGGCGGGGCATGGGCTGACCAGTAGAGGACTGTAACTTGATGGGCGGGGCATGGGCTGACCAGTAGAGGACTGTAGCTTGATGGGCGGGGCATGGGCTGACCAGTAGAGGACTGTAGCTTGATGGGCGGGGCATGGGCTGACCAGTAGAGGACTGTAGCTTGATGGGCGGGGCATGGGCTGACCAGTAGAAGGCGGGACCTTGATGGGTGAGGCATGGGCTGACCAGTAGAGGACTTTAGCTTGATGGGCGGGGCATGGGCTGACCAGTGGAGAACTGTAGCTTGATGGGCGGGGCATGGGCTGACCAGTAGAGGACTGTAGCTTGATGGGTTAGTCATGGGCTGACCAGTAGAGGACTGTAGCTCGATGGGCGGGGCATGGGCTGACCAGTACAGGACTATAGCTTGATGGGTGAGGCATGGGCTGACCAGTAGAGGACTGTAGCTTGATGGGTGAGGCATGGGATGACCAGTAGAGGACTGGACCTTGATGGGCGGGGCATGGGCTGACCAGTAGAGGACTGTAGCTTGATAGGCGGGGCATGGGCTGACCAGTAGAGGACTGTAGCTTGATGGGCGGGGCATGGCCTGACCAGTAGAGGACTGTAGCTTGATGGGCGGGGCATGGGCTGACCAGTAGAGGACTGTAGCTTGATGGGTGAGGCATGGGCTGACCAGTAGAACACTGTAGCATGATGGGTGAGGCATGGGCTGACCAGTAGAGGACTGGACCTTGATGGGCGGGGCATGGGCTGACCAGTAGAGGACTGTAGCTTGATGGGCGGGGCATGGGCTGACCAGTAGAGGACTGTAGCTTGATGGGCGGGGCATGGGCTGACCAGTAGAGGACTGTAGCTTGATGGGTTAGGCATGGGCTGACCAGTAGAGGACTGTAGCTTGATGGGCGGGGCATGGGCTGACCAGTAGAGGACTGTAGCTTGATGGGTGAGGCATGGGCTGACCAGTAGAGGACTGTAGCTTGATGGGTGAGGCATGGGCTGACCAGTAGAGGACTGGACCTTGATGGGCGGGGCATGGGCTGACCAGTAGAGGACTGTAGCTTGATGGGCGGGGCATGGGATGACCAGTAGAGGACTGTAGCTTGATGGGCGGGGCATGGCCTGACCAGTAGAGGACTGTAGCTTGATGGGCGGGGCATGGGCTGACCAGTAGAGGACTGTAGCTTGATGGGTGAGGCATGGGCTGACCAGTAGAACACTGTAGCATGATGGGTGAGGCATGGGCTGACCAGTAGAGGACTGGACCTTGATGGGCGGGGCATGGGCTGACCAGTAGAGGACTGTAGCTTGATGGGCGGGGCATGGGCTGACCAGTAGAGGACTGTAGCTTGATGGGCTGGGCATGGGCTGACCAGTAGAGGACTGTAGCTTGATGGGCGGGGCATGGGCTGACCAGTAGAAGGCTGGACCTTGATTGGTGAGGCATGGGCTGACCAGTAGAGGGCTGGACCTTGATGGGCGGGGCATGGGCTGACCAGTAGAGGGCTGGACCTTGATGGGCGGGGCATGGGCTGACCAGTAGAGGACTAGACCTTGATGGGTGAGGCATGGGCTGACCAGTAGAGGACTGTAGCTTGATGGGCGGGGCATGAGCTGACCAGTAGAAGGCCGTAGCTTGATAGGCGGGGCATGGGCTGACCAGTAGAGGACTAGACCTTGATGGGCAGGGCATGGGCTGACCAGTAGAGAACTGGACCTTGATGGGCGGAGCATGGGCTGACCAGTAGAGGACTGTAGCTTGATGGGCGGGGCATCGGTTGACCCGTAGAGGACTGGACCTTGATGGGCGGAGCATGGGCTGACCAGTAGAGGACTGTAGCTTGATGGGCGGCACATGGGCTGACCAGTAGAAAACTGTAGCTTGATGGGTGGGGCATGGGCTGACCAGTAGAGGACTGTAGCTTGATGGGCGGGGCATCGGTTGACCCGTAGAGGACTGGACCTTGATGGGCGGAGCATGGGCTGACCAGTAGAGGACTGTAGCTTGATGGGCGGCACATGGGCTGACCAGTAGAAAACTGTAGCTTGATGGGTGGGGCATGGGCTGACCAGTAGAGAACTGGACCTTGATGGGCGGAGCATGGGCTGACCAGTAGAGGACTGTAGCTTGATGGGCGGGGCATCGGTTGACCCGTAGAGGACTGGACCTTGATGGGCGGAGCATGGGCTGACCAGTAGAGGACTGTAGCTTGATGGGCGGCACATGGGCTGACCAGTAGAAAACTGTAGCTTGATGGGTGGGGCATGGGCTGACCAGTAGAGGACTGTAGCTTGATGGGCGGGGCATCGGTTGACCCGTAGAGGACTGGACCTTGATGGGCGGAGCATGGGCTGACCAGTAGAGGACTGTAGCTTGATGGGCGGCACATGGGCTGACCAGTAGAAAACTGTAGCTTGATGGCTGGGGCATGGGCTGACCAGTAGAGGACTGGACCATGATAGGCGGGGCTTGGGCTGACCAGTAGAAGACTGGACTTTGATGGGCGGGGCATGGGCTGACCATTAGAAGACTGTAGCTTGATGGGCGGGGCATGGGCTGACCAGTAGAGGACTGGACCTTGAGGGGCGGGGCATGGGTTGATCAGTAGAGAACTAGACCTTGATGGGTGAGGCAGGGCTGGCCAGTACAAGGCTGTAGCTTGATGGGCGGGGCAAGGGCTGACCAGTAGAGGACTGGACTTTGATAGGCGGGGCATGGGCTGACCAGTAGAGGACTGTAGCTTGATGGGCGGGGCATGGGCTGACCAGTAGAGGACTGTAACTTGATGGGCGGGGCATGGGCTGCCCAGTAGAAGGCTGGACCTTGATGGGTGAGGCATGGGCTGACCAGTAGAGCAGTGTAGCTTGATGGGCCGGGCGTGGGCTGACCAGTAGAAGTCAGGACTTTGGTGGGCGGAGCATGGGCTGACCAGTAGAGGACTGGACCTTGATGGGCATGGCATGGGCTGACCAGTGGAGGACTGGACCATGATAGGCGGGGCATGGGCTCACCAGTGGAGGACTGGACCTTGATGGGCATGGCATGGGCTGACCAGTAGAGGACTGGACCTTGATGGGCGGGGCATGGGCTCACCAGTGGAGGACTGGACCTTGATGGGCATGGCATGGGCTGACCAGTAGAGGACTGGACCATGATAGGCGGGGCATGGGCTGACCAGTAGAGGACTGGACCTTGATGGGCATGGCATGGGCTCACCAGTGGAGGACTGGACCTTGATGGGCGGGGCATGGGCTGACCAGTAGAGGACTGGACCTTGATGGGCATGGCATGGGCTCACCAGTGGAGGACTGGACCTTGATGGGCGGGGCATGGGCTGACCAGTAGAGGACTGGACCTTGATGGGCATGGCATGGGCTCACCAGTAGAGGACTGGACTTTGATGGGCGGGGCATGGGCTGACCAGTAGAGGACTGGACCTTGATGGGCATGGCATGGGCTGACCAGTAGAGGACTGGATCTTGATGGGCGGGGCATGGGCTGACCAGTAGAGGACTGGACCTTGATGGGCATGGCATGGGCTCACCAGTGGAGGACTGGACCTTGATGGGCGGGGCATGGGCTGACCAGTAGAGGACTGGACCTTGATGTGCATGGCATGGGCTCACCAGTAGAGGACTGGACTTTGATGGGCGGGGCATGGGCTGACCAGTAGAGGACTGGACCTTGATGGGCATGGCATGGGCTGACCAGTAGAGGACTGGATCTTGATGGGCGGGGCATGGGCTGACCAGTAGAGGACTGGACCTTGATGGGCATGGCATGGGCTCACCAGTAGAGGACTGGACCTTGATGGGCGGGGCATGGGCTGACCAGTAGAGGACTGGACCTTGATGGGCATGGCATGGGCTCACCAGTAGAGGACTGGACTTTGATGGGCGGGGCATGGGCTGACCAGTAGAGGACTGGACCTTGATGGGCATGGCATGGGCTGACCAGTAGAGGACTGGATCTTGATGGGCGGGGCATGGGCTGACCAGTAGAGGACTGGACCTTGATGGGCATGGCATGGGCTCACCAGTAGAGGACTGGACCTTGATGGGCGGGGCATGGGCTGACCAGTAGAGGACTGGACCTTTGTGGGCATGGCATGGGCTCACCAGTGGAGGACTGGACCTTGATGGGCGGGGCATGGGCTGACCAGTAGAGGACTGGACCTTGATGGGCATGGCATGGGCTCACCAGTAGAGGACTGGACTTTGATGGGCGGGGCATGGGCTGACCAGTAGAGGACTGGACCTTGATGGGCATGGCATGGGCTGACCAGTAGAGGACTGGATCTTGATGGGCGGGGCATGGGCTGACCAGTAGAGGACTGGACCTTGATGGGCATGGCATGGGCTCACCAGTAGAGGACTGGACCTTGATGGGCATGGCATGGGCTGACCAGTAGAGGACTGGACCTTGATGGGCATGGCATGGGCTCACCAGTAGAGGACTGGACCTTGATGGGCGGGGCATGGGCTGACCAGTGGAGGACTGGACCTTGATGGGCGGGGCATGGGCTGACCAGTAGAGGACTAGACCTTGATGGGCATGGCATCAGCTGACCAGTAGCGGACTGGACCTTGATGGGCGGGGCATGGGCTGACCAGTGGAGGACTGGACCTTGATGGGCGGGGCATGGGCTGACCAGTAGAGGACTGGACCTTGATGGGCATGGCATGGGCTCACCAGTGGAGGACTGGACCTTGATGGGCATGGCATGGGCTGACCAGTAGAGGACTGGACCTTGATGGGCGGGGCATGGGCTGACCAGTAGAGGACTGGACCTTGATGGGCATGGCATGGGCTCACCAGTGGAGGACTGGACCTTGATGGGCGGGGCATGGGCTGACCAGTAGAGGACTGGACCTTGATGGGCATGGCATGGGCTCACCAGTAGAGGACTGGACTTTGATGGGCGGGGCATGGGCTGACCAGTAGAGGACTGGACCTTGATGGGCATGGCATGGGCTGACCAGTAGAGGACTGGATCTTGATGGGCGGGGCATGGGCTGACCAGTAGAGGACTGGACCTTGATGGGCATGGCATGGGCTCACCAGTAGAGGACTGGACCTTGATGGGCATGGCATGGGCTGACCAGTAGAGGACTGGACCTTGATGGGCATGGCATGGGCTCACCAGTAGAGGACTGGACCTTGATGGGCGGGGCATGGGCTGACCAGTGGAGGACTGGACCTTGATGGGCGGGGCATGGGCTGACCAGTAGAGGACTAGACCTTGATGGGCATGGCATCAGCTGACCAGTAGCGGACTGGACCTTGATGGGCGGGGCATGGGCTGACCAGTGGAGGACTGGACCTTGATGGGCGGGGCATGGGCTGACCAGTAGAGGACTGGACCTTGATGGGCATGGCATGGGCTCACCAGTGGAGGACTGGACCTTGATGGGCATGGCATGGGCTGACCAGTAGAGGACTGGACCTTGATGGGCGGGGCATGGGCTCACCAGTAGAGGACTGGACCTTGATGGGCATGGCATGGGCTCACCAGTAGAGGACTGGACCTTGATGGGCGGGGCATGTGCTGACCAGTAGAGGACTGGACCTTGATGGGCATGGCATGGGCTGACCAGTAGAGGACTGGACCTTGATGGGCATGGCATGGGCTGACCAATAGAGGACTGGACCTTGATGGGCATGGCATGGGCTGACCAGTAGAGGACTGGACCTTGATGGGCATGGCATGGGCTCACCAGTGGAGGACTGGACCTTGATGGGCATGGCATGGGCTGACCAGTAGAGGACTGGACCTTGATGGGCATGGCATGGGCTGACCAGTGGAGGACTGGACCTTGATGGGCGGGGCATGGGCTCACCAGTAGAGGACTGGACCTTGATGGGCGGGGCATGGGCTGACCAGTAGAGGACTGGACCTTGATGGGCATGGCATGGGCTCACCAGTATAGGACTGGACCTTGATGGGCGGGGCATGGGCTGACCAGTGGGGGACTGGACCTTGATGGGCGGGGCATGGGCTGACCAGTAGAGGACTGGACCTTGATGGGCGGGGCATGGGATGGGCATGGCATGGGCTCACCAGTAGAGGACTGGACCTTGATGGGCGGGGCATGGGCTGACCAGTAGAGGATTGGACCTTGATGGGCGGGGCATGGGCTGACCAGTAGAGGACTGGACCTTGTTGGGCATGGCATGGGCTCACCAGTAGAGGACTGGACCTTGATGGGCGGGGCATGGGCTGACCAGTAGAGGACTGGACCTTGATGGGCGGGGCATGGGCTGACCAGTAGAGGACTGGACCTTGATGGGCATGGCATGGGCTGACCAGTAGAGGACTGGACCTTGATGGGCATGGCATGGGCTGACCAGTAGAGGACTGGACCTTGATGGGCATGGCATGGGCTGACCAGTAGAGGACTGGACCTTGATGGGCATGGCATGGGCTCACCAGTAGAGGACTGGACCTTGATGGGCATGGCATGGGCTCACCAGTAGAGGACTGGACCTTGATGGGCATGGCATGGGCTCACCAGTAGAGGACTGGACCTTGATGGGCGGGGCATGGGCTGACCAGTAGAGGACTGGACCTTGATGGGCATTGCATGGGCTCACCAGTAGAGGACTGGACCTTGATGGGCGGGGCATGGGCTCACCAGTGGAGGACTGGACCTTGATGGGCACGGCATGGGCTGACCAGTAGAGGACTGGACCTTGATGGGCATGGCATGGGCTCACCAGTAGAGGACTGGACCTTGATGGGCATGGCATGGGCTCACCAGTAGAGGACTGGACCTTGATGGGCATGGCATGGGCTCACCAGTAGAGGACTGGACCTTGATGGGCGGGGCATGGGCTGACCAGTAGAGGACTGGACCTTGATGGGCATTGCATGGGCTCACCAGTAGAGGACTGGACCTTGATGGGCGGGGCATGGGCTCACCAGTGGAGGACTGGACCTTGATGGGCACGGCATGGGCTCACCAATAGAGGACTGGACCTTGATGGGCGGGGCATGGGCTCACCAGTGGAGGACTGGACCTTGATGGGCACGGCATGGGCTGACCAGTGGAGGACTGGACCTTGATGGGCGGGGCATGGGCTCACCAGTGGAGGACTGGACCTTGATGGGCATTGCATGGGCTCACCAGTAGAGGACTGGACCTTGATGGGCGGGGCATGGGCTCACCAGTGGAGGACTGGACCTTGATGGGCACGGCATGGGCTCACCAATAGAGGACTGGACCTTGATGGGCGGGGCATGGGCTCACCAGTGGAGGACTGGACCTTGATGGGCACGGCATGGGCTGACCAGTGGAGGACTGGACCTTGATGGGCGGGGCATGGGCTGACCCCTTCAGCTTGCGAGGGAATCCCATATTGGAATAAAATTGTGACAAGAGCATTTACGCATTACAGATGTTGATACCATCAATACATGAGTGCAAAAAACAGGAAGCAGCCGATGTGGACAGCGAGGACAAGTTCAATCCCACTCAGCACGGGCCTGGGATAGGCCAGTCCCACTCAGCACGGGCCTGGGATAGGCCAGTCCCACTCAGCACGGGCCTGGGATAGGCCAGTCCCACTCAGCACGGGCCTGGGATAGGCCAGTCCCACTCAGCACGGGCCTGGGATAGGCCAGTCCCACTCAGCACGGGCCTGGGATAGGCCAGTCCCACTCAGCACGGGCCTGGGATAGGCCAGTCCCACTCAGCACGGGCCTGGGATAGGCCAGTCCCACTCAGCACGGGCCTGGGATAGGCCAGTCCCACTCAGCACGGGCCTGGGATAGGCCAGTCCCACTCAGCACGGGCCTGGGATAGGCCAGTCCCACTCAGCACGGGCCTGGGATAGGCCAGTCCCACTCAGCACGGGCCTGGGATAGGCCAGTCCCACTCAGCACGGGCCTGGGATAGGCCAGTCGCGTTTGAGATCGAAGTTCTACATGCACACAAGCACGATGTTTGATCGCCTTCACAGAGTATGGTACGAAAAAATCAATCATGATCGACGCCGGATCGATATGCCAAAATGTCATCACTATATTACGCGTGTTGCTTGCAACATGGGGAAAAAAGCAATGTAACGCGACGCCATACTCCGGCGAATAGCAGCAGCCTATCACTTACACGATACGGATACTACAGTAATAGGGAGTAATACAGTCGGGTAAACTTCTGCGGTCGACTGCAGCGGTCTCTGTCGGGAGAATCTAGAGGTGTGCTCGCACTGCTTGCTGGCCTGCCGCACTGCCGAGCACGTTAGCGGGCTGACACCATGGTAGTGATACGCGGGAACCCCTGGCCCAAGATCTTCAGCGTCGTCGGGGTGGCTCTGCTCATCTGGATCACCCTAACCTGGATCCAAAGCAGGGGACGTCCAGTCGCCAGTCTGAGTGGCAGTGAGCAGCCTACGCTTAATAAAGGTAAGTTAACGCCAAGGGGCGGGGGGGGGGGCGGCGGGCACTGTTATACGAATCTGGTTGGGGGGTTCCGCGGGTGCCCCTTGATGCCGGGGGGAGCGGGCATTTGTGATGAAAAAGATACGCTATATACAGAGCGGGCATTTGTGATGAAAAAGATACTCTATATATAGAGCGGACATTCATGATGAAAACGATACCCCTATAGAGTGGATATTTGAACACTTGCGACCGGGGGAGAGGGGGGGGGGGGGTGGAAAGGTGCGTTCATAGAGCGGGTTGCCGCGAAAATACCCCTTCCGAGCGGATTTTGGCCATAAAACGACCGAGCGTATATTGGCGGTAAAAGGCTTCGACCAAGCGGATTTGGGCCGTAAAAGGCCCCGACCGAGCGGATTTTGGCCATGAAAAAGGGGTGGGGGGGGGCTTCACCGTGGACCCCTCCCCCCGCCCACAGCAATGTATTAAGTACCTCCCCTCTGGGGTTAACGCCTTTTCCTTGGGGTGAGCTTAATAAATGTAATTAACGCCTTCCCCGTGGGGCATGTCTGGTAACCGTTCATCACGGTGTTGTCACGGGCCGATGGAAGGGACATCGAACTCCTATGTATTACCATTCCGGGTCGGTGGTGATCTCCTGAGGGGGGCAATAGTTATATCTTATGACGATGACAACTGCGATATATCATGGGGATTAAGTTTATGATATTCAATGCGTTTCATAATGGCGATAGCTAGCAATGATGACAATCGTGATAAGCTTAAAGTTACATGTGGAGCTGACCGTTGCAACGGCTGTACCAAAATAAACCTAAACAGGAAATGTTACCTTTGACCACAAGCAGTGTCAACGGCCACCGCCAAAGGAAAAGTGGCGCTCCGGACGCTTCTATTGTCTCATATAATTTAGCGCTTGGGCCCCCTGTCGGTGGCACCAGTAAAAGACTTGTGTACACACGTTTATGACGTTTCAAATCAGCACAAATTTTCATTTTTGTGGCGGACAATTCATGAATTTGAAATGTTATGCTCATTGGCAGATAATTGGTGAGCGATATGGTAGGTGTTTATTGTCTGTTATGAACATTAAGGCCTTAGGTTTGTGTTCTTATACGCAAATTTGGCATTCAAAAACAGCGAAACAACTCCACATGCAACTTTAAGGGTGGTATCTAATGGTGGTGCCACAATGGTATCCAATGACAATGAGAACAATAGTATGTGCCGAGAGTAATGGATGTATCTGATGATGACAATTGTGGTAGCTCACAACAATGACAATGTGGATATTATGATGATGATAATGGTGATATCTCATGACGATGACCATGCTGACGGCGGTGTCTCACGAGGAGGTATTTCATTGCCTGTCAGGCGAGGGGGAGAGTTTCGCCGTGGCCCCCCCACTGGCGGACCGCACCACTCCTGGCCTGGAGGCGCCGGACGCCGCCGTTACAACGGCTGCGCCGACACCGAGTGCAGTGGAGGGCCCCACTACAGATGATGGCACTGACGATCAAGACGTAAGCGAGGAGGACGAAGAAAAAGTAGAAGAGGAGGAGCCGGAAGATGAAAGAGACACAGAGGACCGAGATCCCGAGACGTTCGCTGGTCAGTTAGAAGAGACGGATGAGGCAGCGCCCCCAGAAACAACCACAGAAATGGTGACGACGACCGGGAACGACGAAGACGCTGTTGACGAGGTGAGTTATATGGCAATCTGGTCAGCGATTGATAAACATCGCGACGAGCTCAAAGTTCATATCGTTAATTTTTATATGCAATTAGTGGTCACATTTAGTAATAAATGCCCCCCCACACACACACACACCACGAACACCGCCACACACACCACCACCGCCACACCCGCCGTTTCGTAATGCTTAGACCCGCCACCCCCGGTAAAGCTGAAGGAAAATATCGATTCCGTTTAAACCTTACCCGAGTGTGGCGCAATGCTATGGAGTGTAGTAGGGGTTTATGACCAGACACGAGGCTACCGTGTATAGACGGCGAAGGGCCAGATCGATCGCGGGTAATAAATACTACACGTGTTAGAGGGGGCCAGACTGAACAAAATGTCAACCAGGAAAACACTGTGTGCGCCCAATAAATGTTTCTGCTTGTATTCAATACGCACCAACGTTTTTAACGATAACTGAGTTATCACATTTTCTCAAAAATACCTTCCGTTGAATTCTTGTGCGCACGAGGCATCATGTATAGGAAAAGGGCGCGCGGTGATCGTTAATCAATTACAATATCTGGCAACATGTGCCGACGAGGTAACCATTGATATGTGTGAACGATGTAGGAGACCTCTATATAAATGTATATATTTAGTAATTAACGTTTTCATTTGTCTTGCTTCCCGCCAGATTGTGCGCCAGTTGCCGTTCATGTACGTGCCACCACCGGCCGCTGGCCTCGAAGGTCAAGGTAAGCGGATTCAGGCGGACCGGAAGCTGCTCCGAGGTATCGGCATTCCCCGGAAGAGCTTCGTGGACCTGAACGCGCGATCCGTCCTGGATTTTGTCTTTGTCACTGGCAGTCACAGTCGTTTCTTCGTCGCCAGCAAAGACACTGTGGCCGGCATTCAGAAGTTCTTCCCAGGTTACAAGATTTTCTATTACGATCTCGGTCTTAAAGAAGACGAAATTGCTCAGGTGAGTGAGATTCTTTCGTTACAATGGCAAAGAGTGACATGTCACTCTTATGGACATGCTTAGCGTCATTTCTTGTGTAAATTTATATTGCTGCTTTTATCAGTCTTTGCGTCAATCTGTATCATTCGTTCTGTCACTTTTTGCGTCATTTCACATCATTGTTTCACTCTTTGTGTCAATCCCCGTGTCACTCTTGGTGTCATCTTCTGTGTCACTTTATTAAATCAATATGTCATATTCGCAATTCGCAGATGTAAAAAGACCCCGGTATCAGCTCAATAAGCACATCACTAGGTTATTGACACCTGTTTATGTCAACTATTGTTACTAAAGAATTAACATCCTAGTTTAACGTGTCTCCCGGATGGTGTAGGTGAAGACCTGGTGCAATGTGGAGTTCCGACGCCTGGACTACGACAAGTACCCGCCTCACGTCCGCGAATACCCACTCATGGCCTACAAACCGCTCATCATCAATGTAAGTATGAGAAATGACGGGTCCAGGATCTGGGTGGATCCAGGATCTGGGTGGATCCAGGATCTGGGTGGATCCAGGATCTGGGTGGATCCAGGATCTGAGTGGATCTAGGATCTGGGCGGATCCAGGATCTGGGTCGATCAAGGATCTGGGTCGATCCAGGATCTGGGTGTCCAGGATCTGGGTGTCCAGGATCTGGGTGGATCCAGGATCTGGGTGTCCAGGATCTGGGCGGATCCAGGATCTGGGCGGGTCCAGGATCTGGGCGGGTCCAGGATCTGGGTGGATCCAGGTTCTGGGCGGATCCAGGATCTGGGTCGATCCGGGTCCAGGATCTGGGCGGGTCCAGGATCTGGGTGGATCCAGGATCTGGGTGGATCCAGGTTCTGGGCGGATCCAGGATCTGGGTCGATCCGGGTCCAGGATCTGGGCGGGTCCAGGATCTGGATGGATCCAGGATCTGGGTGGATCCAGGTTCTGGGCGGATCCAGGATCTGGGTGTCCAGGATCTGGGTGGGTCCAGGATCTGGGCGGGTCCATGATCTGGGTCGATCCAGGATCTGAGTGTCCAGGATCTGGGCGGATCCATGATCTGGGCGGACCAATGATCTGGGTGGATCCAGGATATGGGTGGATCCAGGATCTGGGCGGGTCCAGGATCTGGGCGGGTCCAGGATCTGAGTGGATCCAGGAATTGCGAAATGCTTTGGGAAAAGCTTTGTGAAACGGATGGAATACGATTCTCTATTATGAGCTGAAAAGGGCCATTTTATCAATTGTTTGCTTGTTTGGGGGAGGGGGTACGTACTCCCGGTGACGAGGCGCGTATTGCTGCTTAACATCGTATATAAGTAGTAACAAGTAAAATCTGTAAAATAATGTACCTACTAACCATCGTACATTAATACATCCCCAAACAAATCCCCGTCCGGACATCACTGAAATGACAAGCCAGCTCATAGCTAAGTAAGTTAGCCTCCCTGGTGTATGTCCTGTGTTCGAATGTGGGTCTGCATATGGGCACCTAATCTGGGGCATACATAGTTCATCCACTATTCCTTCATCGTCCCGGGAGACCCTTGCCCTCAGTGCACAGACGTGGTCTAAAAAAACCAATTCATTTCATTTCTTGTCTACGTAAAACATGCGGACATACACTGTTGCAGGAGCTGGTGAGTACCCACAAGGCCGTGCTGTGGATGGACCCCCACTTCCGGGCGTTCCGCGGTAACTGGACGCACGTGTTTGAGGCGATCCTCGAGAACGACGGCATCTACCTGTTCAAGTGTACGGGTATCCCTGGCTACGTAAGCACCCACCCCAAGCTCTACAAGTACTTCCCCGCCGACATTGAGAAGTACAAGGTGGTCGGCGACTACTGGGCCGGCGGGATATTCATATACGGCACGGAGGCCATCTATTGGAACATTCTCTATTGGTGGACCATCTGCGCGCTGGATGTCAATTGCATCGCCCCCACCGACCAGTATTTCTGCAAGAAATGGAAGAACTGGTCCAATTACGTCGACCGGGAGACTCCGGAGAACACGCGATGGGCCAAGTGCCACCGGTTTGGACAGTCGGTCATCAGCTTGCTCACCAACAACTATTTCGGCTACAAGGGAACGCGCTTCACGCACTTCGACTCGGACCCCGTGGCCTCCGTCATTCGCAATAACACGTGGATGCATGACTTGAAGTATTGCAAGCCATAAGCCAGAAACATAATGGGAGGTATACAATAAAAACATGCGGCGTAGAAGAGTTTGTTGTTCAAGTTTGGCCTCGTGGGACGAGAAAACTGATGGACCATCAAGGACTGAAGGTGCCACCCGTCTTCCATTGACTCGCTGGGATGGCGTTTGGTTGAGGTGTCCCCGCGGGCTGTGTGGGTGGTGGGCCACCCTTGCCGCCTGTTGTCAGTTCGGCAGTGACCTTACTTCCAGCGTGAATCAATAACTCAAAGGTGAATCAATGATCTAAATGTTAGAGGTGTGTCCATAGCGGTGGTGTCAGAATGTGACCGTTGCCGCTACCATGTTCAGGTGGTGTTAGCATTTAACCACACGTACTACTGAGGTGAACGGGGTATGACAATGTAGCCGCGCCAGGTGACCATGGACAGTGCTGCGTTGTGTGGGCAGCTGTGTAGCTATAAAGAGCAATACGATAACGTTATGTGTTACTCCATGTGAAGATTCGTATTCAAATAGCATACCTTGTTTTACCACAACAACGAACCATGAATGTGGCAGTGCGCTGTAGTATGTGTAACCTTCGCTACCTACCACCTGGTTGTATGGCCTCCCGCTATGGTAAGACAACACGAACCAGTCCCGTTGTTCCCTTATACGCGGTGTGTCCCCACCCCTCAGCCTATCGTCTATTATTAAGCCAAGGCTAGGCGACGCTTTTGAGAGGACGTAGCATTATATAGCTATATTGCATAAGTCATATAGTGATTTTTCTTGTGCAGTGTATGCAGCGATGGGTTGACAATTAGGTTTGCGTTCAAACAGAGGGGTGACTTTGGGTGCCGTCGTGCCGCGATGACGTCATGCCTGTCTTGCCGTATAATAAACTACCATTTGGTGAACATTCCTTTATTGCACCGCCTTTTTCTGCCGTATTCCAACGTTTTCCCACCTTGACGAAATGCTAGTTATGTCGGGAAATCAGTCTCCGGGAGGCCGCTAGGCGTCACCTGTGTTCGTGGCGACTTCTCACGTCTGGGATTAGCAAAAGGCCGAAGATGCTATGAACCTCTCTGCCCTAGCCCTGACGCATGACCCTCACGACCTCAACCCTAACCGTGGTGTAAAGGCCATGCCATCCACATGGTCAAAAAAGTAGCATTGCATCACCCAGCTCGCTTCGATGAATCATTGTCGATTATGACGACGAACCTACCTTTCTAAATCGCCTCGACCGTGTTCTTTAGACATTACTTGGACCAAAGGATGCATTCATTTTAAAGTTTGCTTTCTACTTCTTGCACATCAATGATATTTTCGTCGGTCGTTAACGGTTTCCCTCTCTGCCGCTTCAAAATTTTCTAGGCAGTTGCCGCGGCTCGTTTGTTGACATTAGGCAATACACCCGACAGCTTCCGCATGGCGGCGCCACAAATTCTCGTTGTGTGTCTATAGTCGTGCGTGCGTTTTTGAGGCAACTAGCGGCGCCGCCAAGCGGATGATGTTTGTTCTATTGCCTGGTCACATTTGAAGCGTCAGAGAGGAAAGCCGTTAACAACCGATGAAAATATAATTGATGTGCAAGTAATAGAGAGCAAACTTTAAAATGAATACATCCTAGAGTCCAAGTAATGTCTAAAGAAGAGGTTCGAGGCGATTTAGAGAGGTAGGCTCATTGTCATAATTGACAATCATTCATCGAAGTGAGCTTGGTTATGCATTACTACTTTTTTAACCATGTGTATTGCTTGACCCTTCTGCCTATCAGCTTGTTGTCAGAAGGGTCAAGTTCACTGGGCTATCTCTGCCCCATGTCACATTTAACTATTCAAATTATACTTCACACGCGGAAATTGCAAATGCATTCAAAAGAAGAAGATATATTTGCATTTTGGCATCAAGTACACCACTATTTAGCATTTGCTATGCCATTGGTACCCTTCCGGACGAATTCATTCCATTTGAAATTACTTAAAAGCCATGTTTCTGCCAACTATGCGTGAAATGCTTTGAAATTTGACATCGTGTGATTGTGAAGCATCTTTTCTATTGTTATCGTAATGTCGAAATGTCTATTTTTCAAAGTCTGCATCGAAAATACAAAAGTCGAACTAAATAACCCTCTAAAACCCCCAGGATAAAGCCATTCGTGACCCCAGCACCGTTCAGTTCAACAGGGAGGTTGGTAGTTACGTGGGGCCGAGGTGATGTGAGGAACGAGTTCCCTCTGCTGGCAGAGTCAACTGCTTCTTGTTTATTGCTGATTCGTTTGCTGCTGGTCGGATGTTATGCTGGGAACATCCTTCCCTGGTACACAGCCTAGCGGATTCGTTCTCCTGCTGGTCAGATATAGTATGCTGGGAGCATCTCAGGCCGGTTCACAGCCCACGTGATTCGCGCCTTGAATATCAGCCGACAAGATATTCTGGCGATCAGCTACGTTTTATAGTTAATGGTTGTTATATATCAGTTACGATCAATTACGCTCAATCAATTACGCTCAATCAATTACGCTCAATCAATTACGACCCCCCCCCCCCTCTCACACACAGACACACCTGTGAAGTGTGTATGCCACCCACACCCGCCGCTAAATACCGCTCCTTACAATTTAGAGACTCAACTGCAGGCAGTTGGAAAGGTCATCTTCACGCCCTGGACTCCCTGGTGGCGTGCGTAAATGTTACCACATGGCTCTCTAAAACTGGTCCTCTATTTAACTTCTAAGATAAAGCGAAGTTTTGAACCTTTGTGGCATGCGGAAAGACTCCCATGCGGATCTGCGCCCCCCCCCCCCCCACCCCCCGCCTGCCACTGCGCTCTTCTGATTATCATATTGCCATATACCGGGGCATGCGGAGCTGTCCCCTCCCCCCCCCCTGTAAATCGTTAATCAGTCACCATGAACGACAAGTGGAAATGGAAGATGGGTGAAGGGCTGTTCTGACTTTAGAACTTTACTTGGGGGGCTAAGACCTATCCACCGGGCACTGATAAGTTGGGAAAAACTTCTCTGGCAACTCATTTCGGCCTTGAGCATGTTGATACTGTCAGTGAGGCTTTTTTCCTCATATCAATGACATTGACGGTACTGGCAATAGCAATAGCAGGCGACTTTGAAATGGAAATATCTTGGGGGGGGGGACACATCCGCATGGGGCTGGAATTGGTTCATGACAATCTGCTCCCCCCCCCCCCTATCTTAGACCGATCAGGGGGTGATGTCGCCCCTAGCTGCTTCAACCTACCTTCTACCTACCATCACTGCGCCCCAGAATGGGTCTGTATATCATGGGTAGGCTCGGGATTCACAATGAAGTGCACGTCACCGTTATATATATCTATCTATTTTTTAATATATGTCTATCTCCTTTTTAATATATACCTATATATTTTTTAATATATACCTATATATTTTTTAATATATATCTATATTCATATCAGGAAAAATGCATTTTAGAACTATCCGTTGATGAAACAGTCATACGCAACGTTATCGACTGACGGCTAGCAATTACCCGGGTCTACCTTCGCTGTGCACAGGTCTTTCATTGAAAATCACCCAAATGTCAGCCGGTATTAACCCTGGGTATTAACCTGAGGAGCCAAGCCACGCAGGGCTGTGGAAGCGCTAACGCTTCCATGTCCCATCATTGACGCCAAGTTATGGACATCGATTAAGCATTGTTTTCGCTGCAATAAAGTGCGCCTAGAGTTACCTACGCCCGCCCCACGAGCGCCCTACGAGCGTCCTGCGAGCGTCCTACGATTATAGACGAGTGTCCCTTGGCGTTAGCAGGACAGACAGCTAAGCCATCTAAATGTAGAATGCCTACATTTGTTCGCAAGAACGTCGGTTAAGATTTAATCTGTGATTCGAACAGTAGACGATAGATAGTGTGCTCGATGGTGTGCTGCGTTCCGTGTCTTCGTTCGAGGATTGTAAGATGAACGCCAGGCGGGGTGCCTTGGGTAAATGTCTCTTGCTGACCCTGGTGGGCATGGCTGTTTGGATCGGCATCGCCTGGCTCGTCAGCTCCAGACAGAAGTCACAACTGTTGGAATCTCCCGGACCGCAGACAGGTGGGTGCAGAATAGATTGACACGGGTTCGTAAAAAAAATCGTGCAAAAATAACGTCAAGAAATATTGTTATGTCATTTGTATCAACGTACGCTCTTGTCGAATTATGCTTATTAAATAAATTGTCTATTTATTGTCCTGCATTGTTAGGCAACGTGTTCGTGATCCATTGGCTGCCCGCGGCCTCAGGAGCACTTTTCATAACTACGCTATTCTATTCTAGTCTTTACTTTCTTTCACGTGACTTCAATTATGACGTGAAGGCTTTCATTTTTTTAATAACTGCCCACCTTTATATTGAACCATTTGAAATCTAACGGTCAAAAGTAAGGTTTAAAGATCCTTACAGGTACAACCAGACTGGTTTCACTATTGGTACAGGACCCGGTATGAGACTGAAGACAAGCCGTGCTTCAGACCAATCCATTTCACGAATCCTGCATTGCAATATCACTCGTCGCCAATTGGTTTGTTCAGCCATTAGTAGGAAACAAAAACATGTTCACTAATATTCGTATAAATTCGTCACCTTACGTTGCCGGGCGGATGTGCCTTCCAGATTGGTCCGAATGGCAAATTTGTCCGGATGGCTTTCTGTACGTCTCTAGGACAAAATGTGCACTGTATTTATTCGCATACGGACGAATACACACTCATCGCTCTGACACCCAGTTAAATACAACCAATCATTATAATTTCGGATCATTCATTATTTGTTAAATACATGTATGACATTAACAAGGTTTCTTCGTATCTATCTTCGACGATTATCAGACTAATTGTGTCAACGATATTAAACCGTCTTCATAAGTTTTCATAATTAGCCTATTACACCGTTAATCACCTGACCCAGTAGATACTAGATGCAAAGTGTTGTATATATGCAAAAATAACCCTGCTTTCTCGGCTTGAGTATAGCAGTATTAATTGCGTACTGTTAATTACTACATCGATATTGTACGTTCGGTTAAAAAATCTTACCAGTTGCGACTGATAAGGATGGTGGCACAATTATACATATAACCTTAAGGGCTGATCGAGCCTCAGACAATTAGCGGTATCGATGGCTATCGACATGGGGCTGACACCTGCGATGGCTTCCCGCGGCCAGGGGGCATATCGGACACGCGATGGGACCCGCAATTATGCTCCAGTCAAATATCAAGTTAAGAAAATCAATATGAAAGTCAATAGCATAGTGAGCTTCACCATTGACCATACGGAAAAATTATATAAAATCTGAAACTTGATTGTGTCATCGATATTTAAAAAATTGTGTGACGTCACGCCTTTGTCCTAAATGTTCATTCTCTTGAAGAATGGATCGACAAACAGACCTAGCCGTGTTGTATTAACGTAAGTGTGTGGTATTCAAATAAAGGCCGTGCTTTATTTTAATAATGAACGGAAAAACTGTGCATTATCTAGATAAAGCACAGTTGTTAATATTGACTCGTCAAGTGTCATGGTATAATCAGTCGAACTGAGCTGAGCGGAGCCGAATTGGCGGGTGTTGACAGAACTTGCCAATTTCAAGACAAACAATGGAATGCATAAGTCAATGTTAAGCACCAAAGGGGCGGGGGTTAGATCAGAAATCTTAAAATATATGGAAATTCCACAGTCAACGATTGCATACATTTCTCATTATATCCGTCATATCGCTTTTCAGGGGGCGATGTTTTAACGAAACTAAGAAGCAATGACTTCCAAAATGTCTACTTCATCCACGCCTTCCCACCCCTACCCTCCCCCCTGGGGCTTCACAATGACGAACCGTTGTTTCCACAATGTGCCTCATGTATTCGTCGGGCAGTGCAATTGACACAATAGCCAATTCCTGTGTCCAAACGTGAGCACATTTCATTTCTTGTTAAAACAATTTTATAAGTACGTTATATTCCCCAAATAAACCACTCGACGCTATCGCGTCTCGTTCTTTATTTTGGCGACTGCACTCCAGCTCGTTCTTTAACTAGTACTTAGACTAATTTACATTAAGTACGAACTAGTTAATTTGAAGAGCGAAAGATAGGGCGCGGAGGGGGGGGGGTGCCTGATGGGAGGGGGTTATTACAGGGGGCAAAGATATCCTCCTGTCTGGGATTATGTTCGAACGCCTGCTTTAGTAGTGTCTACCTTCCTAAAGTTAGGGGGTGAGGTGGGAGGGAGAGGGGTGGGGGGCAGGATACTCCTATGCATGTGGATTGGCGTATTGCGTAATGGTCACATTTCCGTTACATTCAACAATGTTCTATCGCTAGCACGTGTCAGGCAATAGATTTTTCCCATTTGGGTGTATATTTAGTTTACATCAAACAGTGCTTAGACTAATTTACATTACGTACGATCTAGTTAATTTGAAGAGCGAAAGATAGGGCGCGGAGGGGGGGGGGGGTGCGGATGGGAGGGGGTTATTATAGGGGGCAAAGATATCCTCCTGTCTGGGATTATGTTCGAACGCCTGCTTTAGTAGTGTCGACCTTCCTAAAGTTAGGGGGTGAGGTGGGAGGTGGGGGGGGGGGGGGCAGGATACTCCTATGCATGTGGATTGGCGTATTGCGTAATGGTCACATTTCCGTTACATTCAACAATGTTCTATCGCTAGCACGTGTCAGGCAATAGATTTTTCCCATTTGGGTGTACATTTAGTTTACATCAAACCGTACTTAGACTAATTTACATTACGTACGAACTAGTTAATTTGAAGAGCGAAAGATAGGGCGCGGAGGGGGGGGGGTGCGGATGGGAGGGGGTTATTATAGGGGGCAAAGATATCCTCCTGTCTGGGATTATGTTCGAACGCCTGCTTTAGTAGTGTCGACCTTCCTAAAGTTAGGGGGTGAGGTGGGAGGTGGGGTGGGGGGGGGGCAGGATACTCCTATGCATGTGGATTGGCGTATTGCGTAATGGTCACATTTCCGTTACATTTAACAACGTTCCATCGCTAGCACGTGTCAGGCAATAGATTTTTCCCATTTGGGTGTATATTTAGTTTACATCAAACAGTATGATAATGACCGTATGGTAACACATTATGCGCACAGTGTAGGGCGTAGGTGAGCTTGGGATTGGGGAGAGGGTTCTCTAGTGTTGCGCCTCTGCTACGTCGCCGTGCCTCAGCCGGTAACCTAATAGTCATAGCAGAGCCAGACATTGGGCCAGCATTAATATATGATATTCATAGCGCCATGCAAACCTAGTTAATTATATGTACACGTTATCGGGCTAAGCACAGAACAGAGTAACTTATTAATGCATGTTCAGCCCAGGAGGTAGCCAACCTAAATGACCCACTCCCTCCGCTGGGGCTGCTCATCAAATGGAAAGTATTGCGTTGCCGCGTTTAAAGCGGGTTTCCAACCTAATCCGATCGCGATCTGCACCGACAGTTTATATCTTGAAATTAATTTGGCGAGTATTAACGCCTCGTGTCGGTCGACTGGTAAGGAGAAAAAAAATTAAGCCAACCCGCCGCCGTCAATGTCGAGCAGCGCACCATTTTGCCGGAGCAAGTGACGTATATTGTGACCCTCCATGTTGCGCCGCCTTACGTTAGAACTGGAAGTTATCTCGCGGAGGGAAGAACTCTTCACAGTGAAGGTATTCTTCAGGGGAAACGCCTAAAACAAGAGATCAGGGCCGTGAATTACGGATGAATTGTGGCAGTTCCAAGCCGCGCAGTATACCTTAGTGTTTCATGACCTTGGTGTTTCATGGATAAATAACATCCAAACAGATATATGTCTTGCAACGATAATCTCCGTAAAAAAGCCATGATTTTAGTTAGAATCCCAGCTATTTATATTTGAGATGACCACGCGCTCTTGTTTTGCTCCCACAGTAGACGTCATTTCCGGTTTGAATATAATTAGTATGAGTATCGCCTCCTGATTGGTCAATAGCGGACACCTCCAAAAAGGGCTGCCGCCTGGTTAAGCGGCGAAATGGTGGCTGGCGGCCACTTCTAGATTCGATGCTGGGCTACGGACACGACGAACAATTCTGTAAATTGGAGGATAGCCACTTGGGTATTATATGAATCGGTAAAGCAGCGTTAGATGCCAGGCTGGCGGTGCACCATGCATAGTCTGCGTAAGTGGCTACAAAGTAGGCAATTTGCAATGACTCTGCATCTATACAATTATAGATTGTTCGACAGTCCCATTTTTTTCCGTGCTAACGAAGGCTTCTTGGTTATTTTAATCAATCGTTCAACGATATAGATTGGCCGTGGCCCACTGAACTTTTCCTTCGTTATATTGAATAATACTTGACTGCCCCTCTACGAACAAGGACGGCAAGACAATGATTAAACCTCATTTCAAATTGCTTTATTGGTTCAACAGTTACGATCAATAAGCCAATCGGGACTCAAGGTCAGACCCACAATGAAGTTGACCTTGAAGCCGAAGAAAGTATTGCGGTACCTGCGTCCTCAACGGATGTCTTACCAGCGCTGGAAGAGGACACTGCGCAGGCGCCGCAAGGGTTGGAAACTACCCCGTCTCTGGTGACGTCACTGCGCGGCAAGGTCGACCATTCTACGCCACCGCCGGACGGGGAGGCCAGGACTGACAGTGATGATGACGAATATGAGCTTAGCGAGGAAGAGCTGGCACAGGCCGCCGAAATGGTACACTGCAGTGACAATATATACCAATGTCTCCACCATAGCATATAATAACATTATAATACATGCAGCTGTGGAAATTATGGATTGATTTTTTTATTGAATATTTAAAGCATAAATGCACGGTGTTAATTTATAATAATTATATAAATATTTTGGTCAGAATACTGAATATGGCTTTCTCGTCCCATTCTATTTCGGACATTGATGCATGGCCCTAAAAATTGTAATTTGATTCTGCTGTAACTGCTACAAACATCACGACGCCAGTTGCCCACCCTATTATATAATCTGTAATTAGTACTGTACTGATAATTGTAATATCGTGATATATTAACGTGTTATGCATATATCTGAATGCACTATGAAACATAACGTGTAATTATACAATGGGTAATAGAAACGCTGGCTTGTTTGGTGGAAAAACAAGAGATGAGGAGGAAACCTATACACATAAAACTAAGGCCCTTCAGTTTTGTAGACCATACAATTGCGTGGATGGCTGATCTCCTTAGACATTGTTAATCCGCGATGCCAGCCCTAGCCAGCATCAATGCCAGTGTCAGCAGTGACGCTGAATGATGGAGTGACCAGTAACATGTCATCTATTCCTTTCTCCCCCATGACAACGCGCACGGGCAGGCCTCACGGAACCTGCCCTCCGCCTACATCCCCCCCGCGGCCTCCCACCTGACCAAGATAGGGAGACCCATAGTCGTCGATTACAAGCTGCTCACAAGGTTGAAGATCCCGCCCAAGTCCTTTCAGCAACTAACGAGGGAAGCCGCTCTCGACTTCGTCTTCGTCACCGGAAGTCCCAGTCGGTATTTCATACACAGCATGGACACCGTGGCGGGGATCCAGAAGTACTTCCCGGGCTATAAAATCCTCTACTACGACCTCGGACTGACAAAGGAAGAGCGGCAAAAAGTGAGTGATCACATCATGATATTGTCTTTCCAGTTCTTCGTTGCATAAGGATGTAAAGGGCCATTTGTTTGTCATTACTGTAGTAGTCAGCCAAATAATATTAAATGCGGACATCATCATTCAGGACCTCGTATCGATCCCATAATGCCCTTTGTTGACGTCATCTGTACTTATGCGTCACTATTCCCATCAAATATGGGTCGTATGCTAGACTGACAGATTAACATTCACATTTGACAGAACTGTAACATTTGGTTTACATGGACCTGTAAACATTGCAGATAGGTATGTTTTGCTTGACAGGTGATCGTTAGTTGGAAGCTATGTGCACTACGTCACAGATATGTGTGTAGTACACTGATTATTGCACAGATTTAATGATGTTGTGCATGCTCCAGGCGATGAAACTTAGTGACAATAATAGGTCATTGTCGCACTAATCATGTCATAAAATATAAAATTCATAACATATATTTATATATCCTGACCTGGTTTTGTGGGAAACGCCTGCTTGAATTGCTTTAACTAAAGGTCGGGTCCTGTTGAGCTTACTGACGTTATTAATGATATAGTAAACTATGGGTCCCATTGTCCATTCGGGGTCATAGCCGTAACGGCTGGGTATAATCATAAATTGCAATACCGCTAGTATTTAATGCAATGTAATCAGTTTCACTTGCTTAGGTTCGCAGCTGGTGTAACCTGATATTTCTATTACATGTACTTGCTTAGCTTCGTATCTGGTGTAACCTGATATTTACATTACATGTACTTGCTTAGCTTCGTATCTGGTGTAACCTGATATTTCCATTACATGTGCTTGCTTGCTTCGTATCTGGTGTAACCTGATATTTACATTACATGTACTTGCTTAGCTTCGTAGCTGGTGTAACCTGATATTTCCATTGCATGTCCTTGCTTAGGTTCGCAGCTGGTGTAACCTGATATTTACATTACATGTCCTTGCTTAGGTTCGCAGCTGGTGTAACCTGATATATCCATTACATGTACTTGATTAGGCTCGCAGCTGGTGTAACCTGATATTTCCATTACATGTCCTTGTTTAGGTTCGCAGCTGGTGTAACCTGATATATCCATTACATGTACTTGATTAGGCTCGCAGCTGGTGTAACGTGCAGCTCCGGGAGATGGACAAGACAGCCTACCCACCACACGTCTACAACTACAGAAACATGGCGTATAAACCCCTCATCATCAGCGTACGTAACAAACACGTCAACAAGTCTTGGCTTTATTAAAGCTACTCATGCAACAATATGCTCTCTTTAAAATAGGTTGAATACAAATGATGCAGTGACGTTTGTAGTATATATAACATTTAGATCTTAGACTAGGGCATGCAAAACAGAACAGAGCATGTTTTTAAACCAACTGGTGCATCTTGCATGGACAAGTGTGGCTTTCTTGCGTACTACGTCAACAAAATTCGGACATCGCAGTCGTCGTTTGCCTTTTAACATATTATACTATATATATCGTACGGACTTAGCAGTCACACAGTCAGATAAGACATTTCTGTTATACTATACGTGGAATATAACTGTATATGTAGCGTTACCTGATTATACCAAACGTCACTTTACTTTCCATTGTTGTTATTATTTGATGTGCCGGGTCATTGCTGCATAGAGCATATAGTGTGCTGACGATCGATATATTCACCGTTATGATAGGGCTGGGAACACCTGAGGTTCAACTATACATGTCATGAGTGTTGTTTTTATGGTGTGGTTTATGGCATCGATTATTGTGCTCGCGGCACAGACTAAAGCAATGTAAAAAATAGTCCTGGCGTCAGGTAAAGGGCACTCTAAAAATTCATACGTAGATATTTTAGGCATACAATATATCCACGTCATTTCCTCAAAAGGACCAATTATTGGAAATGCACACATTATAAAGTGATATTGTAAGGTTAGGGTAACGTCCAAGTTAAAAATTCTTAACAATATTTGGCTTAACCTTTGAGCGATCAATATCCCTATACTAAAAAGTTGTTATCATACTCGTTCCATATGCATTAGGCTCGCTGACGGTATAGCACTGTGCGCCATGTCCACTATTGTGCGACCCGACAGGTCAGCCAACTACACACGGCAAGCGCAGAAAGGCTTTCGGCAAGGGCGGGGGGTGGGGGTGGGGGGCATTGTCAATGAAGTAAGACTGACAACAGGAGGAGACCGTGACCTCTCACTATCCCATGTGGCGCCTAAATTTGAATTCGATTTGCACAAAACGCTCAGAGGGGGGAGGCGGGGGGGGGGGGGGTCGCTGCCACACCTCGCCTGGTCACGTACGATAGAGATGTAGCTTTCAACACATATGGTTGTTACACTGGAATTAATCGCACATAATGAAAATGAATATAAATGTATATGAGTTTCAACCGGTGACTTCAAATAGTCCCAACCTCCATCATAATTACTAAGAGAAAGGCATTATTTTCTTTAATATTAAATCTACAAGTAGTAAATCATCCGACACCTTAAAATAACACGCATTTTAAATTAACAAATTAAAATAACACCCATTTTACCTTTCATTATTGACTAATTAAAGTAGTTTCTGTTCAAATAATATGACACCGATACACAACAAAATAGTGTGTATCAACATGGGAATTGTTGACTTCATGTTATGTACACGTTATTTCAGGAGCTGATGCGTACCCACAATGCAGTGCTGTGGATGGACCCCCACTTCCGGGCTTTTAAAGGCAACTGGACGCACGTGTTCGACACCATTTTGAAAAACGACGGTATTTTCCTATTCAAGTGCACTGGTATCCCTGGCTACGTGACGACCGACCCCAAGCTGTACTCCTACTTCCCGGCCAACACGGAGCTCTACAAGACGGTGGGCGACTACTGGGCTGGCGGAATGTACGTCTTCAAGTCCCAGGCCATCTACTGGAACATCATCTACTGGTGGACGATCTGCGCCCTGGACCCCGGGTGTGCCGAGCCCTCGGAGGCCTACATCTGCGGGGACTGGGGCCAGTACGTGGACCGTCAACAGCCGGAGAACACGGGGTGGGCGCAATGCCACCGCTTCGGCCAGTCAGTCGTCAGTCTCCTCATCAACAACCAGTTCGGCTACCGCCGGGACGCCTTCACCGAGAAGACAGCAGACCCCGTGGCCTCCGTCATCAGGGCGGCCACGTGGCTGCACGACCTCCAGTACTGTGACACGTGATGCCGCCAGCTGTGACCCCATGGATACTTAGACCCCCCCCCCACCTACCTTACATACAGGATACACTAGATCTGCAGTTGCCGACAGGAATTATACAGGCTAAACCTGCACGAGATGTACACGAGATGTACACGAGATGCCTAATTGTTCAATATCACTATTAACAAGATAACAAATAATTGTTTTAAACTGGAAAGAGAGAAGCTTCAGAATGAAACACTCCAGCAAGCACGAGCCTCGCCTTGAAGTCACTTGCTTACAATTGTTATAATTGTTGTATAAATTGTTGATCTTATCAAGTATGATATAATGAAGTGCATACCGGTAATAGTTATAGCATGTATCATACGCTATCTTTTCCATTTTTTAATAATCTGGTTATATTTTTAATACTCGATGTGCAAAAATTGCTCAATAGAGTAATTGTACTATAAGAGGTAATAAATGATCGTAGTCTAGTGCTACGTGGCACGACACAATTGATATCTCTAAATAGCTCTAAATAACTGTCGTGCCAGATCTATGTGTCACATTTTATCAATCTCGCTATCGTCAAATCCATCATATTCCATATCTTCAAACTGCTATCACTTCTAACCATTGACCCTTTTAACCCTTAAAAATCCTAATCTCGTTTAACCTTTCGCCTGTAACACCCGTTTCAACATTCGTCCC
The DNA here is from genome assembly GCA_964019135.1 of Arenicola marina. Taxonomy (NCBI): domain Eukaryota; kingdom Metazoa; phylum Annelida; class Polychaeta; family Arenicolidae; genus Arenicola; species Arenicola marina. The sequence goes on along the minus strand of OZ025257.1, from coordinate 3,477,225 downwards.
ACCCAATATAACCCGCTATATTAGTCACCACCATTCACGATTTTCATCCATTAATGTTATCATATTTTGCCATACTTGACCTCTCCAATGTCCTTAGGCCGCAATTTCTCTTCCATTTGAGAGCCCTGGACCCTTCATAATGTTTAATTCATTTCAGGCATCAAAGCTACAGAACAAATTTGGCGGGAAAAGCTTTCGTGTTTCGTGTATCTGAACCTTGGTCGTAGGGCTCGGATTATATATCGCGTTCAGACGAGCATTCAATTAAGCAAAACCTATTTTCTTTTTTTATAGACATTATATTTACAGAAAACAAGACCGAGTACATTAAAAATATATCACAAGTATATAATCGAAAAAGTACAAAATTTCTTTGGACGGAACATTATACAGTACATAATACAGTACATTATAAAGTACAGTATACAGTACATAATACAGTACATTATACAGTACATAATACAGTACATTATAAAGTACATTATACAGTAGATTATACAGTACATTATACATTTCTACACTGATATTCATGGTATTAAATGATTCAGTTAAAACTAATTTTGCCTTTCGTGCTTAAACTACGTACGATTTAGAAATGTAAGTATTGTTGAAACTATAATACCGTTACCGACAATACGACAAACCATCTAATGCTCTTCATAACATAAAACATAATAAAGTTACATAAACAAATAAATAACGCATAAGAACTATCTAACACATACGGAATGCAGCTCCAAATGTTTCGAATCAATTTTTGAATGTGTGATAAACAATTTCGATAAAGCTCGGTTGTACAAGCAATCGCTTTGGACGGTATGAGGTGGGCGTCAATGAGATAAATAATATTGGTTACGTTCAGTTATATAGGGCAAATTATGGAGAAACGCATTAATACTTACAATTAAATATCAAAGATGGCCTTAATTTGGCATACATGTTACGTATGTACCTAAAATTCAGCTTAAATCTCCCCACAAACATTTTCGTGCGAGGGTAAATAGCTAATAGCTTAACCATTATGTTATGATAACTTATGCGTGACACAAGCGACGATATGAAACTTTCTAAAAAAAGCTCAGAAAGGATTGTTCACCTATAACTTCGCTTACATACACCAGTAAACACGATATAATCAATCACTGAGCACAGAATTCAGTTTTAAAGTTCACAAGAAATGTCCAAGTGACTTATGAGTAGTAAGTCAGTACTTGCTCTCCGTGTCAGCGAGCCCTGCATTCGATTCAGGGCTACACTGCCATCGCTCATCTTGAACTGAGACGTAATCTGACGTCATAATAACCAGAACTGAGACGCAATCTGACGTCATAATAACCAGAACTGAGACGCAATCTGACGTCATAATAACCAGAACTGAGACGCAATCTGACATCATAATAACCAGAACTGAGACGCAATCTGACGTCATAATAACCAGAACTGAGACGCAATCTGACGTCATAATAACCAGAACTGAGACGCAATCTGACGTCATAATAACCAGAACTGAGACGCAATCTGACGTCATAAAAACCAGAACTGAGACGTAATCTGACGTCATAATAACCAGAACTGAGACGCAATCTGACGTCATTATACCCAGAACTGAGACGTAATCTGACGTCATAATAACTAGAACTGAGACGCAATCTGACGTCATAATAACCATAACTGAGACGCAATCTGACGTCATTATACTCCAAGGCTCAGTGCGTCCAACGTCATCATATCGTGATTCTAAGCCACCTCATGCCATCACAATACATATGGAATGTACACAGAGAGTTTTGACCAAAACTATCAGTTATTGTTTACACACTCAGATCAGTTTGAAATGATGGATCACACATCGTTGACCCTCCTACACCCATCCTTATTTAACACAAGAGGAACAAGTAGGCACGGGTAGAGCAATACGAGATAATACCGTAACGCGCAAGAGCGAAATAATGGACGGAAATAACTGGAAACACTTTTCGTTCCTCTATACCGTCATGGAATACCTATCTCAAAGCATTTATTTTTTGACTGAGTTGGCAGACATCGCAGAAACATGTCTCTTGTCAAACGCACAATGCAAGGGCCGCCAGTTAACCGTGATGTTACGTGTGTGCTACCTTAATAAGAACTGCCACATTTTGTCATGACATTCAAAGTACGCCGCGACGCTAACTCCACATAAATAAAAACCAGTAGACTCGTAGACTGACTTTGGAACAGTCAATATTATGAACAAAATGTATATGCGGAAATATAGCTTCCAACAATGTACAGATGAGAGGCTTTTTGTGATTGGTCCGCTCTTACCGACACAACATGAAGTACCTGATAACGTCAAATTACATACACGACAACCAAGATGGAGTTTCCTCCAAACACATGAATCTTAGAACCATTTCTACAAAAATATGAAGCTTAGAACCATTCCTATAAAAATATGAAGCTTAGAACCATTCCTACAAAAATATGAAGCTTAGAACCATTCCTACAAAAATATGAAGATTAGAACCATTCCTACAAAAAAATGAAGCTTAGAACCATTCATCCAAACACATGGAACTTAGAACCATTCCTTCAAATACATGAACCTTAGAACCATTCCTACAAACAGCAAGACATACACTCCTGTACGACGCAAGACGACGTAACACCCAGACACGCGCTGATGGCTATTCTGATAATCTCCCTGTTACATCACGGCGGTGTATACCATGCGAAATGAAATGAAATGATAAATGTTAGGTGTTCTACGCCGTTTTTGTGCACACAAGGGCTAACTGGGCCAAGGAACCTCAAAAGACCAATGACGAATGAATGGATGAAACACGCCCCAGATCAGGGGACCGGGCTAGACAGACCGCTATTGACGTGCGGTCTATGTAGTGCGCTACTCACCACACCAGGGAGGTCCCAGTCCAAACACTGCACGATGTCATAGACAGATTGATGTGCGGTCTAGTGCGCTACCCACTACACCAGGAAGGTCCCAGACCCAACACTGTACGGTGTCATAGAGAGATTGATGTGCGGTCTAGTGCGCTACCCACTACACCAGGAAGGTCCCAGACCCAACACTGTACGGTGTCATAGAGAGATTGATGTGCGGTCTAGTGCGCTACCCACTACACCAGGAAGGTCCCAGACCCAACACTGTACGGTGTCATAGAGAGATTGATGTGCGGTCTAGTGCGCTACCCACTACACCAGGAAGGTCCCAGTCCCAACACTGTACGGTGTCATAGATAGATTGATGTGCGGTCTAGTGCGCTACCCACTACACCAGGCAGGTCCCAGTCCCAACACTGCACGATGTCATAGACAGATTGATCCGCGGTCTAGTGCGCTACCCACTACACCAGGAAGGTCCCAGACCCAACACTGTACGGTGTCATAGAGAGATTGATGTGCGGTCTAGTGCGCTACCCACTACACCAGGAAGGTCCCAGACCCAACACTGTACGGTGTCATAGAGAGATTGATGTGCGGTCTAGTGCGCTACCCACTACATCAAGGAGGTCCCAGTCCCAACACTGTACGGTGTCATAGACAGATTGATGTGCGGTCTAGTGCGCTACCCACTACATCAAGGAGGTGCCCACCCACGCGGACTGCGACATCCTAGCACCCATTCCCGTGGGTTGCTAGATCACCCCACGATGAGCCCACTAAGTCAAGCCGTTACTATAACTACTAAGTCGACCTTGTCAAGGCGTATTGTTACAGTCCCAACCACTGGGTATTAATGTCTTATGAATCATGGGCATACAGGCCTTGAAAGCGGAGGTTATCACAATCACTGATAATAGGCCGCGAGAAGGCGCCACAGACATGGCTCAACCACGTGGTGCTTCGGTCCAGTCACGTGGCCGATAGCCTCGTGGCTGGTACCCTGAGTGCCGGTTTAACTGGTCCCGGTCACCAACACCGATTGAGAGCTGAGTTATATGAGGAATCGTTTGTCGACGAGAGTCTTCTTGGCCAGGTTGGCCCGTCCCAGGCCGTCCCGTATGGCCAAGATAATCTGTCAGAGGGAAAGATTAAATATCCGTTTATTATTTATAAATGAATAAACTTATAGCATTAAATATGGAGATTAATTTTATAAATAATAGAACAACAGGCTGTCCAGCACACCCTCATGAAAAAGTAGGACAAAAGTAGGAATGGAAATACAGAAAAAGTAGGACAAAAGTAGGAAAATAGAAGCAAAAAGTATGACTCAAATAGCATATGTAGCAACATTATTCCGGATAAACGAATGACAAAAAGTTATATTACTGAGAACATGCTTTTTTACAACATTTCTTATACGCTGCTCAGGTGTACCTGTATTTTCATTTTTAGAACTTGACAGACACTAGTGTTGACTTAAAGATATATCAGGACGCAAAAACCAAATACCTCTGACTTTTGCAATAACTTTGAAGCGATATGCACACTTTTACAGCAATTCACGACATTTTGAAATTGCGCCTGGTGAAGCAAATACCAAAAAGTAGGAAAATGTAGGTATTTTGACGAAAAAGTAGGAAAAATAGGATGCCGTCAAAAAAGTAGGAAAAAGTAGGAAAAGTAGGATCACTGGACAGCCTGGAACAAATTATCAGGAATATATCAAGTCGCCTTGTAAACAATGAATTACATCCCTATTTATCGTCTTAGGATTAAACTATAGGACTCTTCACAGTCTTTTGCTGAGCTTTCAATTTACTTTTGTTGGTATGGGCAACAACTTCGTCCTTGCAGTTTTGGCACATGTATATATTTAATGCCAGGGATGCCATCTGACTGAAGCAGACGGACGTCGCGGCCATCTTACCTGCATGAAGGCATAAGTGATGACAGCTGACAGGACGTAGTTCTGCGACACGAGGTCCACAATGCAGAAGAAGAGAATCTCGAACAGGGTGAGCGTGTTCTCGTGGCCGTAGAACAGAACCTTGTCGAAGGAGCGGCCGCGGTCTGCAGGGAATGGACACAGCAACAAGGTCAGTTCTACACCTTGAAATCACCTTCAGTCACTGGTACATACAGTTATAGGGGGACGCATTCTGGGTTACTATTATGATTCATTGCAGGCTAAAAATAAAGACAATGTTTTTTCCACGACAAGTAGGTCATAGTGATGCTCACGGGTAGAGGAGATCATAAAGTGAAATCTGAACCATATGATGTCAGGGCCGTGCCGTAGCATCACCGGTCACAGGCATCCATGTAGATTTATCTGCATCTATAGTATATAAGTTATAGAAGTTATACCATATTATATTGTATTATATCCGGACCGCGCCCATGTTCAGCTTAAAAGGTCTCTTACCATTGTAGAAGAAGCCGTGTTCTAGTGGGTCAGTGTAAAGGGTCTCTTACCATTGTAGAAGAAGCCGTGTTATACTGGGTCAGGGTAAAAGTTATCTTACCATTGTAGAAGAAGCCGTGTTCTACTGGGTCAGTGAACTCCATGTTTAAGACATTTTCCATGAAGGTTCTGTCTTTGACGATGTAATCAATGTCCTTGAGGGACTGGGAACAGAAAGAGGAACTCAATGTAACCGAGAACAAATCTTAATTGTGTTAATTTCATCGCATTCTGCCGCAACAACGCAGCCACCGCAACAAAAACAGTACTATGAACAATGGAGAAACATCAGGATCATGAACATAGAACATGTAATACTTTACATAGTTTACATAGTTCTTAAATACACTAAGCCTGTAAAAGAAGGGGATTGGAGAGGATACACAATACGTTGTCCCGGAATAAAGGCCATACGGCCGACTGCCCCACCCCTGTTGACCATAGCGTCGCCATGGAGACTCACGTGGTCGACGAAGGCTTGCAGGAACCGGTTGAGGACGCCATACGCCTGGATCGACTTATCCGTGTGCGCGTCGATGTGCCCCGCCCCCGCCGCTGATTGGCCAGACGTCGTGCGACCTTGACCCGCCGCCACCTGTGGCCAATAAAATACGACTTATGCAAGATTCTGCAACATGGTAATAGAAATTAAAAAACGAGTAGAACGATTTAACGGCAGTGCGTCGTGAGCGAGATTAGATTCAATCTATATATGTGGGAACTGCGGCGCCACCCCGCCTCCACACATATAATGAAGTAAACTCCACACGTAAATATAACATAATGCCACACCCAACTTGCAGAAACTTAACGTGTGTCTGTCCCCCGGTCACTAAAGTACTAACCCTGTCGGCGCTGATGAGCCCCATGACGCGGTCGTACTGGTGCCGTAGCTTGGCCGTGTCTGTCCCCCTGTCACTAAAGTACTAACCCTGTCCGCGCTGATGGGCCCCATGACGCGGTCGTACTGGTGCCGTCGCTTGACCGTGTCTGTCCCCTCTGTCACTAAAGTACTAACCCTGTCGGCGCTGATGGGCCCCATGACGCGGTCGTACTGGTGCCGTAGCTTGGCCGTGTCTGGTCCCCCCCACCACCCCCGTCACTAAAGTACTAACCCTGTCCGCGCTGATGGGCCCCATGACGCGGTCGTACTGGTGCCGTAGCTTGGCCGTGTCTGGTCCCCCCCACCACCCCCGTCACTAAAGTACTAACCCTGTCGGCGCTGATGGGCCCCATGACGCGGTCGTACTAGTGCCGTAGCTTGGCCGTGTTTGCCCCCCCCCCCCCGTCACTAAAGTACTAACCCTGTCGGCGCTGATGGGCCCCATGACGCGGTCGTACTAGTGCCGTAGCTTGGCCATGCCTGCCCCCCCACCCCCGTCACTAAAGTACTAACCCTGTCGGCGCTGATGGGCCCCATGACGCGGTCGTACTGGTGGCGTAGCTTGGCCGTGTCTGTCCCCCCGTCACTAAAGTACTAACCCTGTCGGCGCTGATGGGCCCCATGACGCGGTCGTACTGGTGGCGTAGCTTGGTCTGGATGGCAATGTTGAAGGTCTGCTGGTCGGTGTTGGGCATCAGGCCGCGCTGGCCGCACAGACTCTCCTGCAGCACAACAGGCAACATGGATTTACACCTGTGTCACGTTAACTAAAGTACAAATTCGTGGGGTAAAACAGAAACTTTGGCGTTTTAACCCACTTAAAATATGCGTCCCAGATACAGGTGACAGGGTTTTTGGTTGGCAGCTCAACCCGGTTACGAAATGAGCACAGGACTAAGACAATTTCCTCCGTTATTCAAAGGGGACGAACGATAATTGACGACCACCATTTTCTATAGCAAGAAGACTTGCTTTAATAGTTAGATTTTCGAATGGCCTAGTACTCTATGTCCATGCTGAGAAATAAAGTTAAAACATTATCGACAAGCACTGTGACTAGGTGCCCCAGCCACTGACCTCCTCTCGCTTGAGGTTCTCGTGCATCTCCTTCATGCCGGTGTCGGCGCGGCCGTGCACCGACCGCCCGTGGATGTAGTACCCGAACTGACCCGTCTCCAGGATGAAGACGCTCACGTTGCTAAGGGAACACAGATCCACGTACTGCGCCACTTTGTCCTCGATGAAACGCTCGTAGATGAAGGTGAAGAAAACCCACTGCACCACGGCTGGAACAGAGACAGAGGATACTTTATAAGGCTGAAACAGTGACAAAAGGACACGGTTGACAGTGCCAAAGGGACACGGATGACAGTGACGATCCTTGAAGACATCGACGTCGCTGCAGCACCTTGGTCAGCCTCCACCAGACTCGGCAGAACCCGGGACACAGACACATTAGATGCCTCAATCAGATACGTTTCGCCTCGTCTTGCTTTAGTCGGTCTTGTTCAGCTTCCATTGGCCTCGATCAGTAGTATGTGACCTCAATGCATACCGGCTACAGTAGACACAAGGGCTTGAGGCGAGAGAGCCTCTCAGAAACGGATCCATTGGTCGTATCGTTTAAAATACTAACAGCGTAATTTTTTCTCTCGATATTCCTAAGGCAGAGACTTGACCGCCCGGCGGACACGTTAACTCGTGACAACCCGCTCACCCAGAATGTTGACCGCCCGGCGGACACGCTAACTCGTGACAACCCGCTTACCCAGAATGAGGTAAGTCAGCGCCGAGATCCCGAATCTGAAGATCCGGCTCTGAGGGCTGTAGTACACATCCTCCTCCACGGTGAAGCGGCTCCAGGGATCCTTCGTCGCCAGGTTCCCGAAGCCGATGACGTTGAGGAAGAGGATGACGGAGAAGATCTGGAGCGTGGCGTTAATCTTCCTCGTGGTCTGGATCTCGTTCCACTCGTTAGCCACGAAGTAGGTCCTCCAGATAGACACCGGCGCCTCCTGGCCCTTCTGCTGGGCGTCGTTAGAGGTCATGACCTTGCCGCGCGGCCGCTCCCAGTCGAGGAAGAAGATGTCGACGGTGACCTGGCAGACGAGGAGGTGCAGCAGCTGGAAGAACTTGAGGACGAGGGCGGCGGCCAGGAAGGCCACGAAGGGTCCCTCCTGGTCCTGGTTGGGCACCACGATGTAGGCGTTCTCCTGGCGCTGAAACCGCGTCATCACATGCGTCATTACACGTCATAAGACGTCATTACAGATCATCACGTGTCATTATACGTCATCACACGTCATCACATGGGTCATCGTACGTCATCACATGGGTCATTACCCGTCATCACAGGTCAGCACACGTCATTAGACTTCAGCACGTCATCACACGCCATTACATGTCATTACGTCAATACAGGACATCACAGGTCATTACACCTCATAACAGGTCATTACACGTCATCACATTTTATTACAGGTTATAACACGTCATTACACATAACCGTTAGTGCAGGTCATAATAAGTCATGTCTCACATTGTACATGATGACCCACCACAGCGAGGACCCTGTCTCACCTTGTACATGATGACCCACCACAGCAAGGATCCTGTCTCACCTTGTACATGATGACCCACCACAACGAGGACCCTGTCTCATCTTGTACATGATGACCCACCACAGCAAGGACCCTGTCTCCCCTTGTATATGATGACCCACGACAGCAAGGACCCTGTCTCACCTTGTACATGATGACCCACCACAGCGAGGACCCTGTCTCACCTTGTACATGATGACCCACCACAGCGAGGACCCTGTCTCACCTTATACATGATGACCCACCACAGCGAGGGCCCTGTCTCACCTTGTACACGATGACCCACCACAGCGAGGACCCTGTCTCACCTTGTACATGATGACCCACCACAGCTAGCACCCTGTCTCACCTTGTACACGATGACCCACCACAGCGAGGACCCCGTCTCACCTTGTACATGATGACCCACCACAGCGAGGACCCTGTCTCACCTTGTACATGATGACCCACCACAGCGAGCACCCCGTCTCACCTTGTACATGATGACCCATCACAGCGAGGACCCTGTCTCACCTTGTACATGATGACCCACCACATCGAGGACCCTGTCTCACCTTGTACATGATGACCCACCACAGCGAGGACCCTGTCTCGCCTTGTACGTGATGACCCACCACAGCGAGGACCCTGTCTCACCTTGTACACGATGACCCACCACAGCGAGCACCCCGTCTCACCTTGTACATGATGACCCACCACAGCGAGGACCCTGTCTCGCCTTGTACGTGATGACCCACCACAGCGAGGACCCTGTCTCACCTTGTACGTGATGACCCACCACAGCGAGGACCCTGTCTCACCTTGTACACGATGACCCACCACAGCGAGGACCCTGTCTCACCTTGTACATGATGACCCACCACAGCGAGGACCCTGTCTCACCTTGTACACGATGACCCACCACAGCGAGCACCCCGTCTCACCTTGTACATGATGACCCACCACAGCGAGGACCCTGTCTCGCCTTGTACGTGATGACCCACCACAGCGAGGACCCTGTCTCACCTTGTACGTGATGACCCACCAAAGCGAGGACCCTGTCTCACCTTATACACGATGACCCACCACAGCGAGCACCCCGTCTCGCCTTGTACGTGATGACCCACCACAGCGAGGACCCTGTCTCACCTTGTACGTGATGACCCACCACAGCGAGGACCCTGTCTCACCTTGTACACGATGACCCACCACAGCGAGGACCCTGTCTCACCTTGTACATGATGACCCACCACAGCGAGGACCCTGTCTCGCCTTGTACACGATGACCCACCACAGCGAGCACCCCGTCTCACCTTGTACACGATGACCCACCACAGCGAGGACCCTGTCTCACCTTGTACATGATGACCCACCACAGCGAGGACCCTGTCTCGCCTTGTACACGATGACCCACCACAGCGAGCACCCCGTCTCACCTTGTACATGATGACCCACCACAGCGAGGACCCTGTCTCGCCTTGTACGTGATGACCCACCACAGCGAGGACCCTGTCTCACCTTGTACGTGATGACCCACCACAGCGAGGACCCTGTCTCACCTTGTACACGATGACCCACCACAGCGAGGACCCTGTCTCACCTTGTACATGATGACCCACCACAGCGAGGACCCTGTCTCACCTTGTACACGATGACCCACCACAGCGAGCACCCCGTCTCACCTTGTACATGATGACCCACCACAGCGAGGACCCTGTCTCGCCTTGTACGTGATGACCCACCACAGCGAGGACCCTGTCTCACCTTGTACGTGATGACCCACCACAGCGAGCACCCCGTCTCACCTTGTACATGATGACCCACGACAGCTAGGACCCTGTCTCACCTTGTACATGATGACCCACGACAGCTAGGGCCCTGTCTCACCTTGTACATGATGACCCACCACAGCGAGGACCCTGTCTCACCTTGTACGTGATGACCCACCACAGCGAGGACCCTGTCTCACCTTGTACGTGATGACCCACTACAGCGAGGACCCCGTCTCACCTTGTACACGATGACCCACCACAGCGAGGACCCTGTCTCACCTTGTACGTGATGACCCACTACAGCGAGGACCCCGTCTCGCCTTGTACGTGATGACCCACCACAGCGAGGACCCTGTCTCACCTTGTCCACGATGACCCACCACAGCGAGGACCCTGTCTCACCTTGTACACGATGACCCACCACAGCGAGCACCCCGTCTCACCTTGTACATGATGACCCACCACAGCGAGGACCCTGTCTCGCCTTGTACGTGATGACCCACCACAGCTAGGACCCTGTCTCACCTTGTACATAATGACCCACCACAGCTAGGACCCTGTCTCACCTTGTACATGATGACCCACCACAGCGAGGACCCTGTCTCACCTTGTACATGATGACCCACCACAGCGAGGACCCTGTCTCACCTTGTACGTGATGACCCACCACAGCGAGGACCCTGTCTCACCTTGTACATGATGACCCACCACAGCGAGGACCCTGTCTCACCCTGTACGTGATGACCCACCACAGCGAGGACCCCGTCTCACCTTGTACATGATGACCCACCACAGCGAGGACCCTGTCTCTCCTTGTACATGATGACCCACCACAGCGAGGACCCTGTCTCACCTTGTACATGATGACCCACCACAGCGAGGACCCCGTCTCACCTTGTACATGATGACCCACCACAGCGAGGACCCTGTCTCCCCTTGTACATGATGACCCACCACAGCGAGGACCCCGTCTCACCTTGTACATGATGACCCATCACAGCGAGGACCCTGTCTCACCTTGTACATGATGACCCACCACAGCAAGGACCCCGTCTCACCTTGTACATGATGACCCACCACAGGGAGCACCCCGTCTCACCTTGTACATGATGACCCACCACAGCGAGGACCCTGTCTCACCTTGTACATGATGACCCACCACAGCGAGCACCCCGTCTCACCTTGTACATGATGACCCACCACAGCTAGGACCCTGTCTCACCTTGTACATGATGACCCACCACAGCGAGGACCCTGTATCACCTTGTACGTGATGACCCACTACAGCGAGGACCCCGTCTCACCTTGTACATGATGACCCACCACAGCGAGGACCCTGTCTCACCTTGTACGTGATGACCCACCACAAGGAGGACCCCGTCTCACATTGTACATGATGACCCACCACAACGAGGACCCTGTCTCACCTTGTACATGATGACCCACCACAAGGAGGACCCTGTCTCACCTTGTACACGATGACCCACCACAGCGAGGACCCTGTCTCACCTTGTACGTGATGACCCACCACAGCGAGGACCCTGTCTCACTTTGTACACGATGACCCACCACAGCGAGGACCCTGTCTCACCTTGTACATGATGACCCACCACAGCGAGGACCCTGTCTCACCTTGTACACGATGACCCACCACAGCAAGGACCCTGTCTCACCTTGTACATGATGACCCACCACAGCGAGGACCCTGTCTCACCTTGTACATGATGACCCACCACAGCGAGCACCCCGTCTCATCTTGTACACGATGACCCACCACAGCGAGGACCCTGTCTCACCTTGTACATGATGACCCACCACAGCGAGGACCCTGTCTCACCTTGTACATGATGACCCACGACAGCAAGGACCCTGTCTCGCCTTGTACGTGATGACCCACCACAGCGAGGACCCTGTCTCACCTTGTACATGATGACCCACCACAGCGAGGACCCTGTCTCCCCTTGTACATGATGACCCACCACAGCGAGGACCCTGTCTCACCTTGTACGTGATGACCCACCACAGCGAGGACCCTGTCTCACCTTGTACACGATGACCCACCACAGCGAGGACCCTGTCTCACCTTGTACATGATGACCCACCACAGCGAGGACCCTGTCTCACCTTGTACACGATGACCCACCACAGCGAGGACCCCGTCTCACCTTGTACATGATGACCCACCACAGCGAGGACCCTGTCTCACCTTGTACATGATGACCCACCACAGCGAGCACCCCGTCTCACCTTGTACATGATGACCCACCACAGCGAGGACCCTGTCTCGCCTTGTACGTGATGACCCACCACAGCGAGGACCCTGTCTCACCTTGTACATGATGACCCATCACAGCGAGGACCCTGTCTCACCTTGTACATGATGACCCACCACAGCGAGGACCCTGTCTCACCTTGTACATGATGACCCACCACAGCGAGGACCCTGTCTCGCCTTGTACGTGATGACCCACCACAGCGAGGACCCTGTCTCACCTTGTACATGATGACCCACCACAGCGAGGACCCTGTCTCACCTTGTACATGATGACCCACGACAGCTAGGACCCTGTCTCACCTTGTACATGATGACCCACCACAGCTAGGGCCCTGTCTCACCTTGTACATGATGACCCACCACAGCGAGGACCCTGTCTCACCTTGTACGTGATGACCCACCACAGCGAGGACCCTGTCTCACCTTGTACATGATGACCCACCACAGCAAGGACCCTGTCTCCCCTTGTACATGATGACCCACCACAGCGAGGACCCTGTCTCACCTTGTACACGATGACCCACCACAGCGAGGACCCTGTCTCACCTTGTACATGATGACCCACCACAGCGAGGACCGTCTCACCTTGTCCACGATGACCCACCACAGCGAGGATCCTGTCTCACCTTGTACACGATGACCCACCACAGCGAGGACCCTGTCTCACCTTGTACATGATGACCCACCACAGCGAGGACCCCGTCTCACCTTGTACATGATGACCCACCACAGCGAGGACCCTGTCTCACCTTGTACATGATGACCCACCACAGCGAGCACCCGGTCTCACCTTGTACATGATGACCCACCACAACGAGGACCCCAGTAGGACCACGAAGAAGATGTTGGCCAGGTTGCCGAAGCTGAAGAGCAGGAACTTGACGATGACGACGAAGTCGATGGCGATGCGGCCGGCGCGCCGGGCCCAGCCCCAGGTCTGCAGCCCGCTGTACACGGCCGTCAGCGCGGCCAGCACGCCAATCGCCACAGTCAGGTCGTAATCATGCTGAGTCAGGTCCATCTTGTAGTTCACGCTGAACGTTATCTGCAACGAACGGGCAAAATCTGATATTATTACATTGATAACATGTGTATTGGTTAAGTCTTACATTATTACAGTAATTATACGGCTATTGGTTGAGTCATATTCACAGATAGGTCACTATGGACAGATTTTGCTTTACGTCCGACATTTTCTCATCCCTCTTGATATCAAACTTATAGCAGAGGACCGAACAATCACTCATTTGGCTGTCACGCCCCGTCTCACCGTGTCTGCCACACCGCCTCTAGCCCTCCAGCCCGTCTCCACATCCCCCTCCCACCACCCCTCTCACCGTGTCTGCCACACCGCCTCTAGCCCTCCAGCCCGTCTCCACATCCCCCTCCCACCACCCCTCTCACCGTGTCTGCCACACCGCCTCTAGCCCTCCAGCCCGTCTCCACATCCCCCTCCCACCACCCCTCTCACCGTGTCTGCCACACCGCCTCTAGCCCTCCAGCCCGTCTCCACATCCCCCTCCCACCACCCCTCTCACCGTGTCTGCCACACCGCCTCTAGCCCTCCAGCCCGTCTCCACATCCCCCTCCCACCACCCCTCTCACCGTGTCTGCCACACCGCCTCTAGCCCTCCAGCCCGTCTCCACATCCCCCTCCCACCACCCCTCTCACCGTGTCTGCCACACCGCCTCTAGCCCTCCAGCCCGTCTCCACACCCCCCTTCCACCACCCGTCTCACCGTGTCTGCCACACCGCCTCTAGCCCTCCAGCCCGTCTCCACACCCCCCTACCACCACCCCTCTCACCGTGTCTGCCACACCGCCTCTAGCCCTCTAGCCCGTCTCCACATCCCCCTCCCACCACCCCTCTCACCGTGTCTGCCACACCGCCTGCAGCCCTCCAGCCCGTCTCCACACCACCCTCCCACCACCCCTCTCACCGTGTCTGCCAAACCGCCATTAACCCTCCAGCCCGTCTCCACACCCCCCACCCCACCACCCCTCTCACCGTGTCTGCCACACCGCTTGCAGCCCTCTAGCCCGTCTCCACATCCCCCTTCCACCACCCCTCTCACCGTGTCTGCCACACCGCCTCTAGCCCTCCAGCCCGTCTCCACATCCCCCTGCCACCACCCCTCTCACCGTGTCTGCCACACCGCCTCTAGCCCTCCAGCCCGCCTCCACATCCCCTTCCCACCACCCCTCTCACCGTGTCTGCCACACCGCTTCTAGCCCTCCAGCCCGCCTCCACATCCCCCTCCCACCACCCCTCTCACCGTGTCTGCCACACCGCCTCTAGCCCTCCAGCCCGTCTCCACATCCCCCTCCCGCCACCCCTCTCACCGTGTCTGCCACACCGCCTCTAGCCCTCTAGCCCGTCTCCACATCCCCCTCCCGCCACCCCTCTCACCGTGTCTGCCACACCGCCTCTAGCCCTCTAGCCCGTCTCCACATCCCCCTCCCGCCACCCCTCTCACCGTGTCTGCCACACCGCCTGCAGCCCTCTAGCCCGTCTCCACATCCCCCTTCCACCACCCCTCTCACCGTGTCTGCCACACCGCCTCTAGCCCTCCAGCCCGTCTCCACACCCCACTCCCACCACACCTCTCACCGTGTCTGCCACACCGCCTGCAGCCCTCCAGCCCGTCTCCACATCCCCCTCCCACCACCCCTCTCACCGTGTCTGCCACACCGCCTCTAGCCCTCCAGCCCGTCTCCACATCCCCCTCCCACCACCCCTTTCACCGTGTCTGCCACACCGCCTCTAGCCCTCTAGCCCGTCTCCACATCCCCCTCCCACCACCCCTCTCACCGTGTCTGCCACACCGCCTGCAGCCCTCCAGCCCGTCTCCACACCCCCCTCCCACCACCCCTTTCACCGTGTCTGCCACACTGCCTCTAGCCCTCCAGCCCGTCTCCACACCCCCCTCCCACCACACCTCTCACCGTGTCTGCCACACCGCCTGCAGCCCTCCAGCCCGTCTCCACATCCCCCTCCCACCACCCCTTTCACCGTGTCTGCCACACCGCCTGCAGCCCTCCAGCCCGTCTCCACATCCCCTTCCCACCACCCCTCTCACCGTGTCTGCCACACCGCCTCTAGCCCTCCAGCCCGTCTCCACATCCCCCTCCCACCACCCCTTTCACCGTGTCTGCCACACCGCCTGCAGCCCTCTAGCCCGTCTCCACATCCCCCTCCCACCACCCCTCTCACCGTGTCTGCCACACCGCCTCTAGCCCTCCAGCCCGTCTATACATCCCCCTCCCACCACCCCTCTCACCGTGTCTGCCACACCGCCTGCAGCCCTCCAGCCTGTCTAAACACCCCCCTCCCACCACCCCTTTCACCGTGTCTGCCACACCGCCTCTAGCCCTCCAGCCCGTCTCCACATCCCCCTCCCACCACCCCTCTCACCGTGTCTGTCACACCGCCTGCAGCCCTCCAGCCCGTCTCCACACCCCCCTCCCACCACCCCTTTCACCGTGTCTGCCACACCGCCTCTAGCCCTCCAGCCCGTCTCCACACCCCACTCCCACCACACCTCTCACCGTGTCTGCCACACCGCCTGCAGCCCTCCAGCCCGTCTCCACATCCCCTTCCCACCACCCCTCTCACCGTGTCTGCCACACCGCCTCTAGCCCTCCAGCCCGTCTCCACATCCCCCTCCCACCACCCCTTTCACCGAGTCTGCCACACCGCCTCTAGCCCTCCAGCCCGCCTCCACATCCCCCTCCCACCACCCCTCTCACCGTGTCTGCCACACCGCCTGCAGCCCTCCAGCCCGTCTCCACACCCCCCTCCCACCACCCCTTTCACCGTGTCTGCCACACCGCCTCTAGCCCTCCAGCCCGTCTCCACACCCCCCTCCCACCACACCTCTCACCGTGTCTGCCACACCGCCTGCAGCCCTCCAGCCCGCCTCCACATCCCCCTCCCACCACCCCTCTCACCGTGTCTGCCACACCGCCTCTAGCCCTCCAGCCCGTCTCCACATCCCCCTCCCACCACCTCTCTCCCCGTGTCTGCCACACCGCCTCTAACCCTCCAGCCCGTCTCCACACCCCCCTCCCACCACCTCTCTCACCGTGTCTGCCACACCGCCTCTAGCCCTCTAGCCGGTCTCCACATCTCCCTCCCACCACCCCTCTCACCGTGTCTGCCACACCGCCTCTAGCCCTCCAGCCCGTCTCCACATCCCCCTCCCACCACCCCTCTCCCCGTGTCTGCCACACCGCCTCTAGCCCTCCAGCCCGTCTCCACATCCCCCTCCCACCACCCCTCTCACCGTGTCTGCCACACCGCCTCTAGCCCTCCAGCCCGTCTCCACATCCCCCTCCCACCACACCTCTCACCGTGTCTGCCACACCGCCTCTAGCCCTCCAGCCCGTCTCCACATCCCCCTCCCACCACCCCTCTCACCGTGTCTGCCACACCGCCTCTAGCCCTCCAGCCCGTCTCCACATCCCCCTCCCACCACCCCTCTCACCGTGTCTGCCACACCGCCTCTAACCCTCCAGCCCGTCTCCACATCCCCCTCCCATCACCCCTTTCACCGTGTCTGCCACACCGCCTCTAGCCCTCCAGCCCGTCTCCACATCCCCCTCCCACCACCCCTTTCACCGTGTCTGCCACACCGCCTGCAGCCCTCTAGCCCGTCTCCACATCCCCCTCCCACCACCCCTCTCCCCGTGTCTGCCACACCGCCTCTAGCCCTCCAGCCCGTCTATACATCCCCCTCCCACCACCCCTCTCACCGTGTCTGCCACACCGCCTGCAGCCCTCCAGCCTGTCTAAACACCCCCCTCCCACCACCCCTTTCACCGTGTCTGCCACACCGCCTCTAGCCCTCCAGCCCGTCTCCACATCCCCCTCCCACCACCCCTCTCACCGTGTCTGTCACACCGCCTGCAGCCCTCCAGCCCGTCTCCACACCCCCCTCCCACCACCCCTTTCACCGTGTCTGCCACACCGCCTCTAGCCCTCCAGCCCGTCTCCACACCCCACTCCCACCACACCTCTCACCGTGTCTGCCACACCGCCTGCAGCCCTCCAGCCCGTCTCCACATCCCCTTCCCACCACCCCTCTCACCGTGTCTGCCACACCGCCTCTAGCCCTCCAGCCCGTCTCCACATCCCCCTCCCACCACCCCTTTCACCGAGTCTGCCACACCGCCTCTAGCCCTCCAGCCCGCCTCCACATCCCCCTCCCACCACCCCTCTCACCGTGTCTGCCACACCGCCTGCAGCCCTCCAGCCCGTCTCCACACCCCCCTCCCACCACCCCTTTCACCGTGTCTGCCACACCGCCTCTAGCCCTCCAGCCCGTCTCCACACCCCCCTCCCACCACACCTCTCACCGTGTCTGCCACACCGCCTGCAGCCCTCCAGCCCGCCTCCACATCCCCCTCCCACCACCCCTCTCACCGTGTCTGCCACACCGCCTCTAGCCCTCCAGCCCGTCTCCACATCCCCCTCCCACCACCTCTCTCCCCGTGTCTGCCACACCGCCTCTAACCCTCCAGCCCGTCTCCACACCCCCCTCCCACCACCTCTCTCACCGTGTCTGCCACACCGCCTCTAGCCCTCTAGCCGGTCTCCACATCTCCCTCCCACCACCCCTCTCACCGTGTCTGCCACACCGCCTCTAGCCCTCCAGCCCGTCTCCACATCCCCCTCCCACCACCCCTCTCCCCGTGTCTGCCACACCGCCTCTAGCCCTCCAGCCCGTCTCCACATCCCCCTCCCACCACCCCTCTCACCGTGTCTGCCACACCGCCTCTAGCCCTCCAGCCCGTCTCCACATCCCCCTCCCACCACACCTCTCACCGTGTCTGCCACACCGCCTCTAGCCCTCCAGCCCGTCTCCACATCCCCCTCCCACCACCCCTCTCACCGTGTCTGCCACACCGCCTCTAGCCCTCCAGCCCGCCTCCACATCCCCCTCCCACCACCCCTCTCACCGTGTCTGCCACACCGCCTCTAGCCCTCCAGCCCGTCTCCACATCCCCCTCCCACCACCTCTCTCCCCGTGTCTGCCACACCGCCTCTAACCCTCCAGCCCGTCTCCACACCCCCCTCCCACCACCCCTCTCACCGTGTCTGCCACACCGCCTCTAGCCCTCTAGCCCGTCTCCACATCCCCCTCCCACCACCCCTCTCACCGTGTCTGCCACACCGCCTCTAGCCCTCCAGCCCGTCTCCACATCCCCCTCCCACCACCCCTCTCACCGTGTCTGCCACACCGCCTCTAGCCCTTCAGCCCGTCTCCACACCCCCCTCCCACCACCCCTCTCACCGTGTCTGCCACACCGCCTCTAGCCCTCCAGCCCGTCTCCACACCCCCCTCCCACCACCCCTCTCACCTTGTCTGCCACACCGCCTCTAGCCCTCCAGCCCGTCTCCACATCCCCCTCCCACCACCCCTCTCACCGTGTCTGCCACACCGCCTCTAGCCCTCCAGCCCGTCTCCACATCCCCCTCCCACCACCCCTCTCACCGTGTCTGCCACACCGCCTCTAGCCCTCCAGCCCGTCTCCACATCCCCCTCCCACCACCCCTCTCAACGTGTCTGCCACACCGCCTCTAACCCTCCAGCCCGTCTCCACATCCCCCTCCCATCACCCCTTTCACCGTGTCTGCCACACCGCCTCTAGCCCTCCAGCCCGTCTCCACATCCCCCTCCCACCACCCCTCTCACCGTGTCTGCCACACCGCCTCTAGCCCTCCAGCCCGCCTCCACATCCCCCTCTCACCGTGTCTGCCACACCGCCTCTAGCCCTCCAGCCCGTCTCCACATCCCCCTCCCACCACCCCTCTCACCGTGTCTGTCACACCGCCTGCAGCCCTCCAGCCCGTCTCCACACCCCCCTCCCACCACCCCTTTCACCGTGTCTGCCACACCGCCTCTAGCCCTCCAGCCCGTCTCCACACCCCACTCCCACCACACCTCTCACCGTGTCTGCCACACCGCCTGCAGCCCTCCAGCCCGTCTCCACATCCCCTTCCCACCACCCCTCTCACCGTGTCTGCCACACCGCCTCTAGCCCTCCAGCCCGTCTCCACATCCCCCTCCCACCACCCCTTTCACCGAGTCTGCCACACCGCCTCTAGCCCTCCAGCCCGCCTCCACATCCCCCTCCCACCACCCCTCTCACCGTGTCTGCCACACCGCCTGCAGCCCTCCAGCCCGTCTCCACATCCCCTTCCCACCACCCCTCTCACCGTGTCTGCCACACCGCCTCTAGCCCTCCAGCCCGTCTCCACATCCCCCTCCCACCACACCTCTCACCGTGTCTGCCACACCGCCTGCAGCCCTCCAGCCCGCCTCCACATCCCCCTCCCACCACCCCTCTCACCGTGTCTGCCACACCGCCTCTAGCCCTCCAGCCCGTCTCCACATCCCCCTCCCACCACCTCTCTCCCCGTGTCTGCCACACCGCCTCTAACCCTCCAGCCCGTCTCCACACCCCCCTTCCACCACCTCTCTCACCGTGTCTGCCACACCGCCTCTAGCCCTCTAGCCGGTCTCCACATCCCCCTCCCACCACCCCTCTCACCGTGTCTGCCACACCGCCTCTAGCCCTCCAGCCCGTCTCCACATCCCCCTCCCACCACCCCTCTCCCCGTGTCTGCCACACCGCCTCTAGCCCTCCAGCCCGTCTCCACATCCCCCTCCCACCACACCTCTCACCGTGTCTGCCACACCGCCTCTAGCCCTCCAGCCCGTCTCCACATCCCCCTCCCACCACCCCTCTCACCGTGTCTGCCACACCGCCTCTAGCCCTCCAGCCCGCCTCCACATCCCCCTCCCACCACCCCTCTCACCGTGTCTGCCACACCGCCTCTAGCCCTCCAGCCCGTCTCCACATCCCCCTCCCACCACCTCTCTCCCCGTGTCTGCCACACCGCCTCTAACCCTCCAGCCCGTCTCCACACCCCCCTCCCACCACCTCTCTCACCGTGTCTGCCACACCGCCTCTAGCCCTCTAGCCCGTCTCCACATCCCCCTCCCACCACCCCTCTCACCGTGTCTGCCACACCGCCTCTAGCCCTCCAGCCCGTCTCCACATCCCCCTCCCACCACCCCTCTCACCGTGTCTGCCACACCGCCTCTAGCCCTTCAGCCCGTCTCCACACCCCCCTCCCACCACCCCTCTCACCGTGTCTGCCACACCGCCTCTAGCCCTCCAGCCCGTCTCCACACCCCCCTCCCACCACCCCTCTCACCTTGTCTGCCACACCGCCTCTAGCCCTCCAGCCCGTCTCCACATCCCCCTCCCACCACCCCTCTCACCGTGTCTGCCACACCGCCTCTAGCCCTCCAGCCCGTCTCCACATCCCCCTCCCACCACCCCTCTCACCGCGTCTGCCACACCGCCTCTAGCCCTCCAGCCCGTCTCCACATCCCCCTCCCACCACCCCTCTCACCGTGTCTGCCACACCGCCTCTAACCCTCCAGCCCGTCTCCACATCCCCCTCCCATCACCCCTTTCACCGTGTCTGCCACACCGCCTCTAGCCCTCCAGCCCGTCTCCACATTCCCCTCCCACCACCCCTCTCACCGTGTCTGCCACACCGCCTCTAGCCCTCCAGCCCGTCTCCACATCCCCCTCCCACCACCCCTCTCACCGTGTCTGCCACACCGCCTCTAGCCCTCCAGCCCGTCTCCACATCCCCCTCCCACCACCCCTCTCACCGTGTCTGCCACACCGCCTCTAGCCCTCCAGCCCGTCTCCACATCACCCTCCCACCACCCCTCTCATCGTGTCTTTCCTGTTAAAGTCGAAATCCTATGCCGTGGCCACGTCGTACTCCACCTCGATGTAGGGCGGGTAGATAAGGCAGCCCCCCCCCCTCCCACCACCCCTCTCACCGTGTCTTTTCTGTTAGAGTCGAAGTCCTCTGCCGTGGCCACGCCGTACTCCACCTCGATGTAGGGCGGGTAGATGAGGCCGTCGGACGTGTCCCGCTGTAGCTCCACCTCGATCCTGATGGACTTGGCGTACCGGATGGACTGGGACCCGTACTCCACAGTGTCTGTCAACAACAGCGATCAACACAACGGTAACAGTCTACAGCGGAACATTGCAATGAACATTATTTAGTTTTTTGCCACTATATGACAGGAGGAGCTGCTATTTTCTGCAGGTTGAAAATAACCATATCCTATATATCTCTTTTGGGGTACTGTATAATGTTTTGGGGGTGTGCTGCTCGTTTATCATTTATCGTGTATTGTATATTGTCTGTTCTGTGCCTTGATGAAATAAAGAATTATATTTTAAAAAAAAAAAAAAAAATTAGTTCTTATTGACCGATTTTGACAACATGACTTACAATGGGGGTACAATCTTCATAATTATATATTGATTTGAAATATGTATACTATATACACAGACACATACATGCACAATATATAGAGAAACGTTATTTTAAACCCTGTAAAAAAAACGACAATGATACATTTCATAAAGCGGAATAGCTTTCGTAACACTCATACATAGAAACACCAACAATAATCGACTCCGGATCAAAGACGGGTCCTACAGAAGTGAGATGACATGTGTTTTATACCGATTTTGTGTACATGAAGGCTACATTGCGCCACAAAACCGCCCGGGACAATGAACGTACTGGCGTGGGATAAAACTTGCACCGGATGCAGGTACCAGGATTCGAACCCACGACTCCAGCCGTTTCGAACTTACGGGCCCCTGTGATCTGCCGCTCAGCCTGCTTACCAAGTGAGGGAGGGGGTCTCTCACAGGCAGACCTATAAAACCGTCATGTGGGCGCCAGTTTAAGGCAAGTTCGGCCGAGGTAAGTGTTCGCGCAGTAAGTATTACACGTACCTGCCGTCTTGCCGCTGATGTTGTCGACGAGGAACAGTCGGCGGACGAGTTCCCAGTCAGCAGGGTCAGGCCCTGGAGGTGACATCATACAGACACATCATACAGACACATCATACAGACACATCATACAGACACATCCTACAGACACATCATACAGACACATCATACAGACACATCATACAGACACATCATACAGACACATCATACAGACACATCATACAGACAGACACAACATACAGACACTGTTCGCTGTCCAGTCAGCACGTTCAGGCCCTGGAGATGTCACAGCATACATCATACAGACAGACACATCATACAGACAGACACATCATACAGACACATCATACAGAAACTGTTCACTGTTCACTTTCATTGCACCGATGACGAGCAACAGGATGGGGTTATGTTCATAAACGCCAAATTGACTGGTAAATGTCAAGTAAGGTGTCCGCGACATCTCGTGCAAGCTATCAGACACACGCTTAAGTAATTAAAATGTTCTACATTTCGCTATACAATGAATTCCATAGGTTTATAGGAGCTACAGTGTAGGATCAAAAGAACTTACTTCGGTTAACTGCATTTCCATTGGAATCCTCGTAATTCAATATCTTGAGGGGTATGGCATATAGCTTGGACCCCGAGTCTTCAAACTGCAGGTCTAAACACGTGTTAATTAAGGTAAAATGACGTGGTATTCATAGTTCGTAATGCTGCTGTTGTTGTTTATTTCGTCTTGAAGGCCTTCAGGCTCAAATGACAAACATATGTGCATATAAAATGTTTGTGCAGGAACATTAACAATTAGTGGTGTCGATTCGGATCCGAATTTCAACGACATATACAACTATAGTAATTTTTATGTGACAAAAGATTTCTTTCGTTGACATCAGTGTCCACGAGTACAAATATCTGACTGTGCACATGGCGCTCGCCATACTGCAATCCAGTGGAGCGATCTTTTGGGCAAAACTAATGAAAAAGAGCGAAAATATGACAAAAGTAAAAAGACTATTTAATCATATGAGGCAAAGTGGGCTAA
The DNA here is from genome assembly GCA_964019135.1 of Arenicola marina. Lineage (NCBI taxonomy): Eukaryota > Metazoa > Annelida > Polychaeta > Arenicolidae > Arenicola > Arenicola marina. Next base: position 3,453,466 of record OZ025257.1, on the reverse strand, counting down.
TCTCGATCCTTGGGTAACCTCGACCCCCATGTGCTATTTTTATTGATGATGTCACCAATCCATATTTTTTCGCCGATTTGATTTTTCCATAACAATCTTAGAGATGCCCCTGGTAACTAGATACAGAGAAGCTGGATTATAGATATGTAATTGTTTATCCAATTTGAATTAAAGAAGTCATGCAACCCTACATTAATACGTACTTTTGCAGCTTATCTCAAAAGTTAAGATACATGAGTTTCAAAAGCAAGCAGTATGCCTGATTAACACTGAGGATGATAATGGCCCATTAAGGATTCTAACTTTGCGTTTTGACTACTGTAACGACCTTGGGACTTTTGGGCTATCTAGGCCCGAGGATGACCCGGAATTGCCAGTGGTTAGTTGGCGGATAAACAGGCAAATTTACCTGTGCAGGGAGTTATTAGCTATTCGTCGGTTTTAGATCATACGACCGAAATATCGCAGGCTGTTGTAATCAACGGCATAGAGATATTATAACCGGATCGAAGCAAATATGCGCGTTCTCGTTGTGTCTTACTTCTTATTTAGTCGAGATCTGAATACGGTATGGCTTATGCATAATACAGGGCAAGCGCCGACGGTGGTATAATACGCAACGAAATGTTCTAGTTAATACCAGCGTAATTTTATTCGCACTGTTGCATGACCATATCCATAAATATATATATATACAGGTTGGGACTTGAAATCCCCAAGTAGCAACCCTATAAATGACTTTAGATTTATGGTACAGGTACGACTCGCTAGGGGACGGCTGTACCTATCAAACGCTGGGCGTAAAGACCTAAATGTAGGGCGTTATGATGCTAATAAAAGTGGGCGTGTCTGCCTAGCGTAGATAAAGTTAACATGACCCATAGAAATACTGATCATATATACTGAACCTATAGATCTACCGACGAGAAGGGGGACGACCGAAGGGACGACTCAGGGGGACGACTCAGGGGGACGACTCGGAGGCGCGACTCAAGGGGACGACCGGGATAGAGCGAAGGTACGCTCGCAGTCCTCCCGCTTAATAGAGCCCGTCCGAATCAAGGGAGCGAGTAACTTTTTCTACTACTAATCCCATAGATACTGCTTGATAATAAGCTATTATACTATGGGAACTGCCTAACTAGCATAAATACCGGTGTATATAAGTCAATGAATTTGACACTTACGGTAAAGACTCCGTAGGCAGAGTCCCTATATATATCTCGTTTGACAGCTCTCTATTTATACTAAACTATGTTACTTAGCAACAACACGCGTCACTAACATCACTCCGTAAAACTAGCGAATCAGGTAGCGATATTCGCTCACATGACTACCCTTCAAATAGAGTAAACAAATGCAAGTGGGATGAAGTAAGCTCATTTTAACCAAATAACACCTGCAATATGAGATACTATTACTTAGATAACATGTTAAATAACGTCCAAACCATCCGAGATAACATAGGTTATACCTATTGTATGTGACCCAAGAGTTAAACACTAAAAAAATGGCTGACACGCGCTCGTCGGCAGACTGAGTGTCACTGTCAGGCAAAACCTCCACACTAGGCCTACCCGTGTAATAAGACCAATAAATATAGTTTCAAGGGATTGCTTTATCTATCGTTGGGCATAAGAGGCACAGTTATGTGAATTAATATTGTTGCTTTCGCACACTATGAATCACGATATGCAGATTAAATCACCCACCTATCCCACTGGGTCAAGGTTAGACCACGGGGGTCGAGGTTCGACCATGGTCCCCACTGCCTTTCAGAAAATGAGCACTCCCCACAATCTGCCTAGGTTTTCGTTTTTTCTATAAAATCATATTATTTGAATACCATGGTTTACTGTTTGAACAAAAAATAAGTTCATTTCACATCATTAAAGAAAATAAACGTTTTTTTGTCTTAAGGGGTCGAGATTAGCCCACTTTGCCTTAGATAATTTTATAAAGGATACAAATATCCATGAAGTTGAGTGGATAAGCTTCTTCGTCCCAGAACTTGGCCAGCGTGATCTCACACTAAAGAGAGTAAAATAATTGACACTTAGATACATGTATACAACTATTAAATAGTATTTGGTCTTTAGCATAACGTAGTCATAACACCACGACGAGGTTGGCGTAGATAAGGGCCACGTCACCACTGGCCGCCTTGGAAGGCAGACTGGAGACTTTTATCCTGGAGCAGGATCTAGCCGTTTGGACGGGTGGGGTAGGAACCCATTCACCGGCCACTGGGGACCTAGCAGAGCACAATGAACGGGAGTCGACAAGGCGTGTGTCCCATGAAAGCGTCTTCTCGTAGAAGCTAAATCCGTGTTATAGGTGCAGCACAGTTAATGAGTACAAGTTAGAAAAGCCCAGTTGTTGACTTTGTCAACAGTTGTACGATCAGATTTTTGTCATTTATCATTATTAGCTTTACGTCACTTGTTGGCCAATTGCACTAGTTTTAAACTTCCAATACTTTAAATTTTGACCTCGGATTATCGACGTGAAATTATAATATTTTATCTCAGCAGAAAACTCGACATGTATGCGTGACATAGTAACACTATAAGTCATGATCGCCTACCTCCTGTTCGTAAAACTGTCCAAACTTGAAGGCAGCGTCCAGGATGTTTTCAGTGTTTGAACAGAGCTGCAAGAGGCCATCAGTGACGTCAGAGTAGCCCTGGAAGCTGCCGTTGAGGCTGTAGACGGCCGCCTTGAAGGGCAGAGTGGACTGGGCCATGTTGAACTGGATGGGGATCCCCTCGTCGGACAACACGTCATCGGCCGGGTCCTCCAGGTAGTACAGCCACGGCATGTTGGGCGGCCTGGCAGGGAGAGGGAGGCAGGGGGCGGGGGTCACACGTCGCATGGCAACACAAACGGCAGGGTCGGAGCAACAGTGAAATGGGAAGATGTACGTTCTTGTTGGGGTCAACACTACAAACCAACACTTTGTAAGTAACATATAATGACAAATCTCGTTCTGTTCTCATTGTTTAAGTTACAGTTATATAATTCGTCTGCATTACGACAACTCCCGGTGGCTCTGATGATAGCGGTATTTAAACTTAGTCAGAGCCTCCTGTGTCAAAGTGGTGTTTACCTTCCCTTGTAATGTTCATTCATGTATTACGTATTTCCGCTTTGACGAATAAATGATTTTGAATCTCGAATCTTGAAATCTACGGTAACGAAGAAAACCTCTCCTCTTGGTTGTTGTAACTCTTGGCTAGTTTTTTGTTAGTTTTGAGTTTTTCCACTTTTTTTTGTGCCCCTCCACTTATACTCAGTCCCAAGTTATTTATGATGGCGTGCAGTAGAGGCGCTTTCGACTTTGTGTCAGTGACCAATCCTCGGCCAGTATGTCTATGCCCAGGCTTTGGGTTTCACGACACTCTCCGTGAGACTAGTTCGGCCGACACTATCTCGTATATGCATTCTGATGTGCACCATACGATCGAGGTATAATACCTCCATCATAGTAATCTTTACTGCCACAGAACACGCTTTATCGGCCAAGCTGCGGCCCTGAGTCTAGTAAAGCGCTGGACGCGATGACCAGCCACTGACCAGTCCTGTGTGGTCTGTCCGGCGCTTCCCTGGGCGTACTGCAGGTAGATGGAGCAGGCGTCCTCATTGCCAATCTGACCCTCGAACTCCTTGCTGTACATGGACAGAGCGCAGAGGTTGCCCAACTCCTGACATGCCGTCAAATTGTTATAGACCTCCTGCAAAAGAGGACAGATCAGTCAATCACAAGTATCAGACACCAATAATACTTTTATAATATTTCTAGATGGTGACGTCGATATGTGCAAAAGTTATTTTTTTCTGGCGGAAATCACACGTTCACAATATATATGGGATTTATTTTGCGCCGATTATTATAAATTAATTTCTTTATCGACGGGTAATTATTATAAGCCCGATGACACCAACGTCAAACCAAAACGACAGATTAGGCAACATACGCACCGAGCACATTCCAGCTGCCGCACGGATGTTGTCAACAAAGTAAGCTGAGTCGAAGGTACTTTGCTGAAAAACAACACCAAACTTAACGATAGCACCTTAAAGATATATATCATTGCAAGTCGAAAGCCCAATTAACTTGACAGAACACAGATGTTTTTTTTTGGTGCATGTGTCAAAACTTTAGTTAGTTTAGTTATACGCATATGCCGGAAACTGCAAGCCAAGACCTCAACAAACATTAATATTTACTTACGCCAAATGTCACTTTATACAGCTGTTGTGTCCCAAAATTAATGTCATCTGCGCTTTGAAAGCAGAGTCCATTCGCCTAAAAATCAAGAGAATATGAACCTGACAAACGTGACACATACGTGCATCGAGGGTAGGGTACTCGCTGTCCATTTAAAGCGGCAGGAGGGGGAGGGGTGGGGGGTGGAAGGTTAAGGATGTCTACCGGTACACTTCCACTTTCCATTACATGTCCATATGTGCGCCAGTATACTACTGTATATAATAAATGAAATGGCGTATATTTTGACAGGTAGGTTAGGCGTAAGGCTATTTAATTCCGGCGGCCAAGGGGCCACATGGGGACAACACGAGGAGCAGGAGCTCAGCCTACACACCGTCTGGAGATCTGGACATTGACAGTCGTACTGGCTCCCAAGCACAGAGAGAACCTGGTTGCATCGGAGGCACCTGTAACGTGACGAAGTATATAAGTGAGACATCACCACACTGAACACCTTTGTACATAGTGTCGATATTAATATTTCACTGGAGCACTACAAGCCACGGCCAATAGAGTGTGATGGTACCTAACTTGCAGGTAGCACTACAAGCCACGGCCAATAGAGTGTGATGGTACCTAACTTGCAGGTAGCACTACAAGCCACGGCCAATAGAGTGTGATGGTACCTAACTTGCAGGTAGCACTACAAGCCACGGCCAATAGAGTGTGATGGTACCTAACTTGCAGGTAGCACTACAAGCCACGGCCAATAGAGTGTGATGGTACCTAACTTGCAGGTAGCACTACAAGCCACGGCCAATAGAGTGTGATGGTACCTAACTTGCAGGTAGATCAAACATTACGAATGATCAAAATGCATGCATCCGATTCGGCAATTTGCAAAGACGAAGTTTGACTGAATGCACACATAGAAAGGGCAATTTTTTTGGCCTGTAATCCACTTTAGTCTGGTAGTTACCCACTTCAGTCGGGTAGTTACCCACACTTCAGTCGGGTAGTTACCCACACTTTAGTCGGGTAGTTACCCACACTTCAGCCTGGTAGTTACCCACACTTCAGTCCGGCTGTAACTCACACTTCAGTCGAGCTGTAACTCACACTTCAGCCTGGTAGTTACCCACACTTCAGTCGAGTTGTAACTCACACTTCAGTCGAGCTGTAACTTACACTTCAGTCGGGCTGTAACTCACACATCAGTCGAGCTGTAACTCACACTTCAGTCGAGCTGTAACTCACACTTCAGCCTGGTAGTTACCCACACTTCAGTCGGGCTGTAACTCACACATCAGTCGAGCTCTAACTCACACTTCAGTCGAGCTGTAACTTACACTTCAGCCTAGTAGTTACCCACACTTCAGTCGAGCTGTAACTCACACTTCAGTCGAGCTGTAACACACACTCCAGTCGAGCTGTAACTCACACTTCAGTCGAGCTGTAACTCACACTTTAGTCGAGCTGTAACTCACACTTCAGTCGAGCTGTAACTCACACTTAAGTCGAACTGTGACTCACACTTCAGTCGAGCTGTAACTCACACTTTGGTCGAGCTGTAACTCACACTTCAGCCTGGTAGTTACCCACACTTCAGTCGGGCTGTAACTCACACATCAGTCGAGCTGTAACTCACACTTCAGTCGAGCTGTAACTCACACTTCAGCCTGGTAGTTACCCACACTTCAGTCGAGCTGTAACTCACACTTCAGTCGAGCTGTAACACACACTCCAGTCGAGCTGTAACTCACACTTCAGTCGAGCTGTAATTCACACTTCAGTCGAGCTGTAACTCACACTTCAGTCGGGCTGTAACTCACACTTCAGTCGAGCTGTAACTCACACTTCAGTCGAGCTGTAACTCACACTTCAGCCTGGTAGTTACCCACACTTCGGTCGAGCTGTAACTCACACTTCAGTCGAGCTGTAACTCACACTTCAGTCGGGCTGTAACTCACACTTCAGTCGAGCTGTAACTCACACTTCAGTCGAGCTGTAACTCACACTTAAGTCGAGCTGTGACTCACACTTCAGTCGAGCTGTAACTCACACTTCAGTCGAGCTGTAACTCACACTTCAGTCGAGCTGTAACTCACACTTCGGTCTAATAGTTACCCACACTTCAGTCCGGCTGTAACTCACACTTCAGTCGAGCTGTAACTCACACTTCAGTCGAGCTGTAACTCACACTTCAGTCGAGCTGTAACTCACACTTCAGTCGAGCTGTAACTCACACTTCAGTCGAGCTGTAACTCACACTTCAGTCGAGCTGTAACTTACACTTCAGTCCGGCTGTAACTCACACTTCAGTCGAGCTGTAACTCACACTTCAGTCGGGCTGTAACTCACACTTAAGTCGAGCTGTAACTCACACTTCAGTCGAGCTGTAACTCACTTCAGTCGAGCTGTAACTCACACTTCAGTCGAGCTGTAACTCACACTTCAGTCGAGCTGTAACTCACACTTCAGTCGAGCTGTAACTCACACTTCAGTCGGGCTGTAACTCACACTTCAGTCGAGCTGTAACTCACACTTCAGTCGGGCTGTAACTCACACTTATGTCGAGCTGTAACTCACACCTTAGTCGAGCTGTAACTCACACTTCAGTCGAGCTGTAACTCACACTTCAGTCGAGCTGTAACTCACACTTCAGTCGGATAGTTACCCACACTTTAGCCGGCCTGTAACCGTAACCATATGACCCGCCCTTTAGCCGGGATGTAACCAGTGTTAGTCGGCTGTTACCCTTTAGCCGGGCTGTAACCACATTGGTAGGGGGTTGTGACCCACCTTTAACCGGGCTGTAACCAGCGGGCTGTAACCCACCCTTTAGCTGGGCTGTAACCACATTATTAGCGGGATGTAACCTACCCTTTAGCCGGGCTGTAACCACATTGTTAGCGTGCTGTAACCCACCCTTTAGCCGGGCTGTAACCCCATTATTAGCGGGCTGTAACCCACCCTTTAGCCGGGCTGTAACCATATTATTAGCGGGATGTAACCTACCCTTTAGCCGGGCTGTAACCACATTGTTAGCGTGCTGTAACCCACCCTTTAGCCGGGCTGTAACCCCATTATTAGCGGGCTGTAACCCACCCTTTAGCCGGGCTGTAACCACATTATTAGTGGGCTGTAACCCACCCTTTAGCCGGGCTGTAACCATATTGCTAGCGGGCTGTAACCACATTGTTAGCGGGCTGTAACCACATTGTTAGCGGGCTGTAACAACATTGTTAGCGGGCTGTAACCCACAATTTAGCCGGGCTGTAACCATATTGTTAGCGGGCTCTGACCCATCCTTTAGCCGCGATGTAACCACATTGTTAGCGGGCTGTTACCTTAAGCACGCAGTAACTGCCGTGCTGGTGACTTACTGAGTCTTGTCAGCGTTGGGCGCCGTGCTGTTGGCGCATGCCGTACACGTCCTGGTCGGAGTGCCACCGGGCCACACCCCACTGAGATCCCGCTCAACTGTAAGGGGCACAAGGGGGTAAGTGGGAAATGTGGACAGCAAGTTATGTGAATGATCGGTGAAGGTCAAAATGTCCTATGACAGACTCTTAGACCCCACAAGGCAGCCTGACTGGCGAATTATCGTTAACAGACAAGTGCGGCCTTAAATGCTCAACATCAAATATTTTAGATACTACTGTATTACATAATTCTAAAATTGAAGCCACCAGTATGGACTACAGTTCAATCATTTTATCAAACACTTAATGAGACAATCAACAGGGAAAGAGTTATACACAAATCTTCCTGACCGGTCACCCATATTTTTCAAAAACATGCAAATATATACAATAAGAAAACAATTGTAACTAAAATTCCAAATACCGATGTATTTAAACTACTGCCCTGACAATACAGCCAGTCGACCACGGTGCACGTGTAGGTACGTTAAATCTACACATTGCTAAATGGACTCTAGGGTTCGAAAACAATGATAATAATTAGTACATTCGTGAATATGTCACAAATCACATATAACAAATCAAATGTTTGTAAATATTTGTGCACTGTGCCAATTAACGGGACATAATGAAGACATGAACACTCACACACACATCTTGCGCCTTACTCACCTGCGATCTCATTGTTTGGCACAGTCGGATCTAAAGCATCAGTCTGACACTCTACACAGACTTGATTCACAGGGTCTATACTTGTATCACATGCCATGCAATCCCAGCCATCACTGGAGGGTACCTGTAATGTGGTTCTGCACGTGTCAGCATTGAATGCTCCCCCCATTAGCACCCACAGAATGCGTCAGATTGGATCTGAGACATCGATCACTGCCTTTCTGGAAGACCTTACCCCAGACGAATGACTGACGTCGTTAGAATCCGTTAGTTGCTTTAGTGACAGCGAGGAAGACTGACGATGGACAAAGCTCTCGTCATGATCTGTGTCATGACCTGCCATTCCGTAGTTTACCTTCTCGTTGCCATTTGGAACTCCACCATACAAAAGCTAGGCTACTAACACAACATCAATTCTGTTGATCATGACAAAGATATAAGAAGACTATTAGGTTACTACCAGCCACTAATGTGTTGTGCTGAGTGCTTCTAAGACGACATCAATTTTGCTGTGCAGGGTAAACATTTGTGCGAAGAAAATATAGCAGGAAGCAAGATGTGTACTAAAAAAATGTTGTTCTTGCATAACACATGTAGCGGCTAGAGGGTGAAAGTTGCCACATCATTTATAAGTAGACATATTTATATTGTCAAATTAAGCAGTCTTGACATGCTTGCTTTCACTTGGAATGTTATGCAAAAATGCTTCTGGTAATGGTAATCACAAGATATTTCTCATAAAAGGAGAGGCCTTAACTAGCATTGATGATGTAAAAGCATAAAAGCCAGAAGTTATTGACTAACTATACAACACATTCAACACACATTACAACATGTAGACATATGGGTTGTGTTTACTACAACTACCACATATACCAGTATAACAAAGAACTTCACACTTGATATGAGGCATCACTGAAATAATTTAAGAGCACAAAAGAATCCTTGAAAGCTACATTAGTATTTGTAGCAGGTGGAAATTTTAACTAGGTAAGAGGGTTACCTGCCAGTAGACAGATTATTCAAACTTTTAGGAAGTGTTTATACATCCTTGGTTTCATAAGTTGTTTTGAGAACTTGTTTTTAAAGCATACCTCATTTCAAATATAAGCCTTTTGTCATCCTTGCAAACATTTTAATGCAAGGTAACTTCATTTCCAACACTACATAGAATGTTTTCTTGGAGATGGACAGTCACCTGTGATAATGCCCTGGCCAGTGTTACAAGTGAGACATGAAGCTGTAGCAAATTGTTCACAAGCCACACACTCCCAGCCACTGGAGGAAACCACCTGGCCAAGCAGAGTCAGTCACATATCACTTGAATTATGCATGATTATATTTATAGCAAAACATATTTATAGCCAAAAAAGGATTAATATTAGTAATATGCTAAAAACTATGACAGAATGAAAATATAGGATCTAACTATATGTATAGAAAATGATAAAATGTACCAAGCAAATAGCATCATACATCCTTCAGGTAATAAGAACTATATATATATGACATGACAACAGAATAGCACTACATTCCAGCAATCATACGTTCAAAGACATACTTCACAAATCTCTATTGGTTTATTTCTTAAATCACATTTTTTTTTTTTAATCATATCATTGTATATTGTATAATATACATATTTTTGGCATTGCGTATAATGCATATGCCAGAACAAGAAAATATATAATATTGTAACTAGATATTTGTCACTGACTTCACATACCGATAAATTTTACTTTGGGAAATCACAATTTCTCTTGCAAGTCTTAATTTCATAAATTGTATGAATACATTGGCAGAGATTTCCCAACTGCCCAAAATTAAAAGCATGGTACATTAAGTGTTCACCTGTAACATACAACTAAATTTTTTCACTGATATGTACCATCATTTACATATGTTTTGGAATACAAAAAATTTACCTATGTTTTAGAACACCCCCAATTTTGGAAAAAAATCTTATTTTTTGTGTGACTATATATTTCAATACACTACAGATGATAGGTAATTTTTTTGTATCAATGTTTTAGTACACCCTAATTTTCCGGAAATGTATCTACTTGCCAGCCCATCTCTCTCGAATACATACCCTGGTTTATCAGTGACCAATCAAAATGCAGCTATAACAATCATGTTGTCTGTTACCTGACTACTTTAATGAATAGGCAAGTATAAGCCTCTGAGCCAGCACCCTCCCAGATTTTAAGCATCACTTTCTGCATACATTATTTATGTCTGGGCTGCCTGACTGACAGCCACTCTCTGCACCACTACTCCAAAACCCTAGCACAGTTGACTGGCTGACCTTACCCCATCCTGCCCCTTACCATGCTTACATGCATCCTGCAGTGGTTAAGGCTATGGAAGATCTTGGACTGACAAACTGTATAAGCCCCCTACCCTATACCACCTTCCCCCCCTAAAAAAAATATATCAAAGTTATAGAACAGCTTGAATTTGTTTTGTTCTCTTGGCTGTATGTTTTGGTATACCCAGGTTTGTATTTATTTTCCGGGTGTTCCAAAATATATGCAAATGATAATATTCTTTACTGATTTCACTGATTGGTATTCTTTACCGTTCCCGCAGGACAAGCTTCACAAGTTATTGATGCTCCTCCATAGTCTCTTATTATCCGGTAGCCAGGCTGACAGATACAGTTAAGACCTATAAAGATATGAATAATATATCATTAAATAATATAATTATTGGAGATGGCAGATGGTTAAAGTATTCATATATAATATTCCATGTAAGCTTATATATTGCAATCAAAAGATATAAAGATATTCAAAATTAAACTTTAAAATATTAACATACATGCCAACCTATTTTGAATGAAAAGTGGTAGATCTGCGTGCGACGCAGTCGAGCGTGCCGCTAGGGGGGTCTGGGGGCATGCCCCCCCACGAAAATTTTCAAACATTATACTAAATGGTGCCTTCTCCTGCATTCTGGGGAGTAATTTGACTGCGTTATGCGAAAAACCGCATCCCAGTTTTTCTTGTAACTGAACATTTTGCAATGCGGTAGGAATAATATTAAAAGCGGTAAGCGGTAGAAGTCCTCAAAAAGCGGTAGTCTATCGCGTAAAGCGGTAGGGTTGGCGTGTATGTATTAATACAGTAATGATTTTATATCATACCTAAGCCTACCAGAATCTCTGTCCTAGGCTATACCCCTATACTATAGATTGGTATTGCAAATTTGTCAATTCTATTGTATTGCAATAGAAAATTGACAAGTCTGTACCTGTTTGTTCAAACAGCTGCCAATAAAGGGAGAGATTGCCTATAAGCGAAGGAATTATCACTGAAGCCTATAGCTTTCCAATACTTTCTTTCTGACTGACAGGAGATCGGTGTAACAACAATCAACTTAAGCAACAGGAGCAGATACCAGTGTAGCCTACCGGCTTGGACCTCAAGAGCCTGAGGGCAGGCTGTGGGAAATCTTACCATCACTGCTGACAGTTTGGATAACTTTAGTTTGCGAACATCTTAGGCATGTTAACTGAGAGATGTCGAAGAAATAGTTGTATTCAGTATCACTGGTGGTAAGACATTCGGTCGGCGTCTCGTACAAGATATTGTACGTGGCAGAATATCCCGTATGAAGGACGTATATGAATATAAACAATATGTAACAGGACCGGAATGCCAGATAGACCGCCATTGTTGTTTAGAATGTTGGGTCCGCACTTCAGGCGATGGATACGTCTGCTAAAAAATAGTATGTCAGTTAGTTATGTATTATCTGGCGTCGATTGTATAATAACTTCTAAACAAATTAAGCTTGTAATTTTTAGATTACAAATTTGGAAGATATATGAGTTTGATGAAAATAATTTTACAAAATCCGCCTTATAGGATTTTCCGCGTTCACGTTATTTTGCGAGGTGTCACAGACGTCATAATGAACCCGTATAAGACTCCGTAGTATGGTCGACAGCTGAAGGGTTCAGTTACCTATACTCATGCCTCCGTAACGTCACTATTTTTTATGCGTGGTAAATATTTAATTTGTTTTCTGACGGCTTTGCCATTACAAAATAACTCATTAAATCTACTAGACGTGTCCAACGACAACAGTTGGGGGTCGAGTCCTTGGGTCGAGTCAATATGGTAGAAATATGTGATCTAAGAAGTCCCGCTGCGGGTAAGTTAGAGAACTTTTGAAGGGTTCATAAAAATACCGGAACGGACCGGAACGCACAGCAACGGACCGGAACGGGACCGGAACGGACAGGAACGGACATTTACATTGGCCTATGTGACATTGGAAGTATTATATATAGTTCCCTTCCGGTGCGATTAGGTTCCGTTCCTGTCCGTTCCGGTCCCGTTCCGGTCCCGTTCCGTTCCGTTCCGGTTCCTGTATTTTTATGAACCCACTTTTAAAGCGTTTTGAATGTCAGGGGGATACCAGCGCGTACATATTGCGTATGGTTTGATGGACCGCAATGTCGCCTGAGAAAGGTGTTAATGTTATATTATGGGTCTGGAAGGGGTGAATGGCGACACGCGACAAAGGCATATTTAGAAAATTGACATTAGACATTGCATGACCCCCAAATTCGGACACGGATCGAGGGTCTGAAAAAGCGACATCGACACAGATTTTTGAAGCAACGACAGTAATTACTTGGCCAAAAAGCGACACGGAACGTCGTGAAAAAACGACACTGAGAATTTAGGAAAATCGACACTGGACACTGGACCCCCCCTTCCAGACCACTTTTATTCAGTGAGTCATGTTGTCTTGGACCGTTTGACCGGGCCAAACGCGTCGCGTGGCTGCCAGGGACCAAATTATAACTATAAAAATTGATTAAATGACCAAAGGTTCCGAACAAAAATGTTTCATAGAAGAGGAAAATTGCAATTATTATATTAGATGATCGAGTATGATATGTTTATTATTCATGACACTAGTGTAAAATATTCTTGGGGTAGATAAGAAATAGTCATATTTCAGGGATTTGGTCGAGCACTTGCAGGCCCAAGTGCTAAGGGTGGAGTAGAGAAAGAAATATTGATATATCAGAGATTTTGGTCGAGCACAGGCCCAGTTGCTAAGGTTGGAGAAGAATCTGGGGTGCGACGAACTCCGGTGGCATTATCAAGTGTCTACCGAGAACAGATGCCAGACCATGTCCATCGGGATGGGACCCAGACACTAATGTGAGACCGATTTTTTTTATATATATATATATATATATAAAACACTCCATCAAAAAACTGATTTCTACAAAATGCATAGAGGTTCGTAATAATATACGTAGGCACATGCTGTAACACCAGCTAAAGACACGATAGTTCATAGGTTTTGCGTGTAGAAATGTGTAACGTGTGATAACAAACTAGCCCAGTCGTTTGTCCAAATGTAACACAGGAAATTGTACGACATGGGTGGATGTTTGAGCTCATTTGCATATAAAGTGCGGAGCTTTGAAATGGTGCGGTGCGCCGGCGTGTTTGAAAAGCGAAATTAACTCCATTTTAGCAGTGTGCAATAAGGTTTGACTGGTATTTATAGCACTTATTTTTGTTTATAAATATATGTTATTGATATTAGTAATACCAAATAAGAACATTGATCAGCAAATTTCGCAATAATGGCGATTCCCAGTTTACCACTGACAAAAGGGCCGACAAAAGAACGGTGACCCGCCATCTTTGATTATGTTTGGACCTTGGTGTCCCATTCTGACCGCATAATACTGCTAAACCATGTAAACTGAAGATAATTCATAGGCGTAGACCAGATACAAACATAGTATTATTGTCTATAGAGAAGTTGCGAAATTATACATATCAGGATAAAACTGAACCTTTTGTGTATAAACAGAATCCTTTGACGGGCATTTTTTTTTTCAAACATCAGTGATTTTTAGAGCGATCGCGACAAATTCGTTGAAAATATGGGCCGAAACGACACGTCTATGGCATTTATGACTGACTTTAGGCGAACGACTTCAGGCTATAAGCTTACGCAACAACAGTCAACACATTTCGTCAATTTTCGATTCTCTGATTGAATCTGAATCACAAATTTCGTTTAGAATAGAAGACTTAGGGTAGATCCGTCGAATGTCGGACACGTTGAGGCTAAAAGTCGTGTAACGTAATATTCTAATGAGTCAACCCTTCCAAATGGGGTTTTCCTGGAAAGGAAACCCTTCTTCTCTCTGAAAACATAAGAATTACGTCATTCAACAGATATCTAAATACCGGAAATCGAATATATAGGTGAACACCCATGAGCGGGGTAATGCTGGCCGGGGGTGGGGTAATGTCGGATACTCCTTGTTTTATGCTTTACTTTTATTTAATGTAACAAATTAAAAATATATAAAAAATATCTATGTCAGGTTCAATGAGTTGCAATTGCATTAATATCATCATTTGTTTACTAAAATCGGTGATTGCTTACATTGAGCACGGTCTTTCGCGGGCTGATGCAGTTCAGAAAAATTGACGCGAAAAAAGTTCAGGCAAGATTTCGGTGGTGACGTGTCATGCAAGATTATGTTCCATTCGGGTATTTCCGGTACTTTCCGGTACTTTCTGGAGGTGCCAGTGCATGTGGTAGAATGATAACAAACACATGGAGGGCAGAATTGAACCATTTTACCTTTATTTTGCAACCTGTAGGCTATTTTGTATAGGTGTCCGACATTACCCCACCCGTCCGACATTCGACAGATGCACCCTACTCACAATTTTAGCCTTTGCTCTGTCTCTGAAATGGCCAGATGGGGTGCAATATTCTGCCAGAGGTAGCCAAAGTCACAAGCACTCGAATCAGTACGTTCCTATCTATATATAATAACAGAGTATGCAATACCTCAGAGAGGCCTGACAAACATCAGATATTTTAAAATGTACCATTGTTGTCAGGCATTTAAAAATAACAACAAATAAAGCATTAGCGCTAAGTCTTACCTTTGACACCGAAAAAGGGTGAATGGATCTCGATTAAAACTGCATGTGGAGTTCTTTCCCGCCAAAACTAAGCCCAGGCGAAATTTATATCAAAATTTGCAGAAAACTTGATTGTTTCATTCTATGAATTCAGAAACTTGATAAATATCGCTGTTTCGGCTGTAGTGTGGCAAACGTGTCTATCCCGGGACACCACAGAACTCCGTCGCGGCATTGCTACTTATACCAAAGCATCGCGAAGCACATAAACTGATGACGTTTACCACTAAAATGAAAACTTGTGGTAAATTGATATCACGGGCAAGGCTAAGAGACACTATTTGGCAGTCTGGTATGGGTGGAGTATAGATAACAGAAGTCTTGAATGATTCAAGGACTGATTCTTATATGTATTTAGACCTCATTAGTTTTGGCGGGAAAGAGCTCGACATGCAACTTTAAACTAAGAAATGGGGTAAAAACATCAAAATTGACAAATATACACAGCCTCAGTAGCCATTTGCACCTTATCACGCATGCGCATTAGCTAACACTGGGGAAGTCCATCCTTGTTGGCCCACAAATATATATATCATATTTTGACGCGTCCAGGGAAGTCTTGGGATTTCTATTTTATTTTTAAATGCCTGATAACAATGATATATTTTAAAATATCCGATGTTTGTCAGGCCTCTCTGAGATGTTGCATACTCTGTTTTTATATATAGATAGGAGCGTACTGATTCGAGTGCTTGTGACTTTGGCTACCTCTGGCAGAATATTGCACCCCATCTGGCCATTTCAGAGACAGAGCAAAGGCTAAAATTGGATGCATTTCAAAGTATGCGACGGAAAACGCCCTCTAGCAGGGAGTTGTTTGCTAATGAAGTGGGGAACCAAGTTGCATTCGCAGGTACTGGCATCTGTTAAAAACATATATGGCAGGTGGTTGGTCGGGAAAAGGCGTATGCTCCAAGATGTCTTCCTGAAAATATAACCGAAACAACCTAGTGTTGACACTTTCTTGATGTCAGAAGATAGAACACGGGATATAAAATCCATAAACACTATGATTGTACATGCAAAAATTGTGACAAAAGGTACAGTATACCATACAAAAGTCGAAGGATTTTAACATTGCTACCGTTGTGCCCCTAGAGAAGCAGGCTTGCCTTGGGGCATTTGCGCCAACCCCCAGGCAAGTTCGCTTCTCTAAGGGGTGCAACAGTATCAATGCTAAATTCCTTAGATGTGAGTCATGAAATCAAATGTAGCTTTTGCTGCAATAGGTACGCATAAGTTTACATATTTTACATACCTTGTTCTATCATCTGACACCAAACACACTAAAGAAAGTGTCCAACACCAAGTTGTTTCGCTTATATTTCTACAAAAAAGTACTAGAGCCTACATATTTTCCTGATTTATCGCTGTTCTCATTTAACTGTGGTTTGTAGGTTAATAGGCTTTCTAGCAAGCTTGTACACTGGGCGTTTCAGATGGATGAATCCTATCACATCTCAGATCTCAAAACCGTACAAAACTTTGTTTTTCTGAGCCAGCTAATTAATGGGTTGCTGGCAGGGGAGACTGCTCATAAGGAGCGTTTAAGCACATATGATACTTCAGCAATCTTTAAAAAACTTTGCAAGGTTCAGACTATAATGCCGCCTGTTTGAGTGTGAGTTCTGTCAGCTCAGTGCTCAAAATGCCTATAATATATATAAACAGTGCGATTTATACCTACTTTTCATAGCAAGTCTTTGCCCCAAGGTTGCCAAGTTTGAGGCTATGTATGGACAGGATGGCCATACTCCCAAAATGGCTATATGGGTGGGAGGGGTGACAGCCTATGACTGGGGGTGGGGGGTCAGGGGTGTAATAAGATTGCTGCCAGCTCGATTGGTGGGCTGTATGCATACAGTACAGATGTACAGGCAGGGCAGGATTTTTTGGATAATCACTTGACCAGAAGAAACTGATCCAACGATTTTTCAAGCACATCTGTTATAGACATTTGCAAGCTGTGCCTTTCTGAGTTAGATGATTCTAATTCAAAGCTACATATATATTGGCAACTTTAGCCAAGTTTATAGCAGGCATATATGCCTGCTATAACCTTGGCAAAAGTTGCCCACGGTGGCAAGAATAGATGTATATCACTCTAGCATTATACTCTGGTACAACCTGAAACAATTCTAATTCAAACCTCACAGACAGATCTCCCCCTGGCTACATTAGAGGGTGGGGAGACCATAGAGCCATTCTGGTAGTATGGCTGTCCTGTCTATAGACCCTTTCATGCTACATCAACCTAAAAAGTTAAAAAAGACAAGACATTTTTCTTTTAAGATAGTTTGGAAATGGACAACATGTATGTCTAAACTCCTGTGACTCCCGTGACACCTAGTGAGTATGCCTCCTTTCTGTACTGTGATGTCAACAACTTTCTTCATAGATATATCCTTGTACAATCTAACCTTTCTAACCACTTGGCACCCAGGAGCTTGAGGATGCAGTGAAATAGATGTGCCCCCTTCAAGGTTCTCTCTACAGTTACACCTTTGATTTTCCACTCTGTGCAGGGTCTTCACACACTCACATTAGGTCTTTTACTTGACCTCCTCTGTCCCAAATTTATCAAATTCCATTGTATAAATGATGGTGGTCATAGCATCTAGCATTCTTTCTGTGTTCCTGGCCAGTGTGGTCTTCCAGCACTCCATTTAGATAATCTTTAAACTGTTTCCATTGAGATCTGTTGCCAGCATTTGGCCATTTTACTCTCTTTCAAGTCTCATTTTGCGACTTCTCTGCTGTTCACTTCTCCCTGGCTTGGCGGCTCTGGACCCTGGTTAGCATTCTGGTCTAGTTCCTCTGTCACAATTGCCATTGTGCATTGCTCCAGGTTTTGGATAGTTGAGCCGCCCATCTTTGTGCGGTTGATCTTCAATCCTCTTGCACTCTTAAGTTCCATTGAATCGATGGTCAGGTCTAGTCATTGTCATGGTCTGACTTTTGGGTTGTTTATCCTCCACCCTCTCAGACAAAATTCAAAGGGGGGGGGAGGGGGGTATATAGTTTAGTCAACTAAGCAGATTATTTAACCAGCCAAATATCACATTATATCTAAAAATGTTTAACCTAGACTTAAACTTCATTCCAAGTTACTCTCAAACCTATTTTTAACTTGTTCTTAACCCTAAATTTACTACTGACCCCTAGTTTGACACCTTATGTCACATAATATTCTACATGTATTGAATGAAGCAAAAGCAAATCTTTTCACCTGGCAAACCAAGTGGCAAATTTGTTACTCATTTGGAATCTGTTATATTCATGTAACTTGTTTTTAAACTGGAAATGATACATATTCCAGGGGCGGTATTCATTTAAACCACACATAGCTTACACGCAAAAAATGCCATTTAGTTTTAACCTCACCAGCTCATTATGGTGGTGCTCATGATCAAGAAATCCTATTCAATATAATTCTAGCGCTTCTGTGAATACTTTCTATTTTGAACCTGGTCATATCTTGACAAATGTTCCAATTAGAGCAAATTAGATTGGCATACCTTAATTGTAGTGATATGAATATTGCCCCAGGAGTGGTTGCAGAACATTAGGGCATAATCCCTTTTTTTTTTCTTTTTTTTTGTGCAAGAGTGCACATCCATGTATCAGTGTACTGGATTCATGTGGTTGCTTTAACCAAATCTGGTCATATCGCATCAATGGGAAAAAGAAGGGAAGAGCAGTGCCATGTCCCATGGAGAACCCCCTACTCTTTGCGAAGAAAAACAATGGGATTTTTATCCTGCAACCACACATAGACTCCTGTGAAAGAAAGATCTCTCCATGTGGCTGAATTTTGAAAATTTGCCTGCAACATATAATACTGGAGTCATTGATATGCTCTAGATATATATGCTGGTGGGTACATCGTAGCATGGTTTGATACACAGATATTGCACTGTTTGTCTCAATTACCATACTTCTAGCACATTATTTGAGCATGGGTGAATTGTGCTACTTTACATGGTTATTCACCTGGATCAATACATTAGTGGGATGTCCCTGAGCCCAGCCTACATAGCACCTTGTGTGTATCATTGGTGGTAAGATAGTGAACATCAGGTTTGCCTGCTATGCATCTATAGTAATTGTTGCATTATGAATGCAATATATTCTACCATCAGCTGGCAAACAAGGTGTATTGTGGCAGCTTCCTCCTGTCAGGCTGTTCCTGGGCAGGCTTTGTTGGCTCTGCTGTAAGTGGCTTTTGAATTGACTTTTATAGTTTTGGTGTACTAACTTATTAGCAGAATTTGCTATCTGTAGTCCAGGAAAACTAGACAGATATGATGTGGCCAATTCTGGATTGAACTTGTGAACACTGCTTTAACCAGAGATGCTCCAAATATCAGAACTGCTATTTTGCCGGAAAATATTCTGATATGTACATATAATTGCCATCAATCTGATTTTGGGCTTCACATGCTACTACGCATATGTTTATTTATTGTCAAAGCCCAGCCGCCAAGTTCTGGAATCCATAGTTGTATACAATTATCTTGATTTCCCTAGGCATTCTGTCCCCTGGTCCACTTCTGAAATACGATATGAAGGTCAGTAGTTGCCCCTACTGACCCTTCTCTTTCCCACCTCTCCTTTGAATTCCCTTTATGGACTTTCATAACCATTTTAAAGGTCTCTTCAAGGAAATTGGTTTTTTGAGAAAGGCATTTGTAATTGATCAAAACAAGCTGTGACATAAATATGTGTCATCATTATTATAGTTGGACTGCTCCAGAGCATTATCTTGATTGATCCTGACAAGGATGTGAAAGAATATCTCCTATCGCATTGCGATATCACGCTATGCCATGGAAAGGGACATTGTGTCATTGTTTTCAATATTTGCTCAGGAATGCTGGAAACAACAGTTTGTTGTAAATGCAAATTCTGTATATAATGAACTGCTTAACTTGGCATTACCCTTGTAAAGATGGCTAGGACTACATCATCTGGAAAGTTCCATGTCTACTTGGATTTGTACACAGAAAATCTAAGAGATACAAGATTTGACTTGGGAGACACACCGTGAGAATTCCTGAGACATCTTGTGGAATTGGATAAGAAAGAATTTATGTGGGAATTCCTCAGCAGTGAAATATGTCCTTGCAGTGCTCTGTATGGGATCCGTGAGACAAGAAAGGAAGTTGAAAGAACCAGAAGTATCACTGCAAACTTTTACTGGACAAATCACAGATAATTTAAACTACAGTAGAGACAGAAATGGCACTAGGGTGTGTTGCAGAACGTTAGAAGAAATATGCACCAACACATGTTGCAAAGGATATCTTGTACTCAGGAAGGGCTGGTTATAAGTCTTTTTGGCAATGGTTTGGGTGAGATCAGTTCAGAGGAAATGTTGGACATACCCTCGCAGTTGCTGTGAATACAAGGCGATTGAACCATTGCTTTGATATACATGTATCAGATTACAATTTTGATTTATATCATGTTTTGAACAGTGTGTCATTTCTATTATATATGTATTTACTATATTTTGCTTACTAGGTGAACAAGGCGAGGGTGTGTTAATCAAGGCCTTTCAAGATGTCAGTCATCATTAGACTGCAGAATTTGCCGTGGACGGCTAGTGCTCTAGACATCCGCAGATATTTCCAGAACTTGTCGATCCCAGATGGGGGTGTTCACATAGTCGGGGGTGAGAAAGGCGACGCTTTCATTGCCTTCGGTACTGACGAGGACGCCCGAAAGGCGATGTACATGGATGGAGGCCGAATCAATGACACGCCCATCAAACTGTACCTCAGCAGCAAGTCGGAGATGCAGAGCGTTATTGCGCAGGCGCGAGGAGGTGGGCCGGCCACGCCGGCGGGGTCGACAGACGGGCTCCCGGGGCCAGGCGGGGTACAGATCGGGGGTCCCCCGGTCGGCGGTGGCGGCTTGGGACCTGGCTTCGGGGGTCAGGCTGGCGGAGCGGGCGGTTTTGGTGGTGGCGCTGGCGGCCTGGACCTGAGAAACGAGGGTCGCATGGGCGGAGGAGGATTCAATGATAATCAGTCGATGGGATTCCTTGATAATCAAGGGATGTCCTCCCTAGGAGGCGGCTCCCTGGGAGAGCGCGGCATGAGCGGAGGCAGCTTCGGCGAAGGAAGGGGCGGATCGGGGATATTCGGCGAAGGACGCGGTGGATCTGGAAACTTCGGCGGCGAAGGGCGCGGCGGTTCCGGGAGCTTTGATGGCGATGGCGGGATGATGTCCGGGAGCTACGGGGACGCCGTGGGTGGCGGCGTTGGGATCGGTGACAAGAGAGGCTTGGGCAACCTCGGCGAGGGTCGCGGAGGCATGGGATTTGGCGGAGAAAGTCGGTTTGGCGAAACCCCAGGCTTTGGGGATGATGGGGCGGGTTTCGGGGCAGACTCTGGCCGCGGATTTGGCGGCGGTGGCTTCCGCGGCGATAATAGGGGCGATAACCGCGGCGGGTTTGATGTCGAATCTCGCGGCGCGGGTTTTGGCGGTGAGGGTCACGGCTCCAGTGACTTTGGCGACCAGCGCGGCGGCTTTATGGCGGAAGGCCGCGGTGGTGGTGGCGTGGGCGAGTTCCGCGAAGGCCTCGGGGGTTTGAGCGACTCCGGCGGTCTCGGCCTCGGCGAAAAGCGGGGCTTCGGGGTAGAAGGTCGTGGGTCCGGGTTCGGCGACTATCGCGGCGGTACCGGCGGCGACCTGCGCGGCTCCGGCGGCGACTTTCGGGGTTCGGGAAATGACTTCCGGGGCTCAGGGAGTGACTTTCGTAGCTCCGGCAACGACTTCCGTAGCTCTGTAAACGACTTCCGGGGGTCTGGGAATGATTTCCGGGGCTCCGGAAATGACATGCGCGGCTCCGGTCTCGATTTGCGCGGCTCTGGAATGGACTTACGCGGTTCTGGAAGTGACTTACGCGGCTCTGGGACTGATTTTCGCGGCTCTGGGAACGACCTGCGCGGTCCTGGCGCGTTTGTCGAGAGCATGGAAGTGAGTAGCGTGGGTGGCGCTGGGGTTGGCTTTGGGGAAGCGCGCGGAGCGAGTGGCTTCGGCGAAAGCCGTGGCAAGTTCTCCGGGAATGATCGGTTCCGTGAGTCAGGTGTCAGCAGTTGGGCTGACCAGGAGCGTGGTAACTTTATGGGCGGCGACTTGGGAAGGCGGGATGCCATAAGTCCGGACCGCGCCGGGAGCTTCGGCCGCGCTGGCGGAATTGGCGGAGATGACTTGGGTCGCGGCGGGGTTATTGGGGGCAGCCGCTTTGAGGATGAACATCGCGGGTTCGGGCTTGGGCGCGACTTGCCCGGGCCGCAGCCTGGTCTCGGGAGAGACGACCTTGGTGCTGGGTTCACTAGGACCCGAGGGGTTGATATCCCATCGCTCATGGGGAACAAAGAGGCCTCCAGCAGAGGTGAGTTCGGCTCCGCCGCCTTTGTGGCTGGCTCTGGGAGTGGTATTGGCCGTACTGATTTCGCCGATCGCGATACGGGATCCGCATGGAACCGCCCCTCCGGGGGATTCGGCCGAACCACCTTGGATAGAGAAGGCCGGTCTCCGATGGATTTAGACCGCAGGCGCGAGGCATTCGGCTCTCGTTCGCCGCCGCGTGACATAGGCCGGCGCCTGTCCCCTGTGCGAGACTTCCGGGGTTCCAGTAGTATCGATATGCCTGGGATTGGACAGTTTGGTCGCGGGGGATTCGATACTCGCGCCCTCCGCAGGGAGCCGGAACGCGACAATCGCAAACGTGGTCGGGGCCCCGAGGTTTTTGTCCACGTCTCCAACATGAATATCTCAATTAGCTTCAAGGATGTGAGGCGCTTTTTCTCTGGGTGCGACATTCCTCGGGACGGCTTAAAGCTGATCAACGACCGCTATGGTAAGAGGATCGGTGCCGCCTTCATCAAGTTCTCCTCGGAGATCGATTGCCATGAGGCTTTGAAGCGTGATGGCCAGTACATGAACGAGAAGCGCGTGCGCGTCCATCTCTGCTCCGAGGAGGAGTTCGAGGAGGCCATGGATTCTTTCGTCCCAGGCTTCGCCGAGCGTCAAAGTCGCGAGGAGATCCGCCGCCCAGTGTCGCCAACGTCCTCCCACAAGCGAACCCGATCCCGCTCCCCCATCGCCCGCAAAGGCCACGACCCCAACGAGATGTGTGTCATGCTCAGAAACGTGCCCTTTAGCGCCGAGAAGCAAGATGTCCGCTGGTTTCTGGGCAAGGCGGCCTGCTCCCCTGCTGGTGGCCCCTTCGTGGAGAAAGCCCCCGACGGCCGCCCGACAGGGGTTGTCTATCTGGCGTTAGAGAACAAGAAATGCTACCAGGACGCTTTAGCCTTGGATAGGAAGGTTCTGAAAGGCCGCCCGGTAAATGTTATCCCTATTACTAAGTCGGAATTCGATCACAAGACGGAGAAATATAGAGTGGGTGAAAAGGAAAAAGAAAAGGTGGACAAGAAACCGGAGAAAGAAGAGAAGGTGGTCAAGAAAGAGGTCCCTGTTCCTGAAGTAAAGAGCGACGTAAAAGAGACCAAGAATGGTCTAGAAGGAAGTGCGCGTCCCAAGGAGAAGGGAGATGCTTCGGAAACCAAGTTTTACTGCGTCAAGATGAATGGTCTCCCGTACTCAGCCACGGCGGAATCGGTGAAAGACTTCTTCAAGGGGCTTGAGGTTGTTAATCGTGGCATTAGCATGGTCTTCAACAGGCAAGGTCAAGCCGCGGGCTCGGCTTTCGTCGAGTTCGTCAGCGCGGCCGACTGCAAGAAGGCCGTGGGCAAGAACCACGAGTACATTGGCAAGCGCTACATCACAGTGGTGGCCATTGCCAAGAAGGACATGTTGGAGGAGCTGCGTCTTCAGCGGCAGGCGGGTGGGGGCGGCGGGCCGGGCGCAGCTCCCGGCGGCGCCTCGTCCATGGGCATGTCCATGGGCTCACCGCAAGGCGTGCGCGGCGGCATGGCGCCCGGCGGCCCTCGCATGGGGGACGCTGGCGGGCGGAGCAGCATGGGTGACAGCGGCCCTGGGGGTCGGGGCAGCATGGGTGACGGGGGTCCTGGGGGTCGGGGTAGCATGGGTGTTGGGGGTGCTGGGGGTCGGAGCAGCATGGGTGAAGGGGGCCCTGGTGGGCGGAGCAGTTTGGGTGACGGGGGTCTTGGGGGTCGGGGCAGCTTGGGTGGCGGGGGTCCTGGGGGGAGGAGCAGTTTGGGTGAAGGGGGTCCTGGGGGGAGGAGCAGCATTGGTAACGAGGTTCCTGGGGGTCGTAGCAGTGTGGGTGATGGCAGCGCGCAGGGACCCGGCGGCCGACGTAGTCAAAGCGGCAGTACCCAGCTTCCTGCTGGCCGAGGCTCCCAGGGTAACGGTAACCCCTCACCTGGCGGCAGGGGTCCCCAAGAAAACAGTACCCCTTCATCCGGCGGCAGGGGTCCCCAAGCCAACAGTAACCCCTCACCAGGCGGCAGAGGTCCCCAAGGTAACAGTAACCCCTCGTCCAGCGGCAGGGGTCCCCAAGACAACCCTACCCCCTCACCCGGTGGCAGAGGTCCCCAAGGTAACAGTAACCCCTCCTCCAGCGGCAGGGGTCCCCAAGACAACACTACCCCCACACCCGGCGGCAGAGGTTCCCAAGGCAACACTAACCCCCCACCTGACGTCAGAGGTCCCCAGAGTAACAGTACCCCCTCACCCGGCGGCAGAGGTCCCCAGGGTAACAGTAACCCCCCACCCGGCGCCAGAGGACCCCAGGGTAACAGTAACCCCCCACCCGGCGGCAGAGGTCCCCAGGGTAACAGTAACCCTTCATCTGGAGTCAGCCGAGGTAACCAAGGCGGTACGAACCCGGCGTCGGGGAGCCGAGGTAGCCATAGTCAGTCACCCGCAGGCCGTGGCAACCATGGCGGCGGCAGCAGCGGCGGGCTGGGGCCGGTCCCCAACAGGGACTCCTCGGCTGGCCAGCCCGGCAGCGTGGTCAGCATGACCAACCTCCCCTTCGACGTACGCATGGAGGACATCATGAAGTTCTTCGAGGGCCACCGCCCGTTGCAGGACACGGTACGCCTGAGGTATTCCAAGAACGGCAAGCCGACCGGGGATGCCATCAGCGCCTTCGGCTCGCCGCAGGACGCCGCCCGCGCCATCCGCGACTGCAACATGCGGTTCATCAAGGGGCGCCCGGTCCGCCTCAGTATTCACCAGCCCTGAGCAGGAGCGGCAAGGTGAGCTGGGAAACCACCCGTCCTTATAGCCGTCTATTCGCCCCCACTGGTGTATGTACCAGCCCTGGTAGAGAGCCACGTACATGGCACTGGGCGCCTGCTATATAGGGTTGTCGATTAATTAACATGGAGGTTTTCTGGTAACGAACTATGTTAGTCATAACGAATTGCATTTCCGCGATGATTCGTTTGTAATGCATGCCTCACCTGAGACTGAACTAGAAGGCTGTGATCCTGAGGGAGCGGGGGGCTTAATTAGTGTGATGTAGAATGCTGTACATGTCTACTGAGGGGAACCGGGAAGATTAACGGTTTATAATGCCGATGGAATCTAGCGAAACGTTAAACAGATGTGCCTACACCAGGGAGATAAAGGCTCCTCATATTTCGACATCCGTTTTTGATATTACTGTCATGACCATTTACTTTTCGTGGGGAGACGCGCAATGCTGAATTGAACGTTCATGAAAAGAACTGTTTAAAGGGTTGTTTACATCGGTGTATAGTTAATACCATGGTGGATCGCGATGACGTGTCAAGTCGAGTTGATGGCGACCAGACAAATAGTGACGGACCATTGTGATTATTGTATTCCAGTGGTCTGCTGTGGGATAGCGCAGGGATACGAGTACCCCACGTGTCAGGGAACCACGTGGATGTATGAGGATGTGCCACTGTTGTCCTCTGCTTCTGTTGGCAGTGGACCGCTTGTATATGACTGTTAGGCAAGACGATTTACTGTTCTCACACCAGACCCGTTGGCCAACATAACTAGCCGGACCGGAAGTTACACCCGATCGTCGCGAACGTTCGTCAATTACTGTCCCTGTTTGTGAGACTTCGGTGCGTTCGCCAGGTGATCTACTGGCCGTGTGCAGAGCAAGGAACTCTAGTTAAAATAGCAAGCGAGCCTGTTAAATCTGTGGACATTTTCTGATAAGCTATTGGATTGTGGAATGGCGACACGGTACTCATATCAACTGACGTTGACTGTTTTGGATGATCAGGGCGACACGTTACCTGGCTGGGGCGGTTTGATCGCAGTGAAAGCTGCGATACTACTAAGGTTGGATCGTAGGAGACCGGCAACTGTGGTGGCAATAAAGATACAGATTATGGGGAACTCTGAGTATATAAGGGACTGACCTGGTTATCCGCTGCATGAGTGATTAGTGCTCTGAGTAATGAGTGGATGACGCCTGGAGCACCAAGGCAAGTCAAGAATCTCTTTGACGTTGTCTAATAATGTCTTTTGCTTTCCTATCCCGGTTGGTTTCTCTATGGCAACAGTAGAATTTGTTCATAATTTTTGTATTTCGTTTATTGAGATGGCTTTACATAATCTCGACCTCTTTTCATCAGGGTGGGTTAAATTTTGTATACATTTCCGTCTAGAAAGACTTTATTTCACTATCACTAATAACTGTTTGTGATATCGAAAGTACGATTTATTGCAAGCTTAATTATATACTGGTCATTAAATCTCACGCTCTGCATAAGAATATGTGTATGTCCTATAAAATATGTTCAAATGATTTAATGTTTTAAGTATAATGGATGTTGTGACTTGTGTCAAACGCGTATGTCGTAGTCATATAATGGCCATGGAGGATGTTAATAAGTTACGGAAGTTTGCCACTGGAAAGTATTAACCTGTTCTCCTAGATGTGACATTACTTCAACGTGTGGACGTGTGGCCGGGTTGGAGGGAATGCCACTGAGAGCCGGGGCGACTCCCGATAAAGGAACGTGGTGCGCGGAAGAATGTGCCAGACGGCCTGGGAGATGTGCCTGCCTGGAAGTCTGTAACAGCGATATGTACATGGCGCTCATCGTTGCTTTAGTCAAATAAATACAGTAGATTACATTGGAAGCTGGAGACTTGTTTCATCTGGAGATTGTGCTTGTTGCATCGCCCGAGAGGCGAATGGGGTCACGCAGCACCCACTGCTGGGGTTCCGGCCTAATTATCATCCCATCAAAACCCATTTATATAACTTACCCCGTTCACTTGGGATCTCATTTATAGAAAAGCTGGTCCAATGCCACTTGAGGTCACCCGGGGACCATCTATTAATCTGATCCTGTGTCACTGAACTTCACGTGGCCACCTCAATGGCCGAGTGGTTTGCCCGCTGGGCTTGGTCCAGAGTTCTACCAGACCAGCCATGGTGCCTGAGGTCGGGAAGTGGGGGGGGGTGTGCCCCACTGTGCGAATGCCCTTAAGTTCGTGCAGAATAAAGATCCCGGTCTTTCGCCATGAGACCTAGCGTGACTACAATACCCTTGATCCTCCCTGTTGACGTGGCATGACATTGACAGGTTTAAGCGTCCCGTAATCATCAGTGAACAGTGGATCATTCTGGCACTCCCAAGATCCTGCTTTGCTTTGGATCACCACAAGGTTCCCACTTTGCCGTTCCATGCTAAGGAACGAAGGCCTGGTTTAGAGCGCCAACCGTCATCAAAGACAACAATTCGACCTAACACCCAGACAGGTAATGAGACGAACCTGTCCTTCCAGAAAAGGGGTTTCCTGATTGCACATCGGTCCAACTGTTTTATGTGCACTCAAAGCCTTGACCAACATCGATGTTAATATACTTCTGGATTACCTTTAATGCAAAATTTAAGTCCAGTTGGTATGGACTTACTTAACCTAAGGTGGATAAAGATGCTTTTACAGGCTGTTTGTGACGCGCCGAGAAGGACTCTTACCATTCTGCAACTGGGTTCATTTCGTATAGCTGCATCACTGCGATGTGCAAGTTGTAGACAACTATGAAGGTAAGAACCGTTATTTTTGCAGGCTTTATGTTGTCTTGTCCGATCGCTGTCAGCGCGACAGCGGTCAGTCCCTTCAAAAATGTCCGGTCAGTCTGATGGGAATGCGATGGCATTCAACCTCTCCAGACGATCACAGGGAAAGGGGTAGATAGCCCTTTAGTTGGAAATGCGATGGCCTTCAACCTCTCCAGAAGATCACAGGGGAAGAGGTAGATAGCCCATTGGAGTTAACACAATACTACGACCTTTTCTGATACCAATATTGAAGCCCGCGAGTATATGGATGGATGTTGGTGGGGAGATAACGGGGAAGAGGTACGATGCCCTGTCGATGTAAGCTGTACAGTGGCTTTGGGCATGAAGTTCCTCATGGCGAAAGGGACCACCAGGCACATGTGTACTAACTGCCACGACATTCGATATCCTGCCAGGACCATGAAGACCAGGTAAAAACCTGTTGCGTCGGAAATTAAGTGTGGAATGTGCTTCGACGTAAAATGGCTGGAAAGGAATAGATGTATATTGAAATGAAGAGCAGGATTGACATTTTACTTCATTGGACCGCTGACGGCGGAGTTATATTGGAGTGACCAATGGCTCGACTGCGGAGAGAAGTGGGCATCACTGACTCTCTTGGGGAGACGTGACGTCAGACGGAAGAGCGGGAATCATTCTAAATGGAAAATGAAGATTCTTACACTCTTGACGGAAACCAGGAGTGTTACCCTGGGGTAGAAAATCTATCAGGACATTAGAAGACTTTTTAAGACAGATTTGGTGTAACGCCCTTCTTCAAGATGGAGGCTGTTACCTAAAGCCAGACCATCTGGATGTTTTTTTGCTTTCATCCTGATTATGACCCTACCTACCCCGCACCCCCCACCCCCCCCCCCCGCACCATGTTTCTTGACCATGCAATGCCTCTTTATACGGGCATCTGCGTGCCGCATGTACGGAATAGTTTGACACTGGCGCCACAAACAAGAAACTGCTTAGACTGCAATATGTCCGTGTTTGGTATTGGGTGGTGCGTTCTGTGGTTCCAGGAAGGATCACTTCGACCCATTAATTGAAGGCAACCGGTAGTGTTGTGTCGGGACAATTATTACAGTCCCCGTGGACATGCGTTACAAGTATCACTAAGATTGGTGCTTGTTACTCTGATAATAAAATCCTGAAGCTGATGTCCGTTAATGTAGGAAGGTGCTATGGGGTACACTAAAGGGACTGGGTGATGAAGAAACCCTGGACTAGAGAGACTGGCTGTTGATTGAACCCTAGACTAAACACACTGGCTGTTGACTGAACTCTAGACTAAAGACACTGGCTGTTGACTGAACTCTTAGACTAAAGACACTGGCTGTTGACTGAACCCTAGACTAAAGACACTGGCTGTTGACTGAACCCTAGACTAAAGACACTGGCTTTTGACTGAACCCTAGACTAAAGACACTGGCTGTTGACTGAACCCTAGACTAAAGACACTGGCTGTTGACTGAACCCTAGACTAAAGACACTGGCTGTTGACTGAACCCTAGACTAAAGACACTGGCTTTTGACTGAACCCTAGACTAAAGACACTGGCTGTTGGCTGAACTCTAGACTAAAGACACTGGCTGTTGACTGAACCCTAGACTAAAGACACTGGCTGTTGACTGAACCCTAGACTAAAGACACTGGCTTTTGACTGAACCCTAGACTAAAGACACTGGCTGTTGGCTGAACTCTAGACTAAGGACACTGACTGTTGACTGAACCCTAGACTAAAGACACTGGCTGTTGGCTGAACCCTAGACTCTAGATTAAAGACAGTGGCTGTTGACTGAACCTAGACTAAAGACACTGGCTGTTGACTGAATCCTAGACTAAAGACACTGGCTGTTGACTGAATCCTAGACTAAAGACACTGGCTGTTGACTGAACCCCAGACTAAAGACACTGGCTGTTGGCTGCGCCCTAGACTAAAGACACTGACTGTTGGCTGAACCCTAGACTAAAGACACTGGCTGTTGACTGAACCCTAGACTGAAGACACTGGCTGTTGACTGAACCCTAGACTAAAGACACTGACTGCTGGCTAAACCCTAGACTAAAGACTGGCTGTTGACTGAACCCTAGACTAAAGACTGGCTGCTGACTGAACCCTAGACTAAAGACTGGCTGTTGACTGAACCCTAGACTAACGACACTGGCGGATCAAAAAGCCTAGACTAAAGAGAGAGGCTGATGAAAAAGGCTAGATTAAAAGGACTGGCCGGTGAAAAAGGCTAGACTAGAGAGATTGGTTGTTGACTGAACCCTAGACTTCAGACTGGCTGTATACTAAACCCTAGACAAGAGATTGGCTGGAGAAGAAAACCTACACTAACGAGACGGCTGATGAAACTAAACTGAGGATGAAGAATAACGAATGGTTCTTGGTTGGTGAAGAAGAGAATAAATAGAAATTGGTTAAAGAAAAGAACCTACTAAAGACTATAGAGCCTTTGGCTGATGAAGGAACCCTAGACTAGGGCCTTTGGCAGATGAAGGAACCTAGACTATAGGGCCTTTAGCTGATGAAGGAACCCTAGACTATAGGGCCTTCGGATGATGAAGTAACTCAAGACCATTGGGCCTTTGGCTGATGAAGGACCCCTAGACTATGGGGCTGATGAAGTAATCCTAGACTATAGGGCCTTTGGCTGATGAAGGACCCCTAGACTATGGGGCTGATGAAGTAATCCTAAACTATAGGGCCTTTGGCTGATGAAGGAACCCTAGACTATTGAGCCTTTGGCTGATGAAGGACCCCTAGACTATAGGGCCTTTGGCAGATGAAGGAACCCTAGACTATAGGGCCTTTGGCTGATGGAGGAACCCTAGACTATAGGGCCTTTGGCTGATGGAGGAACCCTAGACTATGGGGCTGATGAAGTAACCGTAGACTATAGGGCCTTTGGCTGATGAAGGAACCCTAGACTATTGAGCCTTTGGCTGATGAAGGAACCCTAGACTATTGAGCCTTTGGCTGATGAAGGACCCCTAGACTATAGGGCCTTTGGCAGATGAAGGAACCCTAGACTATAGGGCCTTTGGCTGATGGAGGAACCCTAGACTATAGGGCCTTTGGCTGATGG
Organism: Arenicola marina; assembly: GCA_964019135.1. NCBI lineage: Eukaryota > Metazoa > Annelida > Polychaeta > Arenicolidae > Arenicola > Arenicola marina. Next base: position 3,422,059 of record OZ025257.1, on the reverse strand, counting down.
AGGAACCCTAGACTATGGGGCTGATGAAGTAACCGTAGACTATAGGGCCTTTGGCTGATGAAGGAACCCTAGACTATTGAGCCTTTGGCTGATGAAGGAACCCTAGACTATAGGGCCTTTGGCAGATGAAGGAACTTAGACTATAGGGCCTTTGGCTGATGAAGGAACCCTAGACTATATGGCATTTGGCTGATGAAGGAACCCTAGACTATTGAGCCTTTGGCTGATGAAGGAACCCTAGACTATAGGGCCTTTGGCAGATGAAGGAACTTAGACCATTGGGCCTTTGGCTGATAAAGGAACCCTAGACTATAGGGCCTTTGGCTGATGAAGAAACCCTAGACTATAGGGCCCTTGGCTGATGAAGGTACCCTAGACTATGGGGCCTTTTGGTTAATGAAAGGACCCTAGACTATGCGGCCTTTTGGTTGATGAAAGAATCCTAGACTATAGGGGCCTTTGGCCTGATGAAGGAACCCTAGACTATGGGGCCTTTGGCTGATGACGAAATCCCAGAAAACAAATAAATACATATTGGCGGGTGAAAGCACAACAGAATGATAATGGGACTTTGGCGTGAGAAACCAAGGCTGATCAAGTGGCCCTAGACTGGATAGACTGGTTGGTGGGTCGAGCCGACCAACACTGTTGTTGGAAGTATGTCAAGCTGTCAGCAGACTCGACATGGATATTGCCTTGCGTCTCTTGGCGTCGCTGTCATGGCAACAATATTTAAGAAACCATTGTGATAATTTGATATACATTAGAGGTTAGTAAGTCGGAATGTTAAGGAACAACAAGTAGTTTGGTACTCCAGTTGATCTACAGGTAATTCAAATTTAGGAATCGCCTGCCATATTCTCTAAACTGGTCAGTATTGATGTGATTGTTCTAGCGTTGTATTTTATAATTGTAGACTCCTCGCAGACGGCGTGACCTGGTGGCGCCATGTTGGATCAGAACGAGATCAATCACTTCCGGGAGGTGTTCACGTCGCGGTCTGCGGAGGTTGGGGCGTCCATCAGCTTCAAGCACTTCCACCTGGAGCGGCGAGAAGCGTCCCCTCTCGGCCAAGTGGTGCAGGAGGAGAGTGCCCCGCGGCCCTGTTACGTGGCGTGCCGGGTGTCTGACGGCCCTCCCCTGGCGGAGAGGGACCTGAGACACGACACGCTGCAGGAGAGCCTATTGGGGTCACCGCTCAAGCTGCAGGAGTTCACCATCGATAAAGGCCACGAGGCGACGGTTACCTCTGACGGCAAAGTAGTCGTGCCTATTTCCATTAACGAGGCCCGGTGTTTACTGTCGCTGTATATTCAAGCTTGTCAGGCGGAGGAGGCGACAGACTGGCCCCCGCTGTGGGTGTTATGTGACGGCAGGGACCTTGAGCGTACTGCATTTCTGGGCGGCGCGGTGGATCGGAACGACGGCGGTCGGTGGCGTGTGCTGTCAACGGTGGTCACTGTAAGGGGCCCCGCCTGCTGGCAACCCCAACCCCTCAGGGATCTCTGGGACGAGCGCAGCGCGGTGATCAAGAGCTCATCCCAGGTCAACTGTAGTGCCGACTACAGAATTATACAGCGCCTGGCAGACGCCGATGACTCCGGTGTGAAGTCTCATAACACGCTGGACGTGAGCGTGACTTGGAACAAAGTGGCTGGCCAGCTGCTGGCCTCGCCTTCCCAGGAGGCCGTTGTGACGGTGCGGGCGCAGGCCGTGCCCGGGGACCTGGCCAGCCCCGCCTGCCGCCTCTACACCGAATACTGCGTGCTGGAGAACTTCATGGTAGGCCAGGAGGACGGGGTGGTGCGCTGGGGGAGGGACGCCCAGGACACTACCGCGGCGACCCTGGTGGACCGCGTCAAGCAGCTGGTGGAGCGCCACAAGCCGGGCGGCCAGAGGCCGCAGCAGCAGCAGCAGCAACAGCGACAGCAGGAGATGTCAACTGAGGACAGCAAGGAGGACATGACGCCCTCCGTTAAGATGCTCCTCACCGGTCAGGACAGGGTGAAGGACTTCGCCGAGCTGCTGTGGGACATTCTCAAGGACGCCACCTCTTACGAAGACCTGGTGGACTGCCTCGATCACGTGATACGGGCTTTACGCAGGCGCGAGCTCCACGTGCGGGTGCACAAGTCTGATTGCTCGCGCTGGGCAGGCGTGGTGCGCGAGGCCTCCGTCAGTGCCCCCGGCACGGCGGCCCTGGAGCTCACCAACGAACTGCCGCTACAGCTGCTGTGCGACCTGGGGGTGGCCAAGCTGCGCCATGAGCTGGCCAAGGTGCTGCTGGACGCGGGGCTCCTGCTCACCACGCACCTCCAGCACTTCACGGACCTCGAGCCGTGTCCGCCGCGCCATGAGCTGGCCAAACTGCGCGGTCTGCTGCACACGGTGGAACTGGTCGTGTTGCTGGATAACTACCTCACTCTCCCCAAGGCACTGCTGTCTGCCGCCGCTAGGGGCGCCCTGAAGCACTACGAGACGCACCCGCTGCGGCCGCTGGCGTCGCTGGCTGCTGAGACTGGCGAAGGGGATGGAGGCGATGCGGACAACGGCTACGTGTTCTGCCAGCGTGGCCCGATGAGGTACCTCTTGGGGCGCCTCTCCACGCTACAACCCACATTCTGGAAGGTGCAACAGACTAACGTGACGCACCAACTCGAGTTGCACGCCGTGCTCCAGTTTTCTCAGCAGCCGCCGTTCAATCACGTGTGTTATGGGGTGCCTGATGACTCTGGTGAGGGTCAGCAACCGCTACACCTTGCCACGGTCACCCAACAAGTCCTCCTCCTATAACCGATACAGCGTGGCGGATTTCACGCAGTTTAACCGACTACGGGGCTTAGTCGGCTAAAGTTAATATGTAAATGATGGGCGATTGTAGCCGACCGAGCCCCGTAGCGTATTCGGCTAAAGTTACTATGTAAATGATGGGCGATTGTAGCCGACCGAGCCCCGTAGCGTATTCGGCTAAAGTTACTATGTAAATGATGGGCGATTGTAGCCGACCAAGCCCCGTAGCGTATTCGGCTAAAGTTACTATGTAAATGATGAGCGATTTTAGCCGACCAAGCCCCGTAGCCGGCTAAACTGTGTACGTGAAATAGGTCACTGGTTTATGAAAGTCTGTAACCCGGTGCTTATCGAATATCGACGTCGTTTAATCGACACCTAAATACTGTGCTTACTACTTGCGACCAGCATACCATGGGATTTGCCTGTGATAGCTAAGGCGGATCCCATAACCTTGATTAGCTGTTGTTTTGTAATAGCAGAGGACTTCAATGCGTCATGTTTGGTTCTCAAGAAATTATTTTTACGGACGCTTAAATGCCGATCTGATCTGCCATGCTAAAACAATGTAGGCCGTTAAGAAAGTGATAATTAACTTGTAGGGTTATTTGCTTTTTTTAATGGACGTATCCTGATGCATATTTGAGCGAAGGCAAACTGAACATGCTAGACAGTATTCATGGGTTTATCGTTTGAGGCTCGTTTTGTGCATACATGGGTTAAACTGCCGTCAGTCCTGTGAAAGGGAGATATGTGACACAATGTTGCTGGAGTTCTGACACAAGCACATGGCGTGTGTTTGCGTCCGGACGTCACCTTTGAGCGATATTACGTGGCGCAATAGTACTTTCGCTCTGATGGAAAGATTTTCATTTCTACCCTATTATTAAACTGATGACGTATCAATGGATGAACATGGAAGTGTTGTCAGATATATATTTTGTTATATCGTTCATGAGCTTACATTGCCAACATGTGTTCAAAAGGGACCTGCAGTTATACGTATCATGTTGTCCTTATTCCTGTTATTTTGGTACTTTTGCATTTACATTGATATTAATAAATTGTGGACTTCTTTTTCTTATTGTTTTCTGCTAGTTCTATATTTACAACGTCATCTTTAACGGATCAGTCCATTCGTGCTCTGGCCGCTCCCTCACTCTATAGCCCAGGCGATTGCCGCATAATCTACGATTGACTCCTGAACTATTGCTAATCTAGAGCAGGCCACCCTCACCGTACAGTATTCTGCTAATCCATTGCATGCCACACCACTACACAGTATTCTGCTAATCTATAGCAGGTCTCGTCAAAATACAACTTATTATGCTGATCTAGACCAGGCCACACAACCATACAGTATTCGGTTAATCTATACCAGATCATGCAGTATTGTACACCAGGCCATACCACCCGATTTTGCAAACTGCACCGGTTGTTGATGGGTGCAGGTGGGGCATGTACTGTTATGGGAAACATGGGCGCATTATGACTACCTCTATCGGCGCCTTCCCCATCCAGAAGAAACGACCGCCATTGACGAAAACACACACCCGTTTATATTATATAACTTTTCATTAAATTCGCGGATTTGGCATTGTGCGAAACATAGGCGTCTACTCGTCGTTCAACAAACAATTGCGAGGATAGTTCAAACTAAACTACAAGACCACTTCAACGGTTGAAACTTTTTCGACGTATAGCCGTGATCATCCCGTAAATATACCTGTCTATATTTAACACATTTACTTTATTGTACGCAAGCTTATATTGAATTGATACTGATGCATTGTGGGAATTAAAAATGTTTGCCGTGCACAAAAAGCGTGTGCATAGCGCGGTCGGCGCGATACGGAATTAGGCCCTTGAACGATGTGACGTCAGTCCTCAGGTACAAGGTGTACCCGGCCTCTCTGGGTACCCTCTCTGTCCCTTGGGGTTTTGCAAGAGGTAAATGGCGACACGGGACATTGCTGTTTTTTCAAAAATCGACATCTGACATTGGCATCCAAGTACAAAACTTGTACGGCTGGACACTAGACCCCCGGCAAGATTAAGGAAACTGAATAGTGAAACAGTTTTCAGCCTGTTAAATACGGGGGGTTGGGGTGGTGGTGGTGGGGGGGGGGGGGGGCTTGAAACCGCGATCGTCCTATACATACACAACGTACCTCGATCCCCCTAGCATGAGGGTCATTTTCTGGTGCATTTGACTGCAGCCTTAATCTCAAAAACAAAAATGCAATGCTACAATTTTGGACTTTGTCCTGTTCCCAAAGTTATTTGTAGTGCTATTTATATTAGCTTTAGGTAAATCTTAAGGCCATGTGCAAAGACCCCGTGGCTCGCATGCCCGGCTCGCATGTTATAATGATTTCACCTGGAATAGCACTACCGCTGGAACTGTGTGTCCCATGCGTACGCACGCCTAACAGCTAGGGATCTGATAGCCCTGCGCCGCCTCAGGTACAAAGTCCTAGAGCCGGGCGATAAGACCGGTCCGCTCTGTGGACACGATATTAAGTACGCGGCGCCAGCGCTGATCGCCGCCAGTGTTGTCGTCAAGCGACCAGTGACAACAACTAACGGAGCCCACGGAATACTTCAATTCTACCTTCCACATATTTCGGATACTAGTCTCGGTGTTTCGGTTGTTCGCATTATAGGAATATTTCTCAAATCGTGCATGGAACAAAGGTTGTGTGAAAATCATTTATTTCTGTAGCCTATATCTATTTACATGAAAACTATCAGAGCTGCTTTAAGAGGGAGTTCCTCGATAAATTCATTACACATGAAGAGACAATGTTATGTTAAATCATAAGATATAATTAAGCGTAATCATATGAATATACGTAAGCTTATTACGTTGTAAAATCCACTGGTGACGTCACCTCATTGATCATTGAAAATGACATTAACTTAGACATAAGTACGTCTAAATGATATTGTATAATATCATGTTATACATAACCGAGACACACATTTATATTCCAGCTAAATGGTTGAACCCCGCTTGGAATTGCCACGAATCTGCTTTCGGTTGTTCCACCACCGCGGTATCAAAAAACAGAAACCCCGGATGAACTGAGCTACAAGCAGGGACACATCTTCCGCCATGCCAGAGAAACACGTGCGGCCTCAGTCACTTCCCGCCACCGCTGGAACCCCCAGTCAAGTCACTTTCGCCAGCGACACACCGCCAACCGGAAGACAGACCTCTGGCGCTCGCCCTGTCAGCTATGCATCCGGATCCTCGGGGGACCTGTGGCAAGCCCAGTCCGCCAAGCCCAAGGCCAGTCGGGGGCCGATGTACGGCTCCACCAGCAGCCTGCCCGAGGGCCGCAGTGATGGGCGGAAAGGGTTGACCGACCAGCCGGTTTATTTGGACAGCAAGGTGATGCGGCAAGTACGGTGAGTTAGCTTCTCTGTATTAAACGTTAGACAAAAATGGCGTTCATGTAGGCCTATAACTTCAGTCGCATTTACCAAAGCGTTGCAAGCTTCAAGAACATATATCAACTTGCATAAGCCTGAACAAGTGTCAAATTGTGAGTCATTATAAGGATTATATGTCCTATGAACCTCTTTAGAATGTTGGACAATTTGTTTCTCGTAAGAAGCATTTGCAATGCAATAATTAAATCACGTCTCACAAAGCAAAGTGGACATTACAAACAATGAAAGTCGTAACTCGCACATACCTAGTTATACCTGCGTATTCAAATGAGAGCCTGGATAAAATTTAGCATTTACGGTAGTGGAACTCTTCAATCACCGAGGAAGCATTCGCATTTCCGGAATATTTGTTTGGGCTAGAGACCGCCACAAGAAGCAAAATGAATAACCCTAGCAGAACTGGCTCTGAAATACGTCAAAGGTATAAAAATGTGAAATATCTCGGTGCATTTTCGTTAAAGATCAATCACATAGAGTCATAGACATTGTGTTAAGGTCCGCAAACCTTCAGCGTTGTAAATGCAGGCCAGTGCCGTGGCAGTGACATTCACAATTTTATCTTCGATGATGTGCGTGTTCGCACTTGCAATCGTATGTTGTAAGCTGTTATTGTCTTATGTTGGTGCGAAGACAGTTTTCAAATTAGTTGAACACTGTTGAAAAGCAGCACACGACTCCTGTGGTATCTGCATAGTTATATTTTATTTTTCCATAGCATAAATTTAAATTTGTTGCAAATTCGTATTCCCTCAATCCCCTGTAGTTTTCCCTCCTAAAATTAAGCTTACATTTTTTTCAGCCCCTCAATATGGTTATGTTTAGGAATCATAGCCATGCAGTATTCTAGACTTTAGTCACATAATGATAATGTACGTAGAATATTAAAGCTGTTCATTCAGTTTATAGTTTTACAGTTCTATTTTAATAGCACTGTATCTGTGTATGAGTACTGAATATGTGAAGTGGTCATACCCAGGATCTAACTCTTAAAGTTGCATATTGGGCCCTTTCCTGCCAAAGCCCAGGCGACATATATACACTGATATATATCATAATTTGATTGTTTTATTCTATAAATTCAGAAATGTAATAAATATCGCTATTTCGGCTGTAATATGGCAAACTTATCTACAGCTTGTCGGGCAGCAACGGATCACTAGCCTTGACACATGGCTCTCTTGACCTCGCACCTAAAGGAGACGAGAGAGAGCCATGAAGCCAGTTTCGGTTGTGAGCGTTGATTTAAAAATCAGCGCCCTTCGGCCGTCGATTGCAGAAAGTACAGAAATAAACGGTCCTTATCAATTTGTCAAGTTGTTCTTCATACCTTTATAGTTCCAAGGGCAATGAGATTGAAAACAAACAAAATCCACCACTTTTTGTACTGGTGAAAGTTTTCAATAGCAATTTTCAACAACTCTCCCCGCCGCCATGTCGCTGTTACGTCACAGTTCTCGTCGATCTCCCGGCAGATAGAGCTCGTTCCTCGTATCACAATTTTTCCTAGGACTATGGCGTAAGCGTAACGCCCTTTACCACCGCTAGGTGGCATGGCATGAATCATTGGTCTCATATCAGTAGCGGTACGGCTTCGAAAATATCAAAATAAGCAATGAATTATTTTACCAAACTATAAACTATGTGCCATATTAAATCGTCGACAACCTGATTTCGTATTTTTGAGACAATCAATGCATTATGATACCTGTTTACTGTTATATTATGAAGCTCAAATGTAATTGGTTGAAATCCTTTATTAACTTGACCCAATTTACCTGACCTCTGCCTATACGTCAGATTATCACATGACTTCCTATCCTCTGTATCTTGGTCACTTCCACGCCGGCAGCCGTGCTGAACGCACGCACCAATAAACATAAGCCAACATGTCACGACTGCTTTGTCAAGTCTATCTCCTGGCACTCATTCAACACACCAGAATATAACATGGTGGCAGCGCACAGAGACAAACACACGTCTCAAACGAAGAGAAGAACTCCAAGACACCCAGCAAGCCAAGGCCGCGTCAAGTTGACACCCCTTTATGCCGGACGAGTCCAAAGAGCTGTCATAACTTCACCACGTGTTCAAGCTTCGAAGCCGGCATAACAGGACACCACATGGTCATTGCGGAGCTGTCAATAGGTGAATATCAGTGTTTCTCACTATCTATACGTATATGAACTATCAACATGCCCGAGGAAGCAGAAGCAGGTGTGCCAAGGTTTATTGTTCAGTCGAATGATTTAATCGGTATTCAACCCCCAACTTTCAACTGGAATGAGCCCAACCTGGCTAAGTCATTTAAGAACTTTCGACGCTATTGTGAACTCTTATTGAAAACCCCAACCTATTCGTCTAAAAATCCGGAAGAAATAGTCAACTACATTCTTCTGTGGCTGGGACCCAGAGGGTTGGAAATATATGATAGCTGGACCTTAACAGAGGCTGAAAGGAGTGACCCATCTGCCATCTGGTTATCCTTCGAGCGTTATTTCGAACCAAAAACAAACTTTCGTTTGGCTCGTTTTCAACTAAGAGATATGAGGCAAAGCCCATCTGAGCCCGTCGATGAATTTGTCATGCGTCTGAGGTGTCAAGCCAACAAGTGTAACTTCACAGACCTCGCTATCACGAACGACAATGTGTTAGACCAGTTAATTAGAGGCACCACCCATAAACCAGTTCAAAAGCGACTCCTTGAGCATGATCCCTGCACTCTCACGATTGACAAGGCCCTAGACATCGCACGTACCTTTGAGGCTACCAAACAGCATTTGTTGGACATGGATCATTGTACAGAAATTGATATGGTCAGGAAGGTCTCACCTCCTCCTAAATGTGGAAACTGTGGATTTCCCAGGCATAGGTCCATAAATGATTGTCCAGCTCGGGGCCAGAAATGTAACAAACATATCACTGGTGTATCACTTTCCGTGATACACCAGTCTTCATCCAGCCGCCGAAGCCTCATCTCAACGCTTCCAGAGATCACCAACAACCTGAGGTCGATTTACGTCATGCCCGACGCACATCCTCATCACACGGAGAAACCTCTGGTTCTGTGCCTGTGAACACACAACCTTTCATCGCCACTCGCTCACCTTCGCCAAGGTCGACTCCGGAGACGCAGGATGTTCCTTCTGTTCGTCACCAACCACCCACCGTCGTCGAACATGTACCTCATCCCCCGGACACCCCCAGCATCATAACGCGCTCTGGACGTCACATTAAGCCGCCCAGAAGACTTATTGATGAACTATGAACATTAATTAGTACCTGTCTCAGTACTGATATATTGATCAGATTATCATATTCTGCGCATGGATATAAACATGTTGTTTCGTCTCCATCCATGCAATGATTTCTTGCTATGTTGCTATGATATATATGAATGGTTATGTATGACTTACCATGTAGATTTTCGTAGCCAATTAAATATGGTTACAGTCATAACGTGGTGATAAGAATGATGTAATTTCACATAAGTTTCAATATCAACCCTGTGATATGTTAGATACCAGAAATGTAGATAGCTGTGGATTTCTTCCTCAATTTTTGTACTCCTAAAAGGGGGGATGTTATATTATGAAGCTCAAATGTAATTGGTTGAAATCCTTTATTAACTTGACCCAATTTACCTGACCTCTGCCCTTACGTCAGATTATCACATGACTTCCTATCCTCTGTATCTTGGTCACTTCCACGCCGGCAGCCGTGCTGAACGCACGCACCAATAAAACATAAGCCAACATGTCACGACTGTTTTGTCAAGTCTATCTCCTGGCACTCGTTCAACACACCAGAATATAACATTTACTGTCAAAACAGGCTGCAAGTTGGCGTGATCCGCTACTGCCTAAAGTGATCCGTTACTGACTAATACATTACCCTACAACATGGACCATTTTTAGACAGGTTGTTGCCGGAGAATGATTAAGTTCGGCACACATGAAAAGAGCCTGCATTTCTGAAAAGAATGAGCTTAAGATGATGCACCAGCTCCTCAGAAAACATTCTTAATCACTCCTTAGACAAAAGTGATCCGCTACTGCCTGACAAGCTGTATTCCACAGCACCGCTACTTATAACAAAGCATAGCAATGTATAAAAAGTGATGTCATTCGCCACTAAGTTAAAAACCTATGATGAATTGATATCACAGGCAAGACTGACTGACTCCCTTTGGCAGTCTGGCATATATGGAATATATTCCAATTTATAGATGATTCAAGGACTGATTATTATATGCATTTTGGCCTCTTTAGTTTTAGCACAAAAAAGCTTGATATGCAACTTTAAGTATTATGTATTGTAAATGAAAGGGACAACTGTGTATGGGTTGATGGGAAAACACTCATTTCAGCAGGTCACAAACACCTATGAAAGATATAAATCTCTTGGGTCGATATCATTCTTTTCATGAAAAAAAACCTTTTTAATCCATATACTTATTGATGAAAATAAATGTCAAAATCATTTGAATTTCTGCACAACATTGACCTCACAGAGATAGAAATATTACTGAATTAGACATTCATGGAAATTGATTAATAGTGGATCTGAAATTATTATTATCAGATTTTATGTTAAAAGTGCTGATGATGATGAGGTTTGATGAATTGATTAGTCACAGCTGTTAAATGTCCAATAAAATTATGTGATCTCACGATATGACCATTTGTATACTTTTTATCTCATTGTAGGCTAGGGGCCTTTTGTCTGATAACATTGTATCTTATTATCATATTTTGTAGAATAAGAGAGTATTCATTTCTGCTCATTTCCTTCAGTGACAACCAGTCCAAGTTTATTCAAGGAAGGATTAATAATGTGGAGAAACACTTTGGAGCATTCTGCCAAAGTTTTGCTGCCTATGTCAGAAAATTATCAAAGCTCCGAGACAGAGGTTAGTTGGCGACAGGACACCATTTGTAATACACCCTTGTTGCATAGGACGGGTGTTATTATTTTCAAGCATTATGGCAGTTTTACGCAAATGAACCCACCACAACTTGTGTTGATATTCTCCACCTAAATGCCGTATATGTAACCTTACCTATTATTAATACTGATAACTATTGCTTATTTTATAAAACATCAGACCACTTTATATCTAATCATATGATGTGCTTTCTCTACCTTATAGGGGATGAAGTATCAAAGGCACTTGTCACGTATGCAGAAAATGAAAGTTTCAATCCAACGACAAAGAATGCCCTAAGGGACTTTGCAGAAGGCTTTTCAGGTGTACAGGACTACAGGAATACTGAGGTGCCAGTAATCTTTAACGTTAAGATATTTGTGCTTGGTAGCACTGAATAATTACTGATTCTGGTTCCAATATTCTGATAGCTGGAGTTTATAAGAAATGTGAAAATGCAATGTGTGCTGTATGTTACTACAGAATTAGATTTTGATATATTTTTATGTAAATGTGTATTGAATGCAGCTTTTGGTATGTACCGGTATATGTGTATTTAGAGCATCTACCGGTAACTACCGTATTTCACGTATGTTTTCGGACACTTAAAAATAATTGTTTTTCTGGCTGTCCGAATATTTACAGTCAATAAAATGGACTCCCGCATTCACTGTCCGAAAACATACATGCATAACAAAATATCGATCAAGAATTTCTACATTGCGAGTCGACTGATGCCGATTATATCACTTAACACCCACGTGTTGCTGCTTCACACCTTAACAGCGGATAAGGTGATCAAGAGTATAATATTGTTTTGAAGATACTCGGAGTGCAATCTGCTAGCGTCATCTCTCATCTGTTACAGGAGATAAAATATACTCGATAACTTTAATGTAAATGAAGATATGGCTTTAGGCAAACAGTGGTTATGAATTGCAATCAGTGACAATGAACTGCAATCATTGTGCCAAATATAACGGTAACTTCTGAGAGATAAAACACAGTTACAAGAACAAAGGGGGATTAATTCCCATCCGAGAGGTGCCATATATATAGCTGCGCATTCGATCCTGTGACAGTTGTTCGGAAAACGATATAGAGCATGGATCAATTCTTGAGAAACTTTGATTCTGCAGCCGACGCGCTGCAGTCTTCGGTAAAATAAATTAATCAAATAGTTTCACGCATTCCGTGATTTAAGGCTTGTTTACTTTCGCGGTTTATAAACAACTTCTCTGCCGACTGACTCGTCCGCCGGGCAGCACAATGGAGACCAAAGCCCAGCTCATTACTTAGCAACCAAGGTGTTGCTCTTTCACACCTGATACACGGCACAAATAACCCCCTAGACAGGGACTTGCCCCTCTCGCCGAAAGCCTGCAATCACAAGCAATCACGGCACTACGCAATAACAAAGGAGCCTAGACGCATTGTTAATTTAGGTCCGATAGTGTCCGAACATATACATACACTTGAAAAATTATCTGCGTTGGGTGTCCGAAAACTTACAGTACATTAAATTTATCCTATTTCTGCCTTTGAGGGGGTGTCCGAAAACATACAGTGTCCGAAAACATACGTGAAATACGGTATATATTGAATTGATTATGTCTATTGGCATATGGATATTGATAATGTGGCCCCACATATTAATATTAACATAATAGATGTATATGTTTCTTCAAAAAATACACATTGCATGAATACAGTTTGAATATCATTAACAGTCATTATTCCTTTTTTTTTTCGAATTATAGGTATCTCGGCTGGAAAACAAAGTTGTTGGACCATTGACTTTGTATGGAACTGAATGCAAACATGCCAAGGTATTTGGTTTACACAAGGACCCCCTGCCCACTTAAATATATAGCATTTGACTTTATTTGAGCTTTATTTTCCATCCATTTGGAGGAGTGCAAGAAAGGTCAGTTGAACATCACAACTGCACCAAAAACACGGGGGCCTCCCTGGTGTAGTGGTTAGCGCACTAGACCGCAGATCAATAGGTCCTGGGTTCGAATCCGGGCTCGGGCATCTAATCTGGGGCATGTTTCATTCCTTCATCCTTCATCGTCTCGGGAGGTTCCTTGGCCCAATTTAGCCTGTATGTGCACAAAAGTGGCCTAAAACACCAACATTCCATTCCAAAAACACGAACAAAACGTGAAAACCAATTATAATACCGTATACTATGGATAAAACTATAAATCCTAATTCTGGATGCTTTGACAGGCAAGGCTGTTATTATATGTATAATTATTACCGGTAATTATATATATTAATTACTTGTTGGTTTATCTTACAGGAACGACTTAAGCAGGCGTTTGCGTCACGAAACAAGGAATTAAAAGAGAAGAAGAACCTCGACAAGATCAAAGGAAAAGATCCGACCAACAGGCAACACATTGTATCCTTGAATGTGTTGCGATCAGTATTGCTCTTGGAATTTCATAAATAGGATTTTTTTGTATATAGTCTCGTATGAAACTTTGTTTTTTTCGCTAAGGACAGTATAGGTGCATACGGAATAATATCAAGCCATATATATAACCAGTATTTATGATGCCACAGTGCTTCGTAATTTACAACATATGACCAGTTACAGTTTCCTTAGCTTCTGTTACAGTCACAGGTATGTCAGTCCAGAATGGCCCTTCCTAAAGTCAAGGGTTTGTTGCAGTACAACCAAGACGGACAAAGTGTTGAATTCATTATCCCCCGCAAAGATTTTGTTTCACATTCGATAACTATTCAAAAAATATAGATTGTATTATTGTTAGCACTCATTATGCTTTATATGTATGTCTTAAATTTACGTGTGCTGAAATCTGCCATAACCTTGTTATCCAAGGCAGCAATACTAATTCCATTGCCCACACCGACATGTACTTTAGTTGTAACAGTGTTTACCATTGTGGCTGTCTCCAGGCCGAGTCAGACCTGCAGAAGGCTAGTGTAGATGCCTCCAGAGCCTCCAAACACCTCGAGGAAGAAATGGATGCATTCGAGAAGAAAAAACTTACTGATGTCAAGGTTGGAACAGCTTTCTACTATATCATTGTCCGTCGTGAGGCCTATCGAACAAACAGCCGTGCGTACAAGATATAGGAACAGGTCTAGGAATGTCCTTAATTTGTCCACAGAAGTCCCGTGGTGAATAGAATCGTCGCAGATAATTGATTACAAACAACAGGGGTTACTTTTATAATTGTGTAAACTTATTATTACTGATGTAGCAGTGAATCAAACCAATCCTACTTGCTTCGGCTATAGGGATCACCCCTCTAGCCGACGAGGTAGAGTGGCTGACTCAAGATCGGAAGATAGGAAGTTCGACTCCGCTGGGGACCAAACCGGCACCTACCGTTACACTTATAAACAGGATCATTTCGCACGTAAAAGTACTGCAAAATGTTTCTCTCTTGTAGAAAATCCTGATGGACTTTGTGAGCGTGGAGTTGCTGTTTCACTCCAAGGCGCTGGAGATGTACACCCAGTGCTGGCACTCAGTGTCCACCATGAGTGAGGAGGAGGACCTGGAGGTACAGACTCTCCGTGCACTCCCCTCGCTCTTAACCGCGTCCCCTCTCTGTTGCTTGATCTCTCTTCTATTTCGTCTCTTAACCGCGTCCCCCCCCCCTTGTTGCTTGATCTCTCTTCTATTTCGTCTCTTAACCGCGTCCCCTCTTTGTTACTTGATCTTTCTTCTATTTCGTCTCTTAACCGCGTCTCCTCTTTGTTGCTTGATCTCTCTTCTATTTCGTCTCTTAACCGCGTACCCTCTTTGTTGCTTGATCTCTCTTCTATTTCGTCTCTTAACCGCGTCCCCTCTTTGTTGCTTGATCTCTCTTCTATTTCGTCTCTTAACCGCGTCCCCTCTTTGTTGCTTGATCTCTCTTATATTTCGTCTCTTAACCGCGTCCCCTCTTTGTTGCTTGCTCTTTCTTCTATTTCGTCTCTTAACCGCGTCCCCTCTTTGTTGCTTGATCTCTCTTCTATTTCGTCTCTTAACCGCGTCCCCTTTTTGTTGCTTAATCTCGCTTCTATTTCGTCTCTTAACCGCTTCCCCTCTTTGTTGCTTGATCTTTCTTCTATTTCGTCTCTTAACCGCGTCCCCTCTTTGTTGCTTGATCTTTCTTCTATTTCGTCTCTTAACCGCGTCCCCTCTTTGTTGCTTGATCTCTCTTCTATTTCGTCTCTTGACCGCGTACCCTGTTTGTTGCTTGATCTCTCTTCTATTTCGTCTCTTAACCGCGTCCCCTCTTTGTTGCTTGATCTCTCTTCTATTTCGTCTCTTAACCGCGTCCCCTCTTTGTTGCTTGATCTCTCTTCTATTTAGTCTCTTAACCGCGTCCCCTCTTTGTTGCTTAATCTCGCTTCTATTTCGTCTCTTAACCGCGTCCCCTCTTTGTTGCTTGATCTCACTTCTATTTCATCTCTTAACCGCGTCCCCTCTTTGTTGCTTAATCTCTCTTCTATTTCATCTCTTAATCGCGTCCCCTTCTTTTTTGCTTAATCTCTCTTCTATTTCGTCTCTTAGCCGCGTCCCCTCTTTGTTGCTTAATCTCTCTTCTATTTCGTCTGTTAACTGCGTCCCCTCATTACACAAACAATATTCTCTCACCTCTGACCTTCTCCGAGAATGATGGCCTGAGACGTAAATTATATTTAATATCATAATGCAAACGTGTCTGTAACATTGCGGGCCGACTGTAAGCACAAGTGACACGTGTAATATCTAATCCTCAGCTAAATTTTATGTTGATCATTTTGACAGGAATTCCGAAATTCCCTTCGGCCACCGTCCGTCCAATCCAGAATGGGCCAAATTCGTTCGGGATCTCGCAACTCCCTCAACACAACGGGGGTGTCTGGAATGTCCACGGGGCAGATGACCCCCACCACCACCCCCAAGGCCAAGCAGCGGGGCGCGCCAACCCCCACCGACACTATGGTAACGACGGAGATGAGTGCCACGGGAACTACAAACAGGTCTTCTATGTACTCAGAAGACATGGTGAGTTCCAGGCGTTTTAAGAAGTAAGGCTCTGAACCATATGTGGCTTCATTAAGTGTAAACCATAGTCATAGGCAACGAGGAGGGATGTGAAAGGGAATTAATAATTTGCCCCCACTCCCCCCGGCACAGTTGGTCCCCCGCTTCCTTGAGTTGAGTTTTGAAGACCCCCCCCCCCCCCCCCCCCACGACACCCTCCCACGCTTCGGAGCCGTTTGAGTCTCGTCGCGTAACTGTGCCCCCCCCCACACACCTGCAATACATCTTCCTACGCCAGTGTAAACATAATATCGATTTGCCTTTGCATGGTTGCCTCTGCTTGACGCTCAGTCGCCACTTGCTATGTTTACAGGACGATTACGAGGACGAGGAGGGGGAGGAGGAGGAGGAGGAAGAGGAAGAGGAAGAAAGTGAGGAGGAAGAGTCATCATATCATCCACGGAGGAAATAAACCTTGGCCAGCGGCGATAGGAAAGTATAGTGACGATAATAATAAAATATGACGCTTAAGAAAGGTCCGGGTCAAGAAGTGATGTCACAGGGATGTACGTGTCATGAGTGCAGCACAGCCGGCTGGACGGTTCTGGGTGGGTGGGTACGTGTGTGGGACTGGGCACCACGGCGCCCTATGGTTGTGACGATGTCAAGACTTCAGCATATTATTAAAGTGTGTGTTGGGGCTTAACGATGATTTATTTAACTCCCTGTATCGTCAGATGTTGCCGTGAACGTCACGTCGGTTGTCGATATTACATATCACGTGGATTATTTTCCAGCGTTTCATATTTCTGGCTTTGTTGAGGTCACCCGCTACATTGCTGGAACATAACCTCGATCAGTGGGTATGAAGTGTAAATGAGAGTCTTACATGCGGTTCGCTTCCATCATCTGCTGCCGTGTGTCTGGTGTGCGATGATGTGGTGACAGGACATCAGGTGAATAGATAGTCACCCTGTACTAGTGTTCGTATCCTGGCGAAGCCCGACCTCCAGATAATACACTACACAAAATAATCGCCTTATCCTTTATATACTGGATACATTAATGTTAAAAACAATTACATTTTATCGTTGCATATGTATATAGTACATACCAGTGGTCAACACTGGGTGTTTCTCACATTGTAAACCCGTGTAGTCCTGTGGACTGCCCCAAGACCCGTCCGTTATACGTATTACCCATAATTCCACCTTTAGTATAAACCGGTGCAATCGACTCGCAAGGTATATATATGTAAATCATCGTCCTATGACGTCACAACGTGTGAGAACCACCCGTATTGACCATCTACGGTAGCCATGGCAACACATTGTCAACCTATTGTCATGGTTTTCATGACGCGTAGCGTATAATCTGATTTCTGCCGCATGTTACATTCTTCTCACCTTCATTCGCCGCGAGGTGGCGCTCGCCAGAAGTCGGTGGCTAGTGCATGGAGCTATTTAAGGGTGACTTGTAATGGCAGAGTCGGGGGGGGGGTGGGGGCATCGTCGGCAAATGGATGCCCCCCCCCCCCCGGCTCACACACTTCCCTCCTCGGCCAATACGTATAATAATACCATGGCTGTAACAACGGTAGAAAAGGTAGACAGGAAATGAAGCGTTTTACGCTGGCTTTTTCCCTTATACATTTATTGAGAATTCCATCTACAATGCTGTATTTGAGTATTTTTCAGAGAGGTCATTACTGGATATTAATCCGTCCTTAGCTGTCTAGAAGCCCACACGGCCTGTATCGGTAGGATTTTTAAACCTTAGACTTATAAGACAAAGTATTATTTGTTTATTTATTTAATATATACATGCAGTATGTTTTAGACAGGGACACCGCCCACATTCCGCCTTGGAATACTCCCTGTTATCCGTCCATTGTACTTGTAACACGTGGTCATGGGACCATACTTAATGTTGTATATATTTATATTTGGTTTAATTTAACGTTGTTCACATTGCTGTATATCTATCTGAACAGTTTACGTTTGTAATGTAATGATATATACCAGATGAGTCTGTCAACACGATCGGCGCGCAATTACCAGCGAGGCCTTCTCCGTATTGATCAGTGTAAAAGGAGCTAGGTCGGAATTGTGGTTACCGCCGCCGATGGTTGCCCAGTTGGTTGAGGGGCTAGGTTTGATCGGTGGGCCTACAGCTGTCACCGGGATTAATCTTGGCGTGAGCCCTCAAACATGGGCCTCAGATGCGGTGGTCGCGACATTTAATAACGTGCACTGTAATACGCGCGGGTCGTGAGTAATACGTGAGCAACACTGGTGCCAATAATCGGTGTGGTGTAACCTGTATTTGGCACTTAGTGTGGTATCCAGATTTGAGAATTACCCGTGTAGTCCCGTTTTTGCGCATCGACCGTCTGAGATCGCGTTCCATTAAAAGGGCTCCTCATTGGGTGATTAAAGTCGTGGACAGTTCTGACAAGACAAGTATAAATGGCGATGTTCAGGTGCTGTTTCTGCTTACCCATATTATTGTCTCGATATAACACAAATGGTTTGGAATAGATATTTATTTATTATCACGAGTATTTATTGTGTTTGCACTTGTTATTTATTCTAAACGATTAAAATATTTCGTGTCTATAAAAAGTTCGGCGTATGATGTTTTTGTTTCTCTGACCTATTCGAGGCACTGGTCGTCATATCGTGGGGTATGTTGGTGCAAGGGGGTATGTAATTAGGGGTTATTCCATCTGGGTCCAGTCTCCTCCACACAGCAATAGCCCACCCCTGTCCATGTCGCCACACCCCTCCACACAGCAATAGCCCACCCCTGTCCATGTCGCCACACCCCTCCACACAGCAATAGCCCACCCCTGTCCATGTCGCCACACCCCTCCACACAGCAATAGCCCACCCCTGTCCATGTCGCCACACCCCTCCACACAGCAATAGCTCACCCCTGTCCATGTCGCCACACTCCTCCACACAGCAATAGCCCACCCCTGTCCATGTCGCCAAACCCCTCCACACAGCAATAGCTCACCCCTGTCCATGTCGCCACACCCCTCCACACAGCAATAGCTCACCCCTGTCCATGTCGCCACACCCCTCCACACAGCAATAGCTCACCCCTGTCCATGTCGCCACACTCCTCCACACAGCAATAGCCCACCCCTGTCCATGTCGCCACACCCCTCCACACAGCAATAGCCCACCCCTGTCCATGTCGCCACACCCCTCCACACAGCAATAGCCCACCCCTGTCCATGTCGCCACACCCCTCCACACAGCAATAGCCCACCCCTGTCCATGTCGCCACACCCCTCCACACAGCAATAGCCCACCCCTGTCCATGTCGCCACACCCCTCCACACAGCAATAGCCCACCCCTGTCCATGTCGCCACACCCCTCCACACAGCAATAGCCCACCCCTGTCCATGTCGCCACACCCCTCCACACAGCAATAGCCCACCCCTGTCCATGTCGCCACACCCCTCCACACAGCAATAGCCCACCCCTGTCCATGTCGCCACACCCCTCCACACAGCAATAGCCCACCCCTGTCCATGTCGCCACACCCCTCCACACAGCAATAGCCCACCCCTGTCCATGTCGCCACACCCCTCCACACAGCAATAGCTCACCCCTGTCCATGTCGCCACACCCCTCCACACAGCAATAGCCCACCCCTGTCCATGTCGCCACACCCCTCCACACAGCAATAGCCCACCCCTGTCCATGTCGCCACACCCCTCCACACAGCAATAGCCCACCCCTGTCCATGTCGCCACACCCCTCCACACAGCAATAGCTCACCCCTGTCCATGTCGCCACACCCCTCCACACAGCAATAGCCCACCCCTGTCCATGTCGCCACACCCCTCCACACAGCAATAGCCCACCCCTGTCCATGTCGCCACACCCCTCCACACAGCAATAGTCCACCCCTGTCCATGTCTCCTCCACGCATCAGCTCACGTACCCCTGGAGATCAAGATCGAGTAACGAAGTCATTGCCTTCAAGTCTATATCGAAAAAAATTCTTGGTTATAATATTAATCGATTTTGTAATTAACAGAAGATCTGAAATATCACCTGGGTGGCGACACGTGCTGCTGCCACCCCCATAACCACCCACCTGACGGCCCCCATTCAATGACCCATTAAGACCACCCCCACCCCCTCACCACTCTGCCACTTCACCCCTATCTCTACCCCGTATCGCTGTTACCCCTGGCAGTGGCAGCTGGTTGGTGCAGGCTGCAGAATAGGTATCCTTTTATGGCGCCCCCCCCCCCTTCTTCGCCCCGCCCTCTTCCTCCCCCCCCCCCCCCGCCTTCTCCGCCCCGCCCCTCTACCGCTACCAGTCCCACCTAATTCCGCCTTCAACCAAAGAGTGATGGCGGTGTGGAGAACGGGCGTCAGGCCCATACTATATGTAAAAACAACAGCACTTCACTTAAAGCTGTCAGGAGGACAATAGGGCAGCACTTGTGTCACGCGGACAATTATTGACGGTTTTCGTTTTCAAATATACTTCTCGGTTCAAAATGTCCACTTCGAATTCGTTATCCTTCATTGCGACGCCCGAACTCCACCTCACCAATTCTCTCTCGTATGGGGCTTCCCTCCATCTTTCCAAAAGAGGTTCGGCGCCTGCACTCTCGCAACCGGGGAGCCAGCGTGTGCTTGCCGATAACCGGTCTCAATGTCCTGACGGTTCGGTAGTCTTCGCGTGATCTATGACTTTATATGTACAGTGTACAAACAGAATTGTCGCGTTCGTGTCTTAGTGTGACCCTTCAAATGTCAGCTGGACTTTTGTGGCGTCTGAAAACTTAAGACACAGGGTGACACGGAGGGACACAGCAATGTGCAAAGTCGTTGGAGCGTGACAGATGGACTAATTTGTGTTTTATGCCACTTCTTTGCACATGAATTCTGAATTAGAAACCTCACGGGACTGAACAGTCGTTGGATGAAACATGCTATAGCCAGGGCGCGAACCTACGACCGCAGCGAGTCCAGCCCCCCCCCCCCCCCCAACCACCACCACCACACACACATGCAATAAACATGTATGGAGTGTATGCCCCTCTATCTGCACCAAAGCAATGTACAGCTACAAAATAGGAGAGCGATAAACTGCTACGTTATTCACAAATGTAGTTAGAACACACAAAAAAAAGTCTTCAAAGTAATCAGAAGCATTTATATGTATCGGTTGCGATATTAATACCAGATCAAGCGCTAGAATTGCTTCGTTCATGGAAGTATTGGGAGATGGACACGTATATTTATGCAGATTGTGACGTCATAACAGCCAACAGGCACACACAACTGGCTTGCTCATAAAACCGCTTACAAAACAACTTTTCTTATCTCAATTACTGGTTGTTGTTACGTTTCGGTTCAGTCCCTTTAAACTGCTCAAACCGCATGGCACAACCCCCGTCGTACCAGAGTTCGTGTTCCATATTATAACCCTCGTGGCAATAGTGGTTTGAATTTCCTAATTCTCTTTATTTTGTTGGATAACAAAGTTCAGTTCCACGGAGTAACAGCAATTGTGAAGTGATGAAGGTTGCCCTATGACATTTTGCGATAAAGCCGTCGCGTTTATATCATTGACACACGCCTGGAACCTACTCCTGCTGCTGCTGCTGCTGCTGCTCTACGGGCCGTGCACGGGGCCTGCTCGGAGAGGTCCACAAAGGGGAAATATACTCTTACGTCAAAGTCTTCTCGACCAAAGCTAATTTTGTTCCCATATTTTAAAAAGGTCACGCTAGGTGGAAAGGTCATACTGGAATATGGTACTTGGAGAGAACACTAAATGGAAGACAACGTGGCCTGAGAAAACTGACATGGGACTTAATTAACCTGGCATTCGTAATTGGTACCGCTACTATCTGCACCAGCTATGACATTGGCGCAGGTTTCATTCGATACCCGGTCTGTTAAATCCATTCGGATGATCGTATCAATGACAGCGCATCAAATAAATCGAGGTTTAAGCTATAATTCGGCTACTGAGTGTAGAAATTGCGGTCCGTAACAAAAGTAAGGTATAGCCAGATTTACACGACATTATTAGATCTACTGTTGTTTTGGTGGAGTACGTAATAATATTTCTTAATGGTAGTTGCGTGCGCCGCCGACCTAACAATAATTTAATGCAGTATTAACTACGTGAAGGCGTGCGTGTGGGGTGGGGTGGGGTAGAGCGGGGTACGGCCTGGCTTCAAGTAGGGCCTACCCCGGACCCACCCCAAGCACGTCTCCACACCCCTGGGTTCATGGGGTCAGGGAATAAGCCCAGCTGCTCACCCCGCACGCCCTACTCGACTCGAGGGGGCGCGAAATTCAAGGGCAATATGGCGGGAGAGTCTGTGTTGTGATTAGGGGTGGGGGGCCCAGGTCGGGGAGGGGTGAACGGGCGGGGAGAGAGACCGAGTTGGGGTGGAGCGGATGGAGAGGAAATACATAGGGGTGGGTAAGGGTAGGGGTGGTAGGACGGGGAAGGGGGCTACAAACGAGTGGGTGTCATTAGTGATACTCAAAGGTAGGTTCGCGTTGCGCACGCACTGAATTTCAATCAAGTAGCCACGTTTTCACGGCGGCAGCTCGGACCAATGAGAAGAGTGTTCCGTGGCCCCGCGCGCAGCCTGGGCCGTACACAGTGTACACATACCTTTATGGGTGGGGAGGGGGTCGTGGGGGGAGGAGGAGGGGAGGTGGGAGGCGCGTGTGTGACGACCAGTGCGGGGGTGTGGGGAGTGAGTGGAGGAAAGGGAGGGGGGGTACATTCAATGCGGTGTGGCGACCTGTAGACTGCCGCCAGGCGGGCCGGCCAGCAAACCGACCAACCGGTGGTTGCGGCGACGGGTGGGTGGTAGAGGGTACACGAGCTGGAGACCCCCCACCCCCAACCGCCCCCCACCTTGTTATAACACTGTTCTGAACTGGTGACTGCAGTCACATGTTACCGGCGCCACCGTGTTGTGAAGACGGGTCTGCCATCTCCCTCCCCCACTTTTCAAACTCTTGCTGACAACAAAACCTCTCCACATGAGACTGTGAGCGTGGCTCTCCATCAGCGTTGAGGCCATTGGTGGAGCGGTGCGGGACTTGTTGGCTGTGTCCAGGTGTTGCGGTTGTCGTGAAGTCAGTCCTCCCTCCATCCGCTCTTTCATCAGTCAGTCACCGGCAGCCAAGCCAGCCAGCCAGCCAGCTAGCCATCCAGCCTGCAACGTGTCGACAAGCGTTCGTGGTGGGACACATCACGTCATTCACACACCGACCGGCTGGCCGCCTGCCTACCTACCAGAGCTGTCGACTGCACCGCTTTCGGGAGTCCACCGCCGCGGACGACACACCTTTGACACACGGAGTTACGCTTTAATTAGCTGAGGTGTGGTTACAGCAGTCAGCCCGACTCTCACTCGTGCCGTCTGGTCATAGCCGCCACACAGCTCAGGCAGTCTGGCTCACTGACAGTAACTGTTAATTAACCCAGGGGGGGTAGATCGACGCTACCCTGCAGGAAAAGTCTTCAGTGACAAGCGACACTGCGGTCGGGAGTCACCGACGAAACGACACACGACACAATGCCGATGGCAGTTTCGAATCAGTCAGCGTCGCCACCGTACCTGGTGGTGTGTTTCTGTGTCACCGCGGGACAGAATGGCGAGAACCTTGGCTCGGACGAGGAGCAGATCGTGTTCTTCGTCTACCTACTGTATGACATCGCCAACAACAAGGTGAGTTGAACATTGGACGTAGCCGAGTGGTCGTTTCCGCTTGCCGCCCTCACGTGTGCTGTGCTGTGCTGCGCTGTATGTATACACTGGTAGAGAGAATAACACGTTCTCGCCATGCGGTGTGTGGGACCCCGGGAGGGTGGATGTCAGACACACTGTACACTATCATCGGAAGCAGAATGAAAGTGGCGGGGGGCTCTGAAAATTTACGACTTACGGGGTGGGGTGCGGAAAAGTTGCCACCGGTCACGTCTAACGTGCAGCCATTCCTTTTGGGGGCTACAACCAAAAAAGTAGCGGGGCCTGCTCCAGTGCGAGAACCGTATCACGTTATCCAGGTCACAATATGACGTTTTAATTGGCGCCACATACAGGACGCCGCGCGATAGCCTGGGATCCTCAGAATGGGAGGGCCCCAGAGGGGCTTTTTCGACACGGCGACACGGACGATTTTTAAAATCGACAACGCGACATTGGGGTTGTCTTAGAATCGACATGCGACATAAGACTTAGCGACACGCGACATGGAACTTTTCTTAAAATCGACACGCGACATGGACCTTTTCTTAAAATCGACACGCGACATGGCTACCCCCCCTCAGGGGCCCTAATGGGGAATGATGTGGGTCGTGAATGCAGTCACTCGGCGTTCCTCCCTTAGCTGAGTTAGTCCTACCTAGTTAAGAATAAGTATTAAAACCATAAACATAATTACGAAAAAGGCACCCGCCGATTATTTGGCTTGAAACAGGGACTTAATAGCCCGGAACAATGTCTAAAGTCAGGAGCACGGCAATATTAAGAGCTTCAAGCCCAGCCCTGGAAGAGAACCCTCGTGGCCTTGTTGTTCGTCGCCTTGTTGAGGCGGTTCCATCAAGGATGGTGTCTGGTGTCCTTCCAGAAGCCGTGGTTCAATGCTCTTGGCGCACACGACATCTGGTGCAACTGATGACGTGGCCGTCAATTAAAATGTATTGATCGGATCCCCATATTTTTTGGGTTTTTCTTTTTCTTTTTTGGAGAGGGGGGGAGGGGGGGAGGTGGGGGTGGTGGTGTGGAGCTGTGTCTGTGTGGTGCAAGGGGTGGTGTGAGGGGGGCACTTTACAGATGTGCAAGGTCTTTTTGAAAGGAAGAATTATGCATGGCACAAGCCGTGTGGGTGGCTGGTTGGGGAGGATGTGTGCGGGACACTGGAAGGATATGACTAAAATCATCAACAGGTGGTTGTTGTGCGACGTCCTTGGTATCTGACATCATAGGACTCACTGACTGCCTGGCTTAATCGACCGTATGGGGCAGTTCACAGTGGCGTCCTGGGAGGGTTGGTGAACCTCTGCCACCCCCTTGATGAGGCCCGCGCACAACCTGGATGATGCACCCCCCCCCCACCCGTATGATTAAACCCCCCACCCCTGGTCACACCTTCCGTAGCCCCCCCCCTCCCCCCCACCTACGTCGCTTACCGTCGCTTACCCCTACCCTCGCGCACACTCTTCTGCGGGTAGTTATATCAGGTGGGCGACGTTTATATGTCTATGGTTTACAGATGTCTAGCCAGCATTAATGCCAAATACTTTTCGCTTGGCTTCCCCAAGGGGAGGGGGGGGGGATCATAACGAGCGGCGCGGTCGGTGACAGCGATATTTATACAGACCAAGTGACTGATTGAATTCCCCTGTAATGGGCTTATGCAAAAAGTTACTGCTTTCCGACTGAATACGCTGCGCACACAATGCTTTGATTCTGTGTGCAGCATGGGGGCTGCGGGTACATACAGTCACCCACGTCAAGCCCCTCATACCCCCCCCCCCACCCCCCCTGTGTACAGCGGGAGGCGAGGCTTAATGACGGACCGAAACCTTGGCTTGTATTCCGCACCGCGCTTTCATAGGGGCCGCCTGGCTACCATGGGCCGCCTGGCTACCATGCCTGTAGTCTCGTGTACATAATGGCCCATTATGTCTTCCATTCGTCCCGAAACATACCAACTTGCAGCCATATTTATAAACCGTGTCTCTGGCCGCCACGAAGCGACTGGAGTCTCTGGCTTATGACAGCTAGGTGATGGTAGTTTAACCCGACCACCGCCGCCGGAATCTACATATATATATATGACTATATGTGCATGCATGTGAGGACAGTCAGGCCGTGTGATGTCGAGGTTCCGACGCCGCCATGCCAAAGCTATATAGCCAAACCACTATGCCAAGCAAAAACAACACCCAATAACCACAGGGGGGCGGCGGACTTCAATGACTTTAGTGTGTCACACAACATTGGTCGGTGACTGGAACTCCCGGATTGTCCGCCGTCTGGTAGTGGCCTAATTGTTAGCGACAGCTCCAGATGAACCACACTGTCCTTCCGCTGGGCGGTCACCCATATATATATATATATATATATATATATATATATATGAGTGACATATATATATATAGCCTAGCTCATCACTCAGTCAGCTTGTCGCTCAGTCACGCTGGAGATGAGTTACGTCTGGTCCATTAGTGTTCATAACTCTTTGATTAGCGCCGTGCTGATTGATATGACGCTTCTGTAGCTCTCGCAGTAATTCTAATTGGATAAGCTTTGCTCATCTCCGCGGTAATACCGGGTAACGACAAGCCGGTAGTAAGGCTTGGCGGACTGACTGACCGCGGGTGGGGGTGGTGTGCGGGTCTGGGGGAGGTAGAGAGAGGATCTGGGAAGGGGTGGGGAGAGGGTCTGGAGAGGGGTGGGGGGTCTCAGGCGGACGGCTGTAGGAGAATTGGCTGTAAAAAATGTCCACCGTTCTCATCTATGTGGGCGGCTTTAAGGTCATTTCTTCTACAATCCTTGTTTCGGTGTAGCTGACGTAACACATATAATGGGAATATATTTCTACAGATTGAACATTATTACCGCTAACTTGGACTACCAACCGAATTAAAACCCGACGCTTGACGTATACAATGAAAAGACATTGCTTCGATTACATCCTCACTCATTCATTGTAAGACTGACTAGTGCTCCATACTTTTTTTTGCCTTGATTTCTAGTATTATCAGCCGTTAAGGGGGCCACTTTTCACGCATGTCAGAGGTGAGGTAGACCTGGTATGGGACCTTCTCTACCGTCGCCGTGACCTGGGTTACCTCCGAGCATCGAGTCTGGCTTAAGGATGCTCTCATTAACAAGGCGGTACAATTAGACCGTACTCTCGGTGTTTACATCAGGAGATAAGGAAGCCGAGGCGGCCACTTAGCCAGACTGGGACGGGTAACCGCCAACCACCTGTTGACACGGTGCTACCGGATCCACCTGGCCGGGCGGGCCAGGGGGGCGGGCGGGTGAGGGGAGCAGGAAGGCGAGGCGAGCAAAGATGTAACCGGCTTTTAATGACTGGTCCTAGGACTGGTCCCTCTAGGACGCCGTCCCAGGATGCCAGGTCTCCTCAACAGGTGTCAATCCTCAGCTTCTCAGCTTCTCAGCGATGTGTGCGGCCTTCTACTGGACGCCTTTTCGGTGGACGGTAGACGACGCCACATTTGGATTGCTTCACTCACATTTAACATCATCCAAAGGAGATTATTCGATGCCGTAAAGTCCATGTGGCATGAGAACCAAGGCCTAGAAAACCGATTTATTAATGTTTGTTGGTATTTAATGGGACAAGCGTGAGAGGACGCATCATTCAGGGGACGGGGGCAGGGGCCTAATTTAATGCTGCATGCAAAACGATCCTCTGTATGACAAGGAGGGGGGGGGGGACGTGAGGGGTCATCAAGGGCAATGCTTCCTTTCTGCCCCGCTCTCTTGAAGCTACAGACTGTGGAATCTTACACCACACAAACATTCCGACCTCGACCCCCACCCTCCCCCCCCCCCCACCCCCGTCTACCCATATAAGCTGAGGTGTGCTGGGGTCGCTCATGCAGCCTTGGGGGCACGGGGTGACCCCCCACCCTCTTAGCTTGTCCCGCCAGGCGTGGCGAGCTGGGAACTCTAAACTGGGCGATAATTAAGAGCTAGAGTTATGGCGGAATGGCGGCGAGTGAGTTCAGCATGTCATCTCCGATAGTATTAGCCATTCTCGAGTGTCACGTGATACCACCGGTGTCCATCGGATCCGGCGCCCATCGGTGGTGTGGCTATCTCTCACCCTGTAGGGTAACTAAGAAGCCCCTCCTCCTCCCCCCTTCCTCCGGGACCATGGAGGGGCCATGGAACGGTGACAAAAATGACGTTATAGCCTTATAGACCATGGACAACGAAGTGTTGAATAACGCTGGTTACACATGGTTACACAAGGTAAATTGTGCAAATAAATCGATAAATCGTCACCTATAGCAAGCACTGATGTTAAATTTTAGATTTGTTTATTACGGAGGCAAGTAGCGTGAACCAAACGGTGGGCATGACGAGGGGAATGGCCACGTCGTGAGCGGCGATCTCTCTTGATTGCCACCCCCCTCCCCCGCAATACCCCCCCCCCCCTGGGAGTAATACGTGAGTTATTCTCCGCGCTTATTTGGATGACGGATCGCCGTACATAGAGTGCTTTCAGGTGCACTAAGGTGTCGCATGTACAGTTTTCGTTCAAATTCATTAGCTTTGGTTACTGGCCCTTATTTGTCCCACCCCCTACCCCCTAGTCTGCCCACCTCACCCAACCCCCAGTAGACGACCTGGTGGGTAGTCCGGCACCATAGCATAGGGTGTTTGTAGTTAAATCCTTACGTCAATAGCATTATTTAGCGTCAGACGCTGCCCGAAGACAACGGCTGGTTGGGCAGGCGGTGTGTCACCTGCATGGTGACACCTAGCTAGGTGACACCTACAGGGGCGTGGACAAAAACGACTTGGGACTGGCGGTCTCGGGGGTGATTGCTGAGTAAAGCACAAGGCGCCGTGTTTAGATTGTTGTCTGTACATGATAATGCAGCACGCTATGAGTGTCATATAGGTTGGTCGGCGTCAGAACCCACCAAATCGGTTATTGTAAATGGTAGGTGGTGAAACAATGGTTCGCCCTATCATAGAAGAAACGCCATAGATTCCATAATTATAGGACATGAGTTAAGGTTTCGTCCCTGAAGTTGACACTACCTAACGCTTTATATATCGGCATTCAACCTGACCTTAATGGTGACAGACAACAGGCCTAGATCGACTGTCAGTTGTTATGATAAACTGACGCCCCTACAATGGGTCGCTGCAGTGCGCCTACATCAAAGGCTCTAGCGCGTGAATCATGCAACAATGCTCTCAGGGCTCTATGGGTGTGGTGTAATGGGCCCACTATACGTAGAGTGTGGGGTGGGGTCTGTCTGGTCCACTTTGTACTCCCACTCCCCGGCACTTGGGTCAGCCACCTTCATGATTGTACGGTCTGATGGACATCAGGTCTGTTTGGTGTAAATAAACATCATCTATTTTTCACGAGGGCTGAACAAGCCGCATTTCTCAGAACGTTATTCCCCATGCAGTGAAGTATTCCTGAACCCGACACTAAACCCAGACATACCTGTACGTTAATGCAGCCCTTTACTCAACAATGCCAAGACAGTATCACACCAACTACAGAATGCAACTACGATCTGTCGCTCACAACCCGAGATAGATTGCCATGAAATAATAGATTACGTGATTGTGTAGTTAAGGATGTGTGCATGGATGGACCAATCCTGGCCCGGCACATGAGCCCAGTCTCTCCCCCCACCCACCTTGCTTGTGTGTGACTTATATTTCTAATACATGTATAAGTCTTGCAATACAACAACTGATAATACATGTAACTTGTAAGTCGTTACTATATTAAAATACAACTACAGATTTGCATGTGTAACTGACGGTGGCTCCCCGGATCTGTTCCAGGTGGTGGCGCTCCACCACCAGTACATCCGCCCCACCGCCGACGACATTTCGGAGACAGTCCTGACGGAGGAGTGCAAGATCCAGACGGGTCTTCCGGAGGCGGACATCAAGAACGCTCAGTACTTGGATCAAGTCATCGATGAGGTGAGTCCTGGTTCCCGCTCGTTGGTGATTGGTCACGTATAGTTTGTTAGATCTCCAGATATCATGGAGCAAATCTTAGTCTCTTGCTACTCTGAGCAAGGTGCCTTCCTGATTCCCGAGTGAAAAGCGTCTTCGATGATTCTTCTGTTGCAGCAAGATCCATGCCGCTACCCCCCTTATGCGCCCCTACCACCCACTCTCACCCATTACCAGGAGAACAACTATTTTGTCGTCCATGAAACCAAATTGATATGCTTACCTCTCTTTTACCCCATAAAATAAATATTAATATTTACCCCATATTCCCATCCTCATCTCGCGGTGGGCCTTCATTGCCCCATATTCACCCCTTCCACCCCCACACACTAACGGACATCCTACTGTTTCCTATAGCGATATAGGGATATATATATATATACATGACACCATAGGGCTTATAAGGCCAAAGCTTTTTCAAACCCCTTATGTAAAACAGGACAACGTGCAGAGGGCGATAATAAGGCCGCCCCGTGTAGTATATAGTGTGTGATTGTGTATCAATTGTGTCGCACGGAATATTGGCCGCATACACGTGCGTGTGGTAAGAGGGCTCGAGGCTCGCGTGCTCGGGCCGAGTGAGGGTGTGTGTGTGTGTTGGGGGGGGGGGGGTGGTCCTGTGGGGCAGCACGTTGGATGAAGGGCCGGTCTGGCCTTCAGGGCGATACTGACATCAACAGGTAGTGGTCGGCAGACAGTGAGAATATACCACTCCACTCAACTAAACACTCTGTCAATCTAACCCAGTACCCCCCCCCCCCACCCATCGTCTACCCGTCTACACCCCCGTCGCCTAACCCCCCTCCTACACCTGCCCTGCCACCCCAATCCCCGGCCCACCTCCGCCGTCTGGCCTAGCTGGACTGCCTCAGATCGTCAGATAGCGAGCCGTCACGACTTTTTTGGGAATATATGGGACCTTAGTTGATAGCGAATAAATATTCTGTGTATGTTGCGGTGTCTTGAGTATCTGTTGACCCGTCTATTGTAAAGGCTAGCGGTGCCAGTGAGTGTTGGTCCTAATAAAGTGATTCCCCAAGGCCACTGGGCGAGGGTTCAGATGGTGGTCCCAGCCAGCCACGTCATCGAGACGTGTCTGTCCGTCACCCTCACACTCTTGTCAGGCGCATTGTAAACTTTCTTCTACTTTTAGATTGAAGGTCAGACTATTGTGATTCGTTCGTGCTTCAGGCCACTGACGGCGTCTTCGGCATGTTTGACCTATGGTTGACCTTGATAGGCGTCGGTGTTAGATCAGCTTGCTCTATTGGGGAGTCCGAATAGTATGTCGGTGTATGTGTGTCACTGTTGTAATATTTCAAAATCACTCCACTGGAGTGATTTTGAAATATGTAGCAAAATATTACAAAGCGAAGCCAGAAGCTGACTCCAGCTTCTGGCTTCGCTTATTGGTGGTCATGGCGGTGGGGAATCCTTACTATATTGATACCCCTTGGTTCTGTCAATCAGTTCTCGCCCAAGCAGTGTGACCACAAGTATCTGGTACGCAGCAAGCTACTTGACGCCATTGGATGTAATCTTGACGCCGTTGAATCTAACCATAGCTTTTGTCTGGGGCGTGTAAAGGCTTCTGTCAAGAAAGCGTTTGCTGGTCAAGGCCTTCTCGGTTGTGATTTCCGTGATTGCATATGTGGCAGCGTTTTATTGATGCTGTAGTCAGATCAGTAGGTCCTCTCTTCCAAACCCGGCCTGGGCGATGTAATCAGGGGCATATTGCATCCAGATCAGTCATGGTCCCCCGGGTTTTTTTTTTGATTTTTTTCACCTCTCGCTTCGTTTTGAATGTTCCGCCGCTCGCCGGAAGTAAACAAACTTAGCGTGAGCACTCGCTGCCAGGCGGCGTTTGTTAACTTCCGGTGAGCGGCGGAGCATTCAAAACGAAGCGATAGGTGAAAAAAATCGCCCGGATTACAAGAAAATACGTTACCAAGCAAAGAAATGAAAGTGCGACGAAAGTCCAAAAAGCTTTAGGAACGTCGTGGCGCACATTGGCGGGTGGGCACTGTATATTTTTTCTGTTATGAACTTCAACTTGAGCCACCGGTCCGCGATTTCTGCCGATTTCTTGTTTTCGGCCGTGTCAGCGGCATGTCTCTCACACTAGCTCCGTTTACGGGCGTGGTCAGAGAGGCATGCACCAGGGCTAGGTACAACCAATGCGAGTATAACAAGAAAGTTGGCGCTCTCAGCGCAGCTAGCTGTACGACCATTCTTCCTGTCCCTTTGCTGCAGATCAACAGGACGTGGGTTTAGGCTCTTGCACCTCCACCTGGGGCATGTTTGATCCAACCACATTTCGATTGTGCGATGGGCATAGCTTGACGGAGGGGGAAGGGCCCATTGTGAACCTAGCCATTACAAACCTAAGGCGGCATTGCTCTTGACAACCGTAACCACTTGAAGAATCTCCAGATAATGAACGTAATTCAGTCAAGCCGGGGATCCAGCAGTGAAAACATGTATAGCGTACCATTGTCCTTATGGCACTCACTTGGCTGCGGGCCAGTGTGACCGCAGGTCTGAAATAAACCTCCATCGCACTCTCCGACATGGTACTTTCGAAAACGTTCGATTCGTCACCTCTCATGGTGAAATTTGACAAAGGTTCGTGCGAGAAGATGCGTATGACATTGCTTCTCGATTATCTCAGCACGTATCTCTCATCGTTAACCTCGCCTAAAGGCTGTAACAGGGTATAGGAGAATTTATACCATATGCATATCATAATGTTTGGTTTTCAACCGTTTAAATATGTGTGTTTTAATGGCGTCTTTTTAATTAAAAAAAGATTTGCCAGGTGTTATATGGTGACTCATCCCATGCTAGTATTGCGTACTATTCGCCCAGTAACCTGCTTTCGGGGACTCGGGACCTGGTGCCTTTTATGTAACCTTCTCCTCTGATAGGTATACGACGGGTCACGTGTCATTTATATCGCCGCCCTCCAGCAACGTTTCTCGGGAAGGGTACAAGTCGTCCCGGTGGCATTTCGATAGGACTTGTAGGCTGTGACGAATGGGCCCAGAAGTGCAGACGCCTTCAGCAAGGGCCCCTACGCATGCGTATATTGCGTGTGTCTAAGTAATGACTGATGTGGTGGTGATGGTAGTGAGCTGGTGTTTTTTGTCCAGGGCGACACTGTCGGGGAGTTGCGCGAAAGGGACTGGAGTGCGGGACCGTGGGGTGTCTGTCTGCATGTCTGGCTGACTCTACCCACACACAATGTATAGTTGTGAGTCAGTCACGCAGGCGCAACCCGCGTTGATAATGGTTGTGATAGTAACAGGTAATGCCGGGCATACCGACAGCTATCACATGAGATGTGATGTGGAGTACCCACCCCTCTCCCCCGTCATCGCCTCGCCATACCTTTGACACCTCTACACCACCCCCTATCAGCCTCCTCTCACCCCTCCTCTACCCCCTCTCAGCCCCCTCACATCCCTCCTCTACCCCCTCACAACCCCGTCTCACCCCTCCCCTACCCCTCCTCTACCCCTTCTCAGCCCCCTCACATCCCTCCTCTACCCCCTCACATCCCTCCTCTACCCCCTCTCATCCCTCCTCTACCCCCTCTCAGCCCCCTCTCATCCCTCCTCTACCCCCTCTCAGCCCCCTCTCATCCACCCCCCCCACGTTGAGGCTAATGAAGCCGCAGTCGTTATTAGACGTGCGCCGTGGACCGCGACCACGCGGCTGCTGGGGGGAGGGGAAGGTGGCGGGTGAGGGGGGGGGGGGAGGCGGGCGTCAGGTTGTGGCTTTGTAGACTATTGAGATATGTACATGACCTACCCCCCCCCCCCCCAGTCTACCTGTTGATGGAAATAGCAAAACTGACTGGCAAAATGAGAAACTTTGCTTAAAGTGTTTATTCATCTATGAGTGGTCTGAGAACCTGAAATGTTGAACTCAAAATAGTGCGTCTAAAATTAATTTTTGTTGTTCTGTATGAACGCCGCGTATCCATCAAGTAAACTGGTATGGGGGCTGTGGAGTGGGCCACGGATCAGTGAGTCCCCCGCCCCCGCCCCTGCCCCCTCGGCATACTGGCTGTGCGGGCGGGGGAGGAGTGGGGGGGACGGTACCAGTGCTGAGAGGTCACCACGGCTCGCCTGTCATCGGAGAACAATAGGCCAAGTGTTTACCGAAGCGCCACCTCTCGGACCTGTCACACATTGCGTGCGCACGAGTGACCAACGTGAACGCTGCCACTCGTTGCTTCATTGGCCTGCGAGGCCCGGGGTTAGACCACCGCAACCCCCGTCGCCATGTCTTCTTTTAAACGCCAGCGTCCGTTCCCCCCCCTCCAGCTCCCCCCCTCTCTCTCTTCCCTGTGTGCACCCTCCCACCCCGACCCTCCTTCTGTCGCCTCCTGCCCTCAGAGTCCCTGTTGTTTACCGGCGATGGACGCTGGGAGTATGGAGTGGGGGAGCGGCTACGGTCTATGGCTGGGGTGGGGCGGACCCCCGCCTTGGAATTGAGGCAGACCTTGTAACACTGCCCCCCAGTCATGTCCCCCACGAGAGGCCATCCCTAATTAAAGTTTTTGTCGCAGTTGAAAAGAGCTTTACAACATTTCTCACAACACGACCCGAAAACCCCAGACACCGAATATGGAATATGGGAGGTCTCTTTATGCGCTGTGAGCCAGCTTACAATACGCGACCATGAACCTTGTGCAGACACAGTGGCTGTGTTCTGTCCTCTTTCACGGCGTTTAGCTTCGGTCGACCCTCGGTATATTTTTTTTACAATGTGAGACCTGCTGCATGTATTATGTTACAGGTCCACGTATCTGCAATGTTCCCCTTGCAAACTAGAGGCATTCAGCTCTCCAGCTTTGCGCGCCACCTCGCGAATCTCGCGATTTGCACTTAATAGGCGAAGTACCGTACGTCTGTGTCTTACCCGATCACAGTTATCAGAACCATAACCTAACAATTACGTATTTCCTCAATTTAAAGGGTTCCTTGGCCCTGTTTAGCCCATTTTATGTTCATTCATCCATTCAGCATCCCTTGTCCCGGAATGTTCCTTGGCCCAGTTTAGCCGGTGTGTGCAATAAAGTGGTAAAAAACACTAATTCATTTTATTTCATTTCATTTCAAAGATGGCTGACGATGCCAACTCCATGGCTCTGTTACAGACATGTACTACCGCGAGTTGTCGCATTATACCATTATAGTATACTTAAATATTAAAGCCAATCTGTCTTTGTTTGTCTCAGTTCGACCGGTTCATCACGAAGAAGGAGGTGCACCCAGAACATGGCGGCAAACCCTTCTGCTTCCTCGCGGACGGACCGCTCCACTTCCGTATGTGCATCCACCCCGAGGCATCGCGCAAGAATATCCAACTGCCCAATCACTTCAACAAGTATCTCGACATCCGCAAAGAATTCAAGAAGTTCTACAAAGTCGAGGTGGTGAACTGCATCGGCGACATGTTGGACTGTATCCTTTGCGGCTCCATCCCTTGTATTTATATGTATGTATGTATGTGTCTGGTCGTGTTGTGTGTACAGCGAGCGGATGTAGTTTGTCTTGGTTTTGCCTTTGTGACATTATTTCCGTGGGTTGCGAGGGTCTCTAGGTTGGACTCGCACTCTCTAGTTTTGCCGTCTGGTTTACCTGACGCAACCAGTAAGGTTGCTAATAATTTTTTTATTGTATTTGTTTAGAAAGACACAGGTTGCCATAGGTAAGGGCGTAAGAACGCGTGAACAAGGCATATTAGAGGCACCACGCCAACTAGTGGACCCAGTGCTAGTGGTGGTCGAATTTCTCTGGTGATTTTGTTTGCGCCAAATAATATGTGGCGATAATAGGGGCATGCGTTACTCTTGAGCTTCTCGTTGGCATCCATTCTTCCAGCCAGCCGGCGGTTTTCCGCTCCGGTGGCTTGTGACTGGGGCCATCGTATAAGGTAAAGGTTACGGGCCACCCTGACCTTTGTCTGATGCGCCATTGCAAACGACAGCTTTGATAGGGATTGCCGAGGAAAGTCAAGTCGAATTTCCCAGTTATTCACTGGCAATGACGCTAGTGTGGTCCATAATGCATAAGAGTCGAATCCGCGAAAGAATATCAGATACATTTGAATGAAAGTTGAATGTAAACTACATGTATATTAGGCATATTAGGCAATGAGACTGTATGCAAGTTCATCTATTCCGGCATGGTCCTTTTGTATGAGTCAAAGCACAGGTATGTTAAGCGCATACACTTCCTTTGAATCACTCGAGGATTGTATTCAGAGGGCTGTCCTCCAATTTGGGACCTCGGTTTAATGCATGGATGTGGAACGCTAAGCCCTATTCAGCAGCTGCCCCTCCTACCCCCCCCCCCCCTACCCCCTTGCCCCTTGGTCAGGGAGAAAGACCTCCTGTGACCATCCTGGTGAGGACAGGCATATGATTGGCGTTAGTATCCCACACCCACCGGCTGTGTCCGCCAAAACAGAATGAAAGTTGAGGTGAACAGATCACTATATATTAGTGACGCCAACTGCTCCCACTTGGCAGACGTGTCCTGTACCTCCCCCCATACCCCACCTCCACCCCCACCCCCGCCGTCTCGTGCCCTCACCCTCCGCTGCTGATCAAACCATGGACTGTTACCTGGAATATGTTTACCGAGGGTTACCAGATGTCTTGCCCTATAAGTCCATGCGGTTTGGGGTGGGGGGCGGGGGGGGGGGGGGGTTGGCGGAGGGGGCGTGCAAGGTACTGATGGGCCGCGCCGTCTGGACAGGGACGATGGGATATAGCGGGTGGGGGGGGTGGGCGGCTCTGCCATACACGGGCATGATGTGCGTACAGCCGTGTAGGGTCTGGGCTTTCACGGCCGCCCCTCCACACCACGTGACTCAGTGTGACAGCTGTTGGTGTCGCCCTGGACCGCGCCACACGCCACACAGGGAGGGTGACTAGTCCGCTGTACAGCCCTTCACCCATCGAGCTTGTTTACTCTTATAGCATTGTCTCGTTGATTCATCTCCAATTCGATTCGCCGTAATACAAGACGAGAGTTCGCCATAGACTGTTTTTCTTGGTTGCGTCGTTTGAGTATAACGGAATAGCGGGCGCAGAGAATGTATTAGTGCTCGTCCATCTTTGCGGGGGGTCTCTATTACACCAAAACACTGTATCACCTGGATCTTGTTCGGAATAACCTGGCGGTCGAGTACGCGAGAAACCTAACGCTGAATGATAGCAGTTGGAGGGGGGGGGTATGTAATGAAAATGTCATTTTATAAGTGTTCTCCAGTTAGTCCCGTACCCTGGGAATGATGGGGAGGGAGACACATATGTAAGCGTGATTACGTCCTGTTTTATTCGTAGCAGGTGACTTCAATGCCGGTATGGATCCATTCTGATGGAGAGTATCGGAGATACGCCGCGGGTTCGTGGTGCGGCGGCTGGCGCATTCAAGTCATCAGCGGTCGGCTGTGAACATTTGAAGTTTGAACAATTGATTTCTGTCGAGGGATGACAAAGTCGCGGGGCTGTCTGGCGGGCGGGAGGGCGTGAGTCAGCCATGGCTTGGCCATTACTTCAGCCACAGGTGTTGCCAGCGATCGATAGGAGAGCCATCGACGGTCCGGGGACCGCGGTGATGGAACAGATAACATGGCCATTGGAGGCCGGGAGGAGTGGGGGGAAGGGTTGGGGGGGCCGGGGGCGGGGGGTGAAAGGCAAGGTTAGGAAAGAGGGAACTGGATGGAAGTGGGGGAAGATAGGGGAGCCATTGTTCGTCATCAGAATAAATCGTTGGGGTGGGAGTGAAGGAAAGAATGGGTTGCGGGAAGGGAAAACAGACGATTTCCTTCCCCGACTATCGAGGGCCGAGAGGTAGGGGGGCCTGAAGTGGCCTGCGGCTCCCTCCACCCCGTCACCCCCGCCGGCTGTCCTCACCCCTCGGGGCATGTGAGGCTCGTGCGGCTTGTCTGCTACAGAGATCCTCAAGGCGGGCTGAGCACAGTGTAGGAGTAAGTGTGGGCTGAGCACAGTGTAGGAGTAAGTGTGGGCTGAGCACAGTGTAGGAGTAAGTGTGGGCTGAGCACAGTGTAGGAGTAAGTGTGGGCTGAGCACAGTGTAGGAGTAAGTGTGGGCTGAGCACAGTGTAGGAGTAAGTGTGGGCTGAGCACAGTGTAGGAGTAAGTGTGGGCTGAGCACAGTGTAGGAGTAAGTGTGGGCTGAGCACAATGTAGGAGTAAGTGTGGGCTGAGCACAGTGTAGGAGTAAGTGTGGGCTGAGCACAGTGTAGGAGTAAGTGTGGGCTGAGCACAGTGTAGGAGTAAGTGTGGGCTGAGCACAATGTAGGAGTAAGTGTGGGCTGAGCACAGTGTAGGAGTAAGTGTGGGCTGAGCACAGTGTAGGAGTAAGTGTGGGCTGAGCACAGTGTAGGAGTAAGTGTGGGCTGAGCACAGTGTAGGGGTAAGTGTGGGCTGAGCACAGTGTAGGAGTAAGTGTGGGCTGAGCACAGTGTAGGGGTAAGTGTGGGCTGAGCACAGTGTAGGAGTAAGTGTGGGCTGAGCACAATGTAGGAGTAAGTGTGGGCTGAGCACAATGTAGGAGTAAGTGTGGGCTGAGCACAGTGTAGGAGTAAGTGTGGGCTGAGCACAGTGTAGGAGTAAGTGTGGGCTGAGCACAATGTAGGAGTAAGTGTGGGCTGAGCACAGTGTAGGAGTAAGTGTGGGCTGAGCACAGTGTAGGAGTAAGTGTGGGCTGAGCACAGTGTAGGAGTAAGTGTGGGCTGAGCACAGTGTAGGGGTAAGTGTGGGCTGAGCACAGTGTAGGAGTAAGTGTGGGCTGAGCACAGTGTAGGGGTAAGTGTGGGCTGAGCACAGTGTAGGAGTAAGTGTGGGCTGAGCACAGTGTAGGAGTAAGTGTGGGCTGAGCACAGTGTAGGAGTAAGTGTGGGCTGAGCACAGTGTAGGAGTAAGTGTGGGCTGAGCACAGTGTAGGAGTAAGTGTGGGCTGAGCACAGTGTAGGAGTAAGTGTGGGCTGAGCACAATGTAGGAGTAAGTGTGGGCTGAGCACAGTGTAGGAGTAAGTGTGGGCTGAGCACAGTGTAGGAGTAAGTGTGGGCTGAGCACAATGTAGGAGTAAGTGTGGGCTGAGCACAGTGTAGGAGTAAGTGTGGGCTGAGCACAGTGTAGGAGTAAGTGTGGGCTGAGCACAGTGTAGGGGTAAGTGTGGGCTGAGCACAGTGTAGGAGTAAGTGTGGGCTGAGCACAGTGTAGGAGTAAGTGTGGGCTGAGCACAGTGTAGGAGTAAGTGTGGGCTGAGCACAGTGTAGGGGTAAGTGTGGGCTGAGCACAGTGTAGGAGTAAGTGTGGGCTGAGCACAGTGTAGGGGTAAGTGTGGGCTGAGCACAGTGTAGGAGTAAGTGTGGGCTGAGCACAGTGTAGGAGTAAGTGTGGGCTGAGCACAATGTAGGAGTAAGTGTGGGCTGAGCACAGTGTAGGAGTAAGTGTGGGCTGAGCACAGTGTAGGAGTAAGTGTGGGCTGAGCACAGTGTAGGGGTAAGTGTGGGCTGAGCACAGTGTAGGAGTAAGTGTGGGCTGAGCACAGTGTAGGGGTAAGTGTGGGCTGAGCACAGTGTAGGAGTAAGTGTGGGCTGAGCACAGTGTAGGAGTAAGTGTGGGCTGTGCACAGTGTAGGGGCAAGAGAAAAACTGCCACTTGACGTACTTTCCCTTTGATCCACATCGGTAGGGCAATTCACGCAATTTCTGCGTTTAAGACACTTCAAATGACGCATTTGGGTCCAGCTCCCCATCGCTGAGGTCCCCCCTGCCCCCCCCCACCCCCCATAGCTGACAGCCGTGCTCACCAGTGAGCCCTTCCCGGACCCCGGACAACAGGTGGTTCACCGAATGAGTCGCGTGCCTCCTATTGTAGTTACCTGTGTCTGTGCGGTATTTACCCAGCGGCCCAGAACGCAAACCTGAAGATAGATTGCCGATAATCCCACATGTTAATTGTGGGCAGAGTAGGAGGCTGGGTCAGAACACAACGCCGATTACAATGGACACTTGTGCCCCCCCCCCCCCATGTACTCCCTCCCTCCCCACGCGAGGTAACAGCAGTAGCCGAAACAAATTTAACATGAAATGGCTTTTGTGAAAACAGCCCATTCTGTAGGCAAAAAAAGCATGCACGGAAATTGGAATCCATGATGTAGCTGCGCATCCCTAATTGTATTGATCCTACTCCTCGAGTGCGTGGGGGGGGGGGGTGGGGCTCTCTGGAGTCAAGTGACATGAGCAAGAATGAGAC
The DNA here is from genome assembly GCA_964019135.1 of Arenicola marina. Classification (NCBI taxonomy): domain Eukaryota; kingdom Metazoa; phylum Annelida; class Polychaeta; family Arenicolidae; genus Arenicola; species Arenicola marina. The sequence continues at coordinate 3,381,806 of OZ025257.1, read as the reverse complement.
TGTTCGCATCCTTCTATTAATTAGTGTCGACGAAAAAAACATTCCAATAAAAAGTCTAGTGTGGTAGGGCGTGTCATGTTTTAAATATATTGTTTTCCATCGCCTCTAAAAATCGCCACTTTTAGTGTTCTCTAATTATTATGACAGGCTCCCAGTAATGTACCCTGAGCCCACGGAGTAAACTGATCCCACGCCGGCACAGTAAACTTTTGTATTTGCACAACCCTCATCGCACTCGTTGAATTATCAACGTGGTATGAAACCCGTGTCCGGTCTCTAATCACGCGTTCTCTGGGATTATTCGTCCTACATTTATTGCAATACAAACCGGAAAGTTTACTGTTCGCGTGATGGGACTTCGAAAGCCTTGGTTTGGCGTTGGAGAGGATGCGGCGGACGAGGTAGCCTATTATTACAGAGGGGCAGGCTGTGCACACAACCTGGTTAAGGTCGGTGCTCAACACGGCCAGGCTGTGACCGGCATTGATAACAGGTTATCTAGGGTAGCTGTAGGCAGCTGGGGCGTCACGGTGTAGAGGGCCGCCACCCGTGACCGCCCGGCCCCCTTAGACCTGGGGCTTGATCGACAGGCCTACAAAGGTCCTCTCATAAATAGGCACGACCTCATGCCGCCACCTTGTCTTTCCAGTAATGCCGGAATAATGTGCACCTTTACTGGTCTGTGCCAAAGTCATTCATGCGTGGTCCGTGTGCTTTTCGAACGTTTTTTGTCTTGCTGGGTCCTTTGATGTGGGTCTTTTTTAAACTGCTGCATGTTCTGTGTTTCTTTCACACGGAGTCTTAAAACCTCTTAGCCGTAACGGCGCGAGAAGAACTATTCGAAGCAATAAAGCACTGCCTAATGAGCCCTTTGATCGGTGCTTAAAGTATGCAGATGGTGTGCTGGTGTATAATAAATGTGCGACGCTTTAACTGTTAGATTTGAGAACTTCACTTTTATAAGTTTCGTTTAATTCAGGGGTCTTCACTTAGGTTGCATTAGTCCCCTTCGCCAACTTGAGCTATATTGCAATTTCTTTCTTTCCCCCACATGAGTTTTAGGTAAAGATTTAGTCAGGCATCTAATGGAGAAATGAGTTATGAATATACATGCCATTTTATACACCCCTATATCAATAGTACCTGTGCGTATGCCATGTCGGTCGTCATTTCCGGTACTGGCATCCGGTCGAGGGAGTCTCGAGGGGCGAGACTTTAACGGTAGTCTGAGGTGGCGGTCGACTGTAACCCAGAGCTGTGTACGTGCTGGTGTACATATTGATCTTGAACCGTTCGCCACACTTCCTCGCTATGTGCATATAGAATCAGACGAATAGACTGCAGAAAGCGGGCGATATTCGAGGGTCTTCCGGCGGGCAATAGTGGGGTGTGGGCTGTCTGTCACCCAATGTTGTGTCTAATCCATGTAAGACCCCATAGCCCCCCCCCGCCTCCCCCCCTCCCCTCCATCAACAAGATCCTATGTATTTATAGGTGTTCTGTGCCAATGATAGCCCAGTGAACACTCAAGTACCCTTGATCATACCTTGAACGTCGGCCTAATCAAATAGTGTAAAACCGCATGGTCCCATTTCTAGTTGTCCGACGACCCGTCCCAGCTTTGTGACATAATTAATTGATGTGAACTGATGACTTGTTTTAGTCATGCCGAAATAAATGTTTGCGGGAATGATGTCTTGAATTGAAGCTGCTTTCTGTCAGTGCCCTTGGGCGTGTATGATTTCACATCATAGAAATAGATAAAACAAACGATAAAATTCACATGCTGTATAAAGTAAAAGCTGATATGGGGATGGCTAAGGTAGAAGTGCCTGGTAAATTGCTACTCGTTTTTTCAAACACATTTTTATTGGATTTCGCTATATCGCTTGGAATTTATCGTCCCAGGTTGCTTTGTGTCAGCTTTAAAGTTGATGACATGGGTGTCCTTGTTGTCGGTTTTCATCTGATCCTTAACCAGTCCCACAGTTCTCGGTCTGGATCCCGTGGACCAGTCCGTGGAGTACGGGATACGCCACTGCCAGGACATGGCCAACATCGTGCAGAGACTGCTCAACGACGGTAAGCGTCTTCCCCCCCCCCTTCCTTGTTAACTGTAAGTAGCCTGGGTAAATAAAAGTGACAGGTGAATAGTACTATGAACGACATACGTGTCGTGATATCTATTTTTAGTGAAATATGTCTCGTAATTCTTGACCTGAATGAACTGAGGGAATTTATATCATTAGGGTCATTCTCTACGCAATGACCTTCACCTTGATGACCGGCGGCTGGTCATATGATCTGTACTTTGGCCTTTTAAAGTTGCGTCGCGGTTCCTTGGGCAAGAGTGCTCGGCGCGATGGAAAGTCTTTATTATAAATTAGTCTACCTTGATGGCTGGAACGACCTTGGTGTTTACTGTCCTCTTTCAATGATGATGTCGGTGGGTGTGACGCCGTACGAGTCCCAACGTGCCGCGTCGAGCAGACCGGAAACCATGCCGACTGTAGCCCTCAACGTTAGCACGTGGTCTGGGGTTAACTCTCGGGGTCAACTGGACCTAAGGCGTTCATAAGTAGCAACCATAACACTGTTGGTTGGAGGGTAACTGGACTCACGGTTTCAACAAAGACACTAGCGCAAAGAAGACGAGTGGAGGGTTAACAAGAACGCGGACATGATTTGCCTGTATGGAATTGTGGCTCGCAACCAAAATCATTTAATTAAGGGCTTCGACTGACAATGGGGTGAGGGGTGGGGATACATAATGACGGTCTGACGAGAGGGTAAGGGATGGCTTCTTACAGCTGTGCTTCTGAAGTGTGTATGGGATAATATCTGGCGAACTCGCATCACTTTGATTAACCTTTCGTTTCTGTGTCTTTCAGGTCACCAATTTGTAGATGTAGAAGTCATTAAGGACAAGCTGGAGCCTGGTATTTGGTGAGTACCTAGTTATTATGCCTTCTATTGTATTTGCATAAACGTTCCCAGCGGTTTGCCCGTCTCCGGTTGTGTAATGGTTTGGTGACCCAGCCATGACACATTTCATTGTTGTTCTCCCAAATAAAACGAAAGATGCAACTTTATAGTGTGTCCTCCTCCCCCCCCCCACCCCCACCACCACCACCCTGGCAAAAACAATTCCAAGACTGCCACAGTGGGCGCATTTCTTTGGTAACCCGGGTGTATCCCTACGGTGGACCGAATACGCACATTACGCATCGGTTCACCGCCCGACACTTCTTTCACCCGGGTATGGGTGCGCGCGCATCCATTCGGTATGCCGATGTGCCCCGTTCAAAACAGCACGGGACATTCGGGAGAAGATGGCAGCTGATTGAAAGGTGATGAGAGAAGGTTGGTTCCAGTGCCATAACGTACACTGGATGTGAACGGTGTGTGCATTTCATTGGAATAGGCATATCGCTATCGGCAAACTCTGAAGTTCCCTGTCACGTGTTGCGGGCCCGAGGCGGGATAACGAACCTGGCCCAAAGAAATGCGCCCAATTCAGCAGGGAATTCCTAGACATATATGCTGAAGTTGATCGATGCCATAGTACTTGACCGGACCGAGAAAGGTCACTCTTGAGGGAAAGGGTGAGTGGGGTGGGGGGGGGGGGGTGGGCGCACCGCGCCGATCGCTCGTACGGCTGTGAAGCGTTCCACTATCGAGTCACTGTCATATCGACATCTACAACGAACGTTTCGTTGTGATGTGCAACGAATGAGTCAGCCAGGAAAGGGACGTCCGTGGCATGGCAGTGGACCAAAAGGGCAAGGTGCCTTGCGAACGTGATGACTGCAACTCACTTTACCTGGCGGCCATAGAGTGACACGTGCAGTTGAAGTCCCCGCCTACGAGACTGTAGTGGTTGTACTTGGCGACATACGCCCCCCGTACTGCTGGGGCAGCGCGGGCCGGACACCAGGTCCCCTCCCCTGCCGTCCTCTCCCCTCCCGCTCCCCCCTTCCCCTCATGCCTCCGCCCTCCCCGCCTTCCCCCGCCCTCCCCCTAGCGGCTTACACGGTCCTGGAAGACTTTGAAGTGGGCCCTTCGCCTGTTTATTGAATAGCCCAATACGCCATGTTAGGTCGAGTGTACGATGGCCACAATGCGGCGAACGCGCCTATCGCCCCGAGGTTCTCAGAAACCATACGCTGTAACCCGCTCTGTACAATCTGCCGGGACACGGTGATCACAGCCGACGCCGTGTGACACTGCAGCTCAATGCACCTTTTCTAACTATTATGTAGAAGACCTGAAGACACGTAGAAGGCCCGGCTCGAGTCTTATGACATACCTTTTTTCTCGAAAAAGACATCAGAAGGATTGTTATAAAAGACGTTTGGTTTTCTAGCTATTGATAACAGAATAGTGCCATATTGAGGTCTCCAGTGCACGTTTTGTTCTCGGCTTCCCTGTCTACATCGCTATCTGTAACGTCGGCTAATTCTACTTTCGAGTGTTGTCTTTGTCGGCGAGCTCTTTATCTAGTTTTGGCTGCGCGTCGTATTAATAGAAATGTCTTTAGAACATGCACACACATCAAACATGAAAATTTATTTCGGTCCGAGATAGGTTGGTGGGACTCTTTCAGTGCCTCTGTAGTTTGATGGTCGAGCTTGTCCCGTATCTTAATTGTCATGGGCGTTGTCGAAAGTGTCATTTTCAGACACACCTCTCTGATTCATGCCCCGTGTATATATGTACACACTTTAGTGATCAGTTTTTTTTTTCTGCGAAGCCGTCGCCAACAGTGAAGACGTTAGTTTTTTTGTGGTGAGTGTTGTTGTAGGTTTGTTTGTCTTACGAGATATTACAAACATATGGCCGGGAAGGTCGTTCCTCAGGAAATGAAATGGACACTGTGAGATCTAAACGAAGGTAAGTTGACATGGTGGAGAGTGGAAGGTGGTGTCTATATCAGGTGCTCGGCCTGGATAGTGCTGGGTGTATCACAAGGCCTCATGTCCCCCGTAAGGTGACGGAAGAGCAAACAGTTTGGCGGAATGACCCCTCTCCCCGTGAACCCCGCTCACAAAGACCTCGCGCGTGCCTCGGGGGGTGCTCACTGCTCCCCCTAGCGGTTAATGTCAGAGTCGGAGGCGTTCTTTTTGCGCCGGGTGACACCGCGGTCGTCATTTAGACGGACCAGAAGCCTCGGCAAACGGCGCAACCTGGGAGCCCGCCTACTCTACAAACACGGCCGCCCCATAGCACCAATAGAGGCTGGCTTCCCCACTTCTTGACCCCCCTTGCACCCCTCCCCAATCCCCTTAACCTCCTCTCTTACCCATTCTTCCTTACTGAATCCTGCCCTCCTCCCCATCCCCCTTACTCCCTCACCCCGCCCCCCCCCCCCACCGCATCACCGTAGGCCCCAGACTCACATAGTTTCCATTCCATACCCCTGCCCCGTCGCTCATCCGTCCCCGTCATCATGGCCACCGGTGGAGCCCCTTTTAGATATGTCCAGGTTGATACAGACATGATGGATATGGGGAACGTCTACTCTTTGCCAACGTCATATATATATAATATATATATATATATACGACCAGTTTCTTCAAAGTGCTTTCTTAGGCGCATAGCTTCACGCAGGATGCTGTTTGTTCAGAGCCCATTCGTCGTGCGGGCGCTGAATGTTGCATTTGAATATTGTTTGCTACCGGCGAAGTGTATGATTGGCTGGCCGCCGCAGCTTGTTCGCTAATCAAGGACGTGATGAGGCAGAAAGGCCAGACGCATTAGAGCGTCACCGATACGTGCCGTGACCTTTAGAGCCTCACCTTACGGCTCTAGACCCCCTGCCCGCCCGGCCAACTTGTTGCTTAAATGAACATCACGTTTAGGGCAAAGTTTCATGAGCTCCACTTCTGGAAGTAAAGTGAGCTGATGTCATTATGGTTAATGACCATCCCAGCAGGGAATCAGTTTGTGGCCTCATTTCGATGTTTCTGACAGTTCATTTGGTTGACGAGGTTGATATCCTCATGACAAAGGCTGTCCCTAAGGGAACTATGCCGTATAGATATCGCCAATGCCGCAGTGAGCGAGTTGTCCCGTCGCTGCCATACATGGTCAGTTCGCGGGCCTCCTCAGGCCTTGCCAAGGCTGGTCAGACTCGAGTGGTCTAGTGGTTAGCTCTGGGGTTCGCGCCCGCTGTGCAAATGTCTATGTTCGTGCAGCAGAGCGATCTCGTGCCCTTTTAAATAAGATGGGGGTCTAACCGGGGATATGGTTATTTACCACTGTTCCGCTCTCTACATTGACATTACTATATATAACCCTATATCACTGTCTCAGCAGGTTTCTTGGTCTAGTTTTGCTTCCTTGTGGCCGGAAACACAATAATTTTATATCCCCTTTTGGGTTTGAAGCATCATTATAAGTCTTTTTAGAGCCTGAGGTGACATTACCGAGCTAATAGTCCTGATTAATATCTGAATCTTCGCCACAATGTAGTGAGACAACAGGCGGCCATGCTACAAGATATACGATATGGGAGATATCAGATATGGGAGATATTATATATGGGAGATGTCAGATACGGGATATATCAGATATGGGAGTGTGAGCGGAGCCACGTGTCCGAGCAGACCGCGCACTTGTTGCACATATCGTGAACACGTGGCGCCGTCACACGGACGCCGCGCGGACGCTGATATTGTTCGATATCCCTCACCTTCAAGGTCATTGAACTTAGGTGACTCCTTGTCCGTGTTAAGGTAGAATCAGAATGAAAATCGAAATGATTTGCCTTGTGCTAGGTAAAATGCTTGGACATAGCTTACTGGAGTTTGGTATGTTTTAACATGGGCCGCAGATACTACGCTATATTAATGTGGACAATAGACCATCACCAGGCTTAGATATGACTGGATGCACAGTACGGATGCACACATTCTCGGGCCGATAGATATATAGCACACCGATCGTACACCGTTGTTTTTGTTCAATTGACTGGAAACCATTGGCGGTGCAATTTACTTCGTCAGATTTGTACAGTGGTCGATATGACTACATGTATCACTGTTCGTAATTTATATGAGCCGTGTTTTTTTTCGCTTTCCAAAAAACCCTGACAAATATGGACTGAGTGAGAAGGCATCTCCACCCAATATGGCGGGCGCCAGAGGTGTTCACATGGAAAGGGCAGGAGTTTATCGACTATTCCAGGTAGCGTGGGCGCTCTAGAGATAGCGGGCGAGTCAGGAGACAACAGCTGTCGACGCTCCCTAAATGTCAAAGGCGACTGCAAAGCCATACGTTATCTGCCATGTGACGGCCCGATGTCTGAACACACTGAACTCGGCGAGCGCTCGTTTACATGGGCACGTCGATAGCGGGATAGGCCTGTGTGCAAAGTAATGTGGGGGGTGAGGAGGATGGAGTATAGGGAGGGTCGGTCTGGGGGTGGGGGCGCAGCAATGGATGCTCCAGGTGTGGCGGGGTGGGAGTAAGGGGAGAGGCTATTTGTTTTATACGACCCATACTTTTGGGCGAGTCAGAAATATCGCACCTGGAATTAAAATAAAACCTGGCTAATTCTCGCGCTTGTTATCGCTCAGGTTGGGTGCTATTGAAAGCCGTCCTTTGTGTGGTGTATTTATAGAAGCCAGCTGTATTCTTCATCTCAGGGCGCGCACTCTGTCTGATAGCGGTCAACTATAGTAAACAGGGTTTGCCCGAGGTCGCAATTTGCAACTGAAAACTAGTCGCGGGTTATATAGAGCTTGGACCATTCAACAGGTGATGGGCCGTCGGCCAAGGCGCCGAATTGTCCCCAGGATGCCTGGCCAATTATATTTCAATGCCACCATTGCTCATAGAGCTCGGTCATATTTGTATAACCCATCCAACTTGTCATCTTTCGGTCCTATATTGTATGAGGGTCGTCTCCTCACTCCCCCCACCTTCCGCATACATGTGCCCCCCCCCCCTCCTCCCCATCCACCTGGGTAGACGGGTCAGCCCCGGGGGTTAGCCCGGGAGTGCAGCCCTGGGCTGCAGGTGGCTGGGGATAACGCTGACATGAGTCCATGATCCAGCTAGGCCACAGGGACGTTAGCCATTAACATGACAAAGCCGTTTGTCTTCGCGGAAATGCAATTAAGGCGATTTAGATCAAGACTTCAGCCGTTGGTAACGATCGTCATCTAAAACGAGGCGAGGAACGTGTCGCTCCGACCACGTGACCAATTTGCATGTTTCCGCGGCCGGAAGTCGTTCCTCGCGCCTTTCGTACCGCGTTTACCATGTCTATCTCTTACGGCCATCTTGTTGCACGTGTTTGGCATTTCGTTTGCAGCATTGATTGGGGTATTGGTGTTGGCTGCCGAATTCTGGTGAATGCTCGTCAGTTTTACAGCCTAGCTCGTCGTCTAGTCGTTGATAGGTTACCGACGTCATTAACACGTCGTTCGCACACCGTGGTTGTATTCCGTGTAAAATCGATTCCTATAATTTTGCACATTTAGAAATTATTTTATTCTTTTGGGATAGTAGAAGTTTATATGTATGGTATCTCCCGAATACTCATGCGAAATCATGTATATTACGGATATTTCAACTATTCCTGGCCAATTTAAATCTCAATATATTTCATTTTACATTTAGTGTATGCGTACTTATTCCATTCTCCCGTAACCATCGCTGCTTGTCACCAGGCGTCGCCCTTTCCTTGTTAATTACATCGGGTGGGCGAGGACGCTATAGGGTGGGTGAGGGTGGGTGAAGGCGGCAGGGCGAGGGAAGGGTGGAGTGGGTGGGAGAAATTGACTGGGGGCGTTGTGTTTATTACAGACATTTCCTCACAGGGAAGTAGTTGTCGTGGCCGGCCCCTGAGCACTGTCACTTAGGCCCGCGACAAGTTTGCTTACCCGGCACGACGCGCCACGCCTTATGAAGCTCTAGGCCCAGGTCTCTGGGACCGGGATGTCGAACAGTGGCAACCTTTATTGGTCTTTACGCGGCGGGCAACTTGACTTTGACTTGATAAATGACTTTGGAGCGGCCGTTTACCTGGCAGCAATTTCGTCGGTCACCTGGCCGTCTCCTCTCTCATCTCTGCCTATCTCCCCGGTCCAGCCCCCCCCCCACCCCCCACTCACCCAGACACCCGCTGCACAGCCTTTTAAACATGCTTCATCACGCCTATATGCTGTTTTCCTTGACGTTTGCGTCTCACTGTGTCTTACTTTTGAAGCGTATGCAAATATATCCTTCTGATATATAAGTTTTGCGCTAAAAGATTCAAATTGTGGATGGTCCATTGTGAAACCAGTATAACATCATATGATTGATGGGCAATCTTTTCGCCAGCGCGTTTTTTTGTATGTATTACTTGAGTGAACTATGCGACACACATGTCTAGACAAGCAGCACGGTCATGGGCGACTCGAATCCTCAAAACCAATGGAACGGAGAATGATTGACGCGTATTTAATGTGACTAACTGTCCACATCTCCTTTAATATTACCCTTGTTAATGCCAACAAGTAGTAATCTATGTTTTACATGTAAAGTTCCATTTCTTGAAAAATTATTTGTTTCTCTCTTTCTGTTCTCAGTTCGAAAAATGATGTCGTCGAGGAGGAGAGTGTCGTTCGCGCACGTGGGTTGCCATGGCAATCGTCTGATCAGGACATTGCTCGCTTCTTCAAGGGACTCAACGTGGCAAAGTAAGTCTCCAAATCACCCTGCGTGTAGCAAAGTCATTCGATTACCCTCCTAATTCACAGCCCCTATTGCACATGCTGTTCCCGTTCATTTGTCTAAATTGTAGGAACAAACGATATGTATCCGAGTCTGTATATATTTAAAGCAGACAGTATCCGAGTCTGTATATATTTAAAGCAGACAGCCAGAAGCTCGGGTCTCAGCCCTAAATCCCATTACAGAATGCATACAAAGGAATTCAAGCGAAGAACGTGTTTAAAATGCACAAAATGGTCAACACAAGTGCTACGTGTGTTGAAGAGCACTTGTAGCGATGCGGCGCACACGCCATATCATAGATACATGTTATACAACGGCGGCGTCCATAAGCCGGGCAAGAGGTTACGCCTGGGGTTATGCCGTGTAGACAACGTGTCGCTGGGCTCTCGCTATGTACGGGCATCTTTTCAACATATACTAGTCCATTTATAGCCCTGTTTGTGGTCCCCATGCGTGACCTGGTCAAAGCAGTTACAGGTTAATGCTAAAATTAACATCAGTTAGGTGGCATCAGATAAATTGACATAGGATAATTGACAGGAAATAATCCATCTGGTTATGTGACATTATGTATTTTTTATTTTTTAATGTGCATTAATGTCTAGTGATCAATACAAAACAAATTGACAGGCTACCTAAGTTGATATGCTTGGTTCTTCACTTCGGGTTTCTTCGCTTCGGTATGAGTGAGGAGGTGGGGGTGTGGGGGGGGGGGGGTAGAAAGAGAGGGGGCCCTGGTGTCACGTCGGTGGCCCGAATTGGTTTGTGTGATTTGCGCCATGTTCTAACCGGAAATGCTGTGACGTCAGGGGCGGCGTGGCGCTGTGTCTGAGCCAGCAGGGCAGGCGGAACGGCGAGGCCCTGGTGCGTTTCGACTCCAAGGAGCACCGAGACCTGGCGCTGAGGAAGCACAAACACCACCTCGGCCAGCGCTACATCGAGGTCTACAGAGCGTCGGGCAAGGACTTCGTCAACATCGCTGGGGGTAAGTGCCCGGTGTCATTACTGCTAGGCGCCCTGATCCAGTGGTAGCATGAATACCGACGGGTCGTGGGTTCAAACCCCGCCCGTGTCTGGGGCAGCCGCCTTGTGTCGAGTGGTAGCGTACTCCATCAACTGAAGACAGACAGGTTGTGGGTCCAAACCCCACTTGCATGTTTCTGAGGCCTTTTCATCCTTCTGTTGCATTGCCCAAGGATTCCCTGATCATGTCTGGCTCATGTGTGCACATTACCGGCATAAACCACCAATCCACACGTTATTTATTATGACATCTGTTGCTGCCACATTTGCTTTGCGGATTGATTGGCATAAAAGCAATGGTCAGTGGTTGAAGGGCAAAAGTGTCTTAAATTTGTTTAGGTTTTTGACACAGTATTTGTTAACATTGTGGATAAAATGATATAGATTTAAGCTTATTTTAATATTTACTGAGGACTTAATAACTAAACTGCCAAAGAAGTTGGAGCGCTGATGGTTGTTTGTCTATGCATACAGGAAGCAATACAGAAGCCCAGGTATTCCTCTCGCGCCATGGGGACAACGGCAACCAGGTCATAGTGCGCATGCGCGGCCTTCCTTACTCCTGTACGGCCGAGCAAGTGGTGAGTCCCTTTCCGTTCATCTTTTCATTACCTAGGTGTCTAAGTCATTGCATAGTTCCTGTACGACTTGTTTGATTCGACTCTTGGCAAGTATGCATTGCTCTTAACCCAAGCAATTTATTTTCGATTGAGTGAATTTCACCGTTACATAATCTAGTGTATAACGTCATTTTTTATATTTACGTCTGGTGTGTTAGCTATTGAAGGAGTTGATCTCCAGTTTGCACAACTTGCCAAGGTTGCGTAAAGGTTTCCTCGCCGAAAGTTGTACATCCGTGATACTGCACACGTCCCTTGTGTTGACCAATCCCCTTGAACGATGTCCTTACTGATATTACGCTTTGCGGAACCAATGTTAAGCTGAATCCTCAACATCCCACCCGGCATCATCGCCATATTAGTTTAATTTGTGTTTCACATTGTTCTTTTCCTCTTACATCTGTGTCTTCCATTCTAATGCGTCATCCACTTTCTGTGTGTGCTCTGCTACTTCATTAGTTCAGGAATTATGCAATTTGGTGTCTTTCGAAATGAAGTATAACGTCTGCCAATTATCTGTTCTTTTTCGCATTTTTACGAAACGATAATCTCTGCCTTTGTATAAGCTATTTTGATGCTCAATTGTGGGTAGAATTCATTTATCTTGCAATCGACTGGCAACTCTTTCAGACTGTGCACAATAAGTAGTGTGATGACCCATACCTGTGACACTCGGTACATCCGAGTGCAGTGGTAAGTGCAATAGTCCTGCGTCGTGGCGCACTCTGGCGGCAAGCTGCGTAGGCGGTGTTTCACCCCCCCCCCCCCTCCCTCTCCCCACTTTCTGGCTCAGGCGTTGACTGGTGGTGATTCCGTCTGTTTTAATCAGGGTGAGGCCAGCTCGTATTTTCTTGTTTCCCCCGCCCCACCCCAACTTATATGCCTTAGCGGACTACGATATGTTGTTGTGACTGACCCCATGGCACGCTCATACGGCTGATTGGGTCTGCCCCCCTCCCCCCCCGCCCCCGCCCCCAGCCTCCCGTTACTGTAGGGAACACGTGCGTTTGGTGACAACCGACACACATCTCTTTACATCTATTATTTCTCGCCACAATCCATGGTTTGCCTTCCTGTGTTGTAGGTATGGTATTTTATTATGTATTATTAAAACCAACTGATAGTAGGTTCTGCTGCCATGGTGTGGCCTGGTGTGGCTGGCGGGGTGTTCACTGTTTGGAGCCATCACGTTAACACATGGTGCTGGTCATTGGTTACGTACATGGAGGAGTTTGCAAGACTGGAGGAGGGTGCCGTTCATGTTTATTCTGTGCAAAACGAATCGCTTCCTTTATTTTCCTCCGGGGCGATGTCTAGTTATGTAATAATACATTAATAGATCTTGTTGGGCAATTGTAGAGGTTGAAGGGTGCCCGGTGCCGATTTCATCGTTCGTTCGGGGAGTTATTAACTGGTGACGTCCGCCCAGCCGGGGCCGCGGGGGTTACCCCCCAGTATCCCCCCGTGGCTGCCCGGACTTTCTCTTTTACAGACAGTTGCCTCTTTCAGTTCAGAAAGCAAGACCAATAATAACGTCTTCAAACTTCCGCAAAATTATTTGGGATTTCTGGCTGCATTTCGTCATCAATTGAAATAAATGTGTAAGATGTAATTTAGGGAACAATCTGAAGTCTTGCCTTCTATATGAATCAGAAGTAGCTCCTTTCTCACGCGAAATGCCGCGGAAACCACTCACTCTGGCCTAACCGCTAGTCTTGCAGGTTCGATACTTTGGGCACAATAAGGTTTGTCTGGTGGCAAGGGAGACTTGGCTGGAACAAAGGGGGTGTTATGCTTGAATGTGTGCTGGGTTCATGGGCTAAAGGTCAGGAGGTCATTCTCACTCTTTGTTTACCCCCTGCCCCGGGTATTTGGAAGTAGTGCAAAGCGCTCTAGTGTCTTTTTTTTTGCACTGCTGGAGGACAAAACCATATTCACAAAATCATTGTATCTTTACCAGACAATATACATGATGTTGAAACAATTTAAAGCCTTATCTGATTTTGATAATCGTAAAAATATAGATCATGTTTTCAATTACCTTCTCTGCTTTCAATACATGTACATTATGTACCACGTTAACCATTGTATGACAGGATATTAAGACAAGTACCATGGTTCCAGACACTACTCCGGATGATCAAAGTAGAACAAAACGATCTTTAGTGTAATAGTATACCTTCCATGTTTTTTTTCCAGTTTTATGTTGTTACTGTCTCTTCTTTACCTTCTCCGTCTTCACTCTCACTAAATCGAACTTTATTTTTAACTTTTTTTTTGTCATCGAATTAAATACAATATACATGTTGTTACAAACGTCTCAGCCTTCTATCTGAACGAAGGGACATGAAGACCCAACATAGCCACACCGTCAGCTGCACATACAAGAGCTTGCCAAGTAGTTCCTCTGAGAATTCGGTAAATTATATTGATAAAGCTCCTTATATGTCAACCGACTTTTTGATCATCGGGCGAGCGATTAGAAACATTAGAACATTCTCCTTGTGAGGGTTATAATAATCTCCACCAAAATAGTTTTGAGCGTTAGGTGCCGTTTCCCCAAATGAACAACCTACAACAACTCTCTCGACTAATGAAACCATGTAACGGGGTCGTTGTCACGTAGAGAGACTCACTCCGTCCGTTGCAAACGAACAACACAATGACAAACCCTTATTAAAGTACCTCTACATATATATCTGGGAGTGACCAGTTATTCCTTTACACGTAGGGATTGCCGCGGACGACACGCCACTACTGCCCCAAGGCAAGCCGCTCGCTCTGTTCTTAACGCGCCTCTTTTCTTGGGTTGTTGCAGCTGGAGTTTTTCCGTAGCGAGGAGAATGGTCCCTCGGTGGAGGTGTTGGACGGCGAGGACGGCATCCTGTTTGTCCACCAGGCTGACGGCAGGGCCACCGGGGACGCCTTCGTGCTGTTTCCAGTGGAGGATGAGGCGGCCAAGGGTCTCGGCAAGCACCGCCAGTGTATCGGAACCCGATACATTGAGCTCTTCAAGAGCACGACGGCTGAAGTCCAACAGGTAAGTGCACCCATTACGTCTAAATATATCCATGCCATCAATAATATTTCAGAGCAAAATAGTTGATGATATAATGTGTTTGTTCCTGTCATTGAGCGGGGGCCTTTTTTTGCATTCCCGAGGGACTTCTGAAAGCATTCACAGCCTGCTGGTCTCACGTGGCGTCAGTCTCATAGGTTCGAAGCCCCGTGGCGTTCGTTTTGGCGTCCACACCCTAGCCTGAGTCTGGCGCTTTCGTGCATTGCTTCATTAAACAAAATATAATCTGCGATTCTATTTGTAATTCTTCTTTTTTTGAGTAACTGGAATTTCTGAAAGGTATTGCACAAACATTCTTCTTATCGAGGGTTTACTTTAGATTTTACTTGAGGTTTATGGGGATTTCGTCATGGCCAATGATTACCTCGTAAGTTAAGGCGTAGGTAGAGGAATGTGAGCTTGCAGCGTGCGGTCTCTGACAGGCGTGTCAGTCTTTAAGTCGACGCTGAACAATTTCAAAAACTCCTCTCGAGAGAGCCGGCGTCGTTCAACCGTTGACGGCGTTCCGCTCATGTTTTTTCTTTCTGTCGTGGGTAAATCGGACCTCCTTTTTTTTAAATGAGAGACGTTAGCAATATGCTGGCTACTGAGAGAAGATACAAGCGTTGGGGATGTTGTGTTTTTGTTCTGATTTATTGCCTCCGGCGAGTTGACTGGGCACTCGTACGGAAATAGTCAATCTGTGCCTCCCCAAATGGTCGCCGACGGTCTATTTCACCATTATATGGCACTTAACGCCGCCTGTTGGGGCCTGCGGGCATCACATCCCTGGCCATGACAAGTCAGACCTGATCTGGCTGTAACTGCGGCTCATTATACAGACCGGGGCGCTGGTTGTACATATGCCACAAGCCCACGGCCTTGTTCTGCATCCGAATTTTTTTTTTCTTCGGTCTCTGAACCGCACGGTGACACGCACATTTCGTTTGCAAAAATGTATTGAATACGGTATTCTTTACTTTGCTTGACCCGTTTGTTCTACGCGTTCTGCCAATCAATGCAAATGAATGCGAATGATATGAATGTATAGCATTTTAATACGTGGTATTTATGAGCTAGCTAGACACGAATACTAAGCCGGCGGCCGGCGTAGGTACTAAGATACATGTGCGGTTAGTTTAATTATGACAGTAGACATTTACGATGTAAATATTATAGGATGTTTATAGCACGCTTTATTGCACCCTGGGATACCATTAAATTAGTCTTCTCATCCGAAACATCATGTGTATATTATCGAATATTACGAGGGTACATTGGAAAACAACATCCCGATATCACCGTTTCCTGTATATTCTCTCCATCACGGATTGCCATAAAAAGCATGGGAAAGCATTACTTGAAGTTTGAAATTTGAAATAAACCTGAAGACTAGTTTGGATTGCTGTGAAAATTATTTGCTGAAAAACATGAATTTAATAATGATCAATTTCTTGCAGGTGCTTAACCGTAGCATGGACCCGCGGACCCCAACGTCGTCCGAGACGCACGAGATCTCCATGCCGGCGCTGCTGCCTCAGATCCCGGGCATCCCCCCGTCGCCAGGCATGCCGGGCGCCTTCATGCCGCAACAGATCATCACCAGCGGCACCCAGCGGGACTGTATCCGCATGAGGGGCCTCCCCTTCGAGGCCACCGTCACCGACATCCTCACCTTCCTCGGGGAACACTCGCGGAATATCGTCTACCAGGGCGTCCACATGGTCTTCAATGCGCAGGTGCGTGCGAGCGGTGTCTGTATAATGAACGCCATATTGTTTTGTGGCGTCATTTCCGTATATTTAGGTCATGTTTAGGTGATTGTTTTTATTGATTTAAGTAAATTCTCGTAAACTGCAAATATGGAATGGTGTGCTTGAAGACTACATTTCGGGGCCGCATTTCTTAGAAACCACATTAAATGGTGTGGTGCTACATGATAAAGAAATCACCCGTGCGTGGTAACAGTATGAAATTCTGACCTTTATTCATAAGTCCCATTGAATGGATCGGCCAGTAGAATCCCGCATTAAACTGTGATACACATGTACTTCTGCAATGATATGAAAAGAAACAAACATCTCCTATGTTGTTCGTTACTCATGTTGCTGATATCGCTACCACGACCCACACATCGCGTGTATTGTGACCACCGTTGTGAGTACCGTAGTCTCCATCGTACCATGGTGAGTACCGTAGTCTCCGTCGTACCATGGTGAGTACCGTAGTCTCCATCGTACCATGGTGAGTACCGTAGTCTCCATCGTACCATGGTGAGTACCGTAGTCTCTCGTTTTGCAGGGCACGCCGTCCGGCGAGGCCTTCATCCAGATGGACTCTGACCAGGCGGCCGAGATCGCGGCGCTGACCAAACACAAGAAGTTCATGTTCATGGGCAACAAGAAGCGGTACATCGAGGTAATCCAGTGCTCGGGGGAGGACATGAATCTGGTGCTCACCAACGGGATCACGGCGGGCCTGCAGAACGCTATGATGATGCCCGGCGCGCAGGGCCTGCTGCAGCGACCTCTCATCTCGCCCGGTAAGCACCCCACAGCTACCCCTCATCTCGCCCTATAAGCACCCCACAGCTACCCCTCATCTCGCCCTATAAGCACCCCACAGCTACCCCTCATCTCGCCCTATAAGCACCCCACAGCTACCCCTCATCGCACCTGGTAAGCACCCCACAGCTACCCCTCATCTCGCCCTATAAGCACCCCACAGCTACCCCTCATCTCGCCCTATAAGCACCCCACAGCTGCCCCTCATCGCACCTGGTAAGCACCCCACAGCTACCCCTCATCTCGCCCTATAAGCACCCCACAGCTACCCCTCATCGCACCTGGTAAGCACCCCACAGCTACCCCTCATCTCGCCCTATAAGCACCCCACAGCTACCCCTCATCTCGCCCTATAAGCACCCCACAGCTGCCCCTCATCTCGCCCTATAAGCACCCCACAGCTACCCCTCATCTCGCCCTATAAGCACCCCACAGCTACCCCTCATCTCGCCCTATAAGCACCCCACAGCTACCCCTCATCTCGCCCTATAAGCACCCCACAGCTACCCCTCATCTCGCCCTATAAGCACCCCACAGCTACCCCTCATCTCGCCCTATAAGCACCCCACAGCTCCCCCTCATCGCACCTGGTAAGCACCCCACAGCTACCCCTCATCTCGCCCTATAAGCACCCCACAGCTACCCCTCATCTCGCCCTATAAGCACCCCACAGCTACCCCTCATCTCGCCCTATAAGCAACCCACAGCTACCCCTCATCGCACCTGGTAAGCACCCCACAGCTACCCCTCATCGCACCTGGTAAGCACCCCACAGCTACCCCTCATCGCACCTGGTAAGCACCCCACAGCTACCCCTCATCTCGCCCTATAAGCAACCCACAGCTACCCCTCATCTCGCCCTATAAGCACCCCACAGCTACCCCTCATCTCGCCCTATAAGCACCCCACAGCTACCCCTCATCTCGCCCTATAAGCACCCCACAGCTACCCCTCATCGCACCTGGTAAGCACCCCACAGCTACCCCTCATCTCGCCCTATAAGCACCCCACAGCTACCCCTCATCGCACCTGGTAAGCACCCCACAGCTACCCCTCATCGCACCTGGTAAGCACCCCACAGCTACCCCTCATCTCGCCCTATAAGCACCCCACAGCTACCCCTCATCTCGCCCTATAAGCACCCCACAGCTACCCCTCATCTCGCCCTATAAGCACCCCACAGCTACCCCTCATCTCGCCCTATAAGCACCCCACAGCTACCCCTCATCGCACCTGGTAAGCACCCCACAGCTACCCCTCATCTCGCCCTATAAGCACCCCACAGCTGCCCCTCATCGCACCTGGTAAGCACCCCACAGCTACCCCTCATCTCGCCCTATAAGCACCCCACAGCTACCCCTCATCGCACCTGGTAAGCACCCCACAGCTACCCCTCATCTCGCCCTATAAGCACCCCACAGCTACCCCTCATCTCGCCCTATAAGCACCCCACAGCTGCCCCTCATCTCGCCCTATAAGCACCCCACAGCTACCCCTCATCTCGCCCTATAAGCACCCCACAGCTACCCCTCATCTCGCCCTATAAGCACCCCACAGCTACCCCTCATCTCGCCCTATAAGCACCCCACAGCTCCCCCTCATCGCACCTGGTAAGCACCCCACAGCTACCCCTCATCTCGCCCTATAAGCACCCCACAGCTACCCCTCATCTCGCCCTATAAGCACCCCACAGCTACCCCTCATCTCGCCCTATAAGCAACCCACAGCTACCCCTCATCGCACCTGGTAAGCACCCCACAGCTACCCCTCATCGCACCTGGTAAGCACCCCACAGCTACCCCTCATCGCACCTGGTAAGCACCCCACAGCTACCCCTCATCGCACCTGGTAACCACCCCACAGCTACCCCTCATCGCACCTGGTAACCACCCCACAGCTACCCCTCATCGCACCTGGTAACCACCCCACAGCTGCCCCTCATCGCACCTGGTAAGCACCCCACAGCTACCCCTCATCTCGCCCTATAAGCACCCCACAGCTACCCCTCATCGCACCTGGTAAGCACCCCACAGCTACCCCTCATCGCACCTGGTAAGCACCCCACAGCTACCCCTCATCGCACCTGGTAACCACCCCACAGCTACCCCTCATCGCACCTGGTAAGCACCCCACAGCTACCCCTCATCGCACCTGGTAAGCACCCCACCGGGCTGAGCTTTTTGTGTACAAACTGTACTTCTTTTGTGAGGTTATCTACAGTTACTAGTGCAAATGTTAATGGTCCCCGCGAATGAGATATCGATCGGTTGTGAGCTAAACTACTCAAATAATGTAAAATCTGAGTGTCCAGATTATATTTAGTACGTGTTGATGTTGTATCATGCGTATCACGATTTACTTATTGTTCTTTTGTCGCCTCTAATTGTGATGGTTATTAGAGTGGCTTCCGACGACAGAATATGATGTGTAATTATGTGAAGTCAGACTTTGCCTAATTGTATGTTTGCGGTTCCTGTCGTGTTGTGACTGAAGCTTGCTGTAATGTTGACGGTTGTCTCTTGCAGGCGGTACCCTGATGCCCCCTCCCGGGACGGCCTTCCAGCCGGGCCCCATGTCTCCCATGGTCTCTATGTCCTCCGCGTCCCCCGGATCGGGTGGCCTTCAGCTCATGCCAGGGATGGCCAGTATGGCCGGCATGGCCGGTCTGGGCGGCGCCGGCCTCCCCAACGGCGTCACCGTCTCCAATGGTTACGGGCCGCACGCGGTCTATCCGTCCCCCTTCGGTCATATGCAGCCTGGGATGATTCCCCAGCAGCCGGCTGCATTCGTCCAGGCTCCGACCAACGGGGTCACGGCCGGGACTATGCCCCACATGACCACACCACACCCTAACGGCGCCCTCGCCCACCTCGCCCCCCGCGGTCTGCCGGTTTCCATGTCTGCGGCAGCTGCGGCGGCTGCGGCGGCCGGGGCGGCCGGGGCGGGGACGATGCCCAGCACCGGGTACTCACCCTACCAGCCTATCCTGTACTGGTACCCCAGCCCGCCCGTCTCTCCCCAGAGCGCCTATTTCATGCAGCAAAATCCGACGACGGTGGCCATTAAGGGACTGCCTTACAACGCACAAGCCACGGATCTCATGGCATTCTTTGACGGAATCTGCGAGGTAAAGTGATCTGCAGTAACTTCAATTGATGCTCGTCACTGTATTGCATTATTTAACAAGTAAAATTAGATTTTACCTCTTGTTTAAATTAAAGTCTGGAAAAATTGGTGATTGAAAAATAATAAGCGTCTAGGTTCTTATACGAGGGAATACGGTATATTACTCTTCACTCACCCTTAAAGCGCTATTTGATGCTTGATGCGGCTACGCTGTAGTGACACCACATATATATAGATGATTTATTGTTCTTATCGTGTCGCTGTGTAATATAATAGTTAATATGTCAACAGGTTGCCCCAGATATCCAGCTGCAGAGAGGACCCGACGGTCGGGCTAATGGTGAAGCCTACGTCACGTTCGGATCTCGCACCGAAGCGGAACGCGCCATTACGGAACGGAACCGGAAACTGATCGGCAACCGATTTGTGGAGCTTCACATGGCGTGAGACTGGCGCCATGGCAACGACACTTGCTCGCGAGGAAGGAAAAAAAGCATCGCAAACTAGTGTGAGGGACAAAGAAGCGAAAGCATTGGACTTTGGTGATGTTCGCCCTTCGAGAGGGTAGGTGATGTCTGAGTGTGATGGAAATGGACAAATTATGCCATTTGTAGCATGTTTGAAAGTGATGACTGCCTGAGTCGCATTTCGATGTGGTCTCGGGGTGCTATCGACCTGTTGGAGCCTGCACTGGAGATCTCGAATGGCCGTACCGTCACTCTGCGTGTGCGGACGTCCGCTGGATGGAATATAAGCTGAACTGTCAGGAGTTATTCTATATGTACACATGTATGCCAGCAATGTAATCGTAAGTCGAAGGAGATACTGATTTTGGGAGGTTTAGGGCTGAGACCTAGCCCTTGCCTCTCCCTGTCCTTGTAGCCTTGACAGCTTTGCTGTCTAGTCGGAATCATTCCATTGAAGTCTGACCACTGCCACGAGAGGGCGTTGTTGTATTTTACTACGTGGTCATCGTCCGTTACATTCTTGCCTTGTCTTACTGCGGCATTCCGTCGTGCCTTATTGTGTACCATGAAAGCAATACGCCATGTGCGATAGACTTGGCTGGTTATTTGTTGATATATATGTGGTATAAATTTGATCTTTTCCATTATATCGTATTATACTATGTCTTGTTACTCGTCGTACTAGGGGGAGATTTAAATGTTAGAATTTAAGGGACCTGAGTATGGTGTTTGGGGGTGTTGCTCCCCCCGGCCTAGTCTTCCTCGTGTAGATACCCACATAATTCTCTCCCAATGCTGGGCCTCCTTGAGAGAGCTGTTCAATTCAGTAGGGATGGTATTGTTTACCGTGGGCCAATGCAATACAAACGTGATGCATTTAAGAAGCGTATATTTTTAAAATAGGGTACATAGTGGGATCATTTTACTCGGGATATGAATCTTAGTATTGGGGCAAAAATTATTTGATTGCTGATCAATGAACAGGAAAGATTATAATTACGTAGAATGTGCCTTATCCTGTGTTTGGGTACCATCGTGTTCTTCCAAAGCTGAATATTTTTGAAACCGATATTTAGAGGCCCTCCTTGACGACAAGGAGGCATTGTTCGTAGGGTGTAGTTACTATGAATGTTCTAAATGAAGTGCTATATATATATATGTATGTGAATACCGAATATTGAGTGCTGATCTGACGCATCACGTGACGCCTCGTACTCTGTCGTCACGATGTGTGTCACGATTACCGCCATATTTGGTCGGCAATGAAATCACGCAAGTCTTCCATTTGTGTTGTAAAAAGTAGTTGCGTACAGGTAGCGTGATTAGTTAAAGTCTGTTGGGGTCATGAACTGTCTTATCCATATAGAACGTCACATGACATATTGCTGCCTGTCACGTGACTGATATACGTCCATAACACGTGGTGCCTCTGTGCGACATCTCGCCTATCACAGACCTATTTACGGCTACCAAACGCTGGGTCGGGTGCGCGGGATCCCGCGTACTGAGTTGGGATACCAACATATTATATATCTTAATGTTTGTATATTGCATTATCCAGGTGTAGATAATTCTTTCTCAGACTATTTAACGGGGCCTTTCTGTTATCATTCCTGAATGGGACCGATCACTCCCACAGTATCTCTTAACATATCACAGAATAATAGTGTGCGTGGTATTTTCGGGAAAATATGTGTAAATTCTCTACCTGAAAGTTTAAAATTTCGAAACTGATGATTGCTGCCTGAAATTTCCGCGACTTGTGTGACCGACCCCTTGACATTTGAAATGCTCGATCCTATTGCTGTATGGAGTTTAATTGTGGGATTAACGTTAATCTGAGTTTACAGAAGGAGCCGGAATGTGGCATACAGCGAGTTATACTGACGATGTAGAGGGCATGACAGAGGTTCTCGATGACCATGATTCTGGTTCTGGTCGTAGCAGCGAACATGACACCCCGTACGTGTTATATATATATAGATGAGATGCTTCGTAATTGATTCTTGATTGTTTGAGCCCAATGAGTTGTATCCATTTACGAATTGTTGGTTCTTACTACATGGATTTACAAATGTCAGGGTTACCTATTCCGCACCACAAATGGTTCCTTCGACTTCACGTTGCTCCGACCACTTGGGCATAGGACGATAGGCTGATGCGGTGCGATCGGTAGAGTGTCAGATTTATTCGTTTTCTTAACACTAGTGTTAGTGTCCACTGGGTTAGCTAGGCATTTTATGATTACCGTAAAGTAAGTCTTTCATTTGATATAATATTTGTGATAGCCAGTACCTCTCTTCATGCATGAGTTTAGTTGGTATATATTTGGTAATGCAGAGAATATGTGTTTATGCCATGTTATATCAATTTTTTTTCAACATCGCTAATGAGTTGAATTTCTCGTCTTAACTATCGCTGAAGCTACACATGTCTGTCTTGTATATATTGCACGTAAAATCAGGATGTGAGAAGTTTTTCCAAGCCTTTTAACTTAGCCTTCGAAACCAGGTCACGCCAGTCTAGTGACCAATGTGTTCTTTTGCCATGATATTCGAACTGATGTGTTATTGTCGTGGTTCGTGTGTTTGATAGCCCAACCGATACGTCTTCCGCAGAATACTGACTTAGCGCTGTGCCTTTAAGCCCCCTTTCGATGTGCAGGGACTACATGATATATGCACCCGTTTGCGATCTTTCACAGTTTACATTCCATAAGAGGCTCATTTTCAAGAGGTAGACTACGAAAAGTGTGGTTGTTTTTAGAACTCGTTGAATCAGTTCTAACTTTATTATTTGATAGATTTGACCGATCGATCTGGGTATATCGACCACACACATATATATATATATATATATATATATATATAGTTGTATCGTGGTCGCAGCAGAGAACTTTGTCTTAATGGATAGTGTCGTTAAGGGTCTGTATGTGCATAATGCGATCTGGTTGGTTCCCACTCATTTACGTTCTAAATCTGTTATCTGTGCTTTTTCAAACTTAGATTGCTAATTTATCCTGTTGAACGTATGTTATTGATGTGTTCAGAACTGTAAGGGTTCGTCGCAGATGTGTTTAAGGACCACCTTTCAATAATGTGGAAACTTAAAGCGTAAATTCTCGTCGTTTCTCTTCACTAAAATTCATCGAAAGGTTCTCTTTTCGCGACTTCACCAATAATGGACCCTTTTAGTCGTTTTATATTAGATTGTAGCAGGCATTTATTGTACAACATGGTCACGTGAGTGATCACATGATGTGGCGTGTTCAACACCATGTTTCCTTCCCTTCCTGACTAGACGGTAAGCACTGTTTCTAGGCTAATATGATATAACACCCAATCAGCCTCCACACGGTCTTCGGTTTACTGTTGTTTTCCCGCCTCATGTGATTTCCCATCTGTTCCAGCCTTCTGTACGATCTCATTTATTTTTTCATCCTTTCTTTCTCTAATAGATAAATCTGGGTGGTTCTGATTTTAGCACCTTTCCTCTGTCGGAATGTTTATTGGATGTATATTTTGTTTAACCAATCACACATTGCAACAACGCCCGGCTTCCATTGATACATTTTTCCTTTCCATATGTTGTTATTTTTGTGAATGCTGACATATTATATACTGAGATAAATAAAGTCTGGCCTTTATTCAACACACATTGCGGTGGAGGTTTTTGCTTCTGGTGATTCGGTGTCGGTTACTACGTTGGTGCGTGGAGGTGTGTTATACACTAAGGAGCTACATGTCGCCATCTTCCAGTCCAGGGCACTTGTTTTTCTCCGGGTGAAGGGCGTAGCGGCGGTGCGGGGACCCCTTGGCAGGTACGTGTCCTGGGCTCTGTCGGTTGCCGGCATCGCAAGCCTTGTGGAGATCTTCTTGCTCATGGCATTGTTCACGCCGCTTCACTGTACCTTCACTAAAACATGGACGTCGTGATCAATGCGTGTTGAGCAACAAAAGCTTCATCATATCGTGAACAAAGCAATCACTGGTGGTCGAAGGGAGAAATTTCGCACCCGCTATTTCGGTGTTTAGTTAAGACGCATTAACCCACATTGACGGAGACAAACAGCACACTGATCTTCGGAAAGCGACTCGACACACGCGGAACTCTGGTGTGGGGCATCCACTCGGTTGTTCCGTATTCTTCATATCATGCGGACAGCCCATGCAACTCCCTCAATATCCCTTGTCCATACTTCTATACTGATGTAACACAAATACTTTTATTATGAACTGGAATACATAGGTTTTGTTATGGCGGTAAGGAATACAGATAGACAGTAACGATCCGTGTTTTTTCCCACTCACTTAAAGTAACTGTCTTGCCAAAAACATCCGCAAATCATCTATTACATATAACTACGTTATTTCTCCCCTAATTCATCAGTTTTGAACTTCTCTGCGTCAAACTCCCCATGCTCCAATACTTCTAATTAAGCTTGGTTAAGTTTTCTGTAGGAATGAACCATTTGGGGAAAAGGTGCTACCTTTCCTTTTCTTTAATTTTTTTTTAACTGTGTTGCTGCTATAAAGGAAAGGGTAATTCAGCATGACCATCATTGACACATCAGTTTGTTCAGTGGTCTGTTGAATGGTATTATTTTACCATTCCGAAAAATGATAGTCGTGTGACATGTACATTCATTTTGATTACCATGACAACAGAACATGTGAATCGATGGCAGAAGTTGACCCACTGTGAACCGGCTAGTCAGAACTCTTTTAATGAGACACGCATACATAGAGATATACATATTTACATCTGAATTAATGTGCGTCTCAACCGTAACTTCAACATGCATTTACACTTAGCCATAATGGGACGCATGACGTTATTGTACGCATGACATAATCATTCATAGGCTCCAATAATGCTACAGAGCCACCCGGAGAGGCTCGTTTTACATATCCTGTGAACAGGGCTTATAAATATATACATATTATTTTAGCCTGTTAGTTATTTCTTAAAAATGTAATACAGGGTGGTGGTTTGTAGAATGTACTAGATAATGTATACATATTTGTGTATTAATTTATTTTCGCCATATTACATTACATTGACAGCTGATACATTTGAGATGCATTTCACATGCATGATCTCGTTCGTGTTTAAATTGCTAGGTTTTTATGCCTGAAGAATGAACGCGCGAATTTTATCTAGTTTAGATCTGTGTAACTGAAATCATTTTACGTTCCTTCGTGTTGTTTGGGGCGTGATCGAGACCGTTAACCGTTTTATCGCTCACCGTGACTCGTCAGTTTCATCACTGGTGGTCTGCGGGTCACTTCGACTACAGTTTTCACCGTTTTGTTATCGTGTGACGTGTATGTGTGTGTACCAGCTGTTGTTTTATGAACGTATGTAGCCGCTTAATTATGTAGAAAGGCGGGGTGGGAAAAATGGGAAGGAGTCTCCAACAGCGAAATCGCATAGATCTGACGAAGGATGGCAATTTCAATGCGGGGGAGGGAGCTTTTTACTTGTTGGACATCTCTAGCGAGTGGAATAACACTTTATTTCCTCGCTAAATTGAGATTTGAAGTACGCGCGCGTTCACTATCAATAAATGTTGGTTATACCTTTTTTTCAATATATATTAAACATTAAAGAATATATGATGACGTGCAATAAAGTATTTATCGTTGTAAATGCATTCAGTCGTGGTTTCCCCTTTATTCCCATCCGTGTGTTATCGTTCATGGCATGTCTTACTTCACCCCCTGCCCCCCAGGAAGCGTCCTACGTAGCTCATTAGACCAACCTGCACTGAGGATCAGCCTTGGAATATATTAAAGATGTCAACTGCTAAGATTCAAATTTGCTTTGGACACTTACTATGTTTATCGAAGCTTTGTAATCTATTTAGGATAATCGGCTTAATTAAAAACGTTTCGGGACTTAATTTAGTGCCGTTAATTAAGCGACTGCGTATGTAATTAAAGCTCATTTCGTATTCTGCGACTATGCTGAATAGATGACTTAATTAACGAGTCTTCGATACCTTTACTAAATCAGGATAAGTTGCCTATTAACCCCAACAGCACAAGTCCTTCCAGGTAGATGTACATAAGTTTGTATCGGCCATTCAGAAAAAAACGCCTTTTAACCGCGCCTATATCTCGAACGTGGGATTCCGAGAGCGCAGATTACAGGAGATACGTGAATAAAGGAACTTAGGACCTGCCAGTTCTATAACTATACAGCCCTAGCTAGACCTGTCAGTATTACGACTACAGCCCTGGACCTGTCAGTATTACGACTACAGCCTTGGACCTGTCAGTATTATGACTACAGCCCTGGACCTGTCAGTATTATGACTACAGCCCTGGACCTGTCAGTATTATGACTACAGCCCTGGACCTCTCAGTATTATGACTACAGCCCTGGACCTGTCAGTATTATGACTACAGCCCTGGACCTGTCAGTATTACGACTACAGCCCTGGACCTGTTAGTATATGACGACTACAGCCCTGGACCAGTCAGTATTATGACTACAGCCCTGGCACTGTCAGTATTACAACTACAGCCCTGGACCTGTCAGTATTACGACTACAGCCCTGGACCTGTCAGTATTATGACTACAGCCCTGGACCTGTCAGTATTATGACTACAGCCCTAGCTGGACCTGTCAGTATTATGACTACAGCCCTGGACCTGTCAGTATTATGACTACAGCCCTGGACCTGTCAGTATTATGACTACAGCCCTGGACCTGTCAGTATTATGACTACAGCCCTAGCTGGACCTGTCAGTATTATGACTACAGCCCTGGACCTGTCAGTATTTTGACTACAGCCCTGGACCTGTCAGTATTATGACTACAGCCCTAGCTGGACCTGTCAGTATTATGACTACAGCCCCGGAACTGTCAGTATAATGACCAGAGCCCTGGACCTGTCAGTATTACGACTACAGCCCTGGACCTGTTAGTATATGACGACTACAGCCCTGGACCAGTCAGTATTATGACTACAGCCCTGGACCTGTCAGTATTATGACTACAGCCCTGGACCTGTCAGTATTATGACTACAGCCCCGGACCTGTCAGTATTATGACTACAGCCCTGGACCTGTCAGTATTATGACTACAGCCCCGGACCTGTCAGTATTATGACTACACCCCTGGACCTGTCAGTATTACGACTACAGCCCTGGACCTGTCAGTATTACGACTACAGCCCTGGACCTGTCAGTATTATGACTACAGCCCTGGACCAGTCAGTATTATGACTACACCCCTGGACCTGTCAGTATTATGACTACACCCCTGGACCTGTCAGTATAATGACTACACCCCCGGACCTGTCAGTATTATGACTACAGCCCTGGACCTGTCAGTATTATGACTACAGCTCTGGACCTGTCAGTATTACGACTACAGCCCTGGACCTGTCAGTATTATGAGTACAGCCCTGGACCTGTCAGTATTATGACTACATCCCTGGATCTGTCAGTATTATGACTACAGACCTGGACCTGTCAGTATTATGACTACATCCCTGGATCTGTCAGTATTATGACTACAGACCTGGACCTGTCAGTATTATGACTACAGCTCTGGACCTGTCAGTATTACGACTACAGCCCTGGACCTGTCTGTATTACGACTACAGCCCTGGACCTGTCAGTATTACAACTACAGCCCTGGACCTGTCAGTATTACGACTACAGCCCTGGACCTGTCAGTATTACAACTACAGCCCTGGACCTGTCAGTATTACAACTACAGCCCTGGACCTGTCAGTATTACGACTACAGCCCTGGACCTGTCAGTATTACGACTACAGCCCTGGACCTGTCAGTATTATGACTACAGCCCTGGACCTGTCAGTATTATGACTACAGCCCTGGACCTGTCAGTATTATGACTACACCCCTGGACCTGTCAGTATTATGACTACAGCCCTGGACCAGTCAGTATTATGACTACAGCCCTGGACCTGTCAGTATTATGAGTACACCCCTGGACCTGTCAGTATTATGACTACAGCCCTGGACCTGTCAGTATTATGACTACACCCCTGGACCTGTCAGTATTATGACTACAGCCCTAGCTGGACCTGTCAGTATTATGACT
This sequence comes from Arenicola marina, assembly GCA_964019135.1. Lineage (NCBI taxonomy): Eukaryota > Metazoa > Annelida > Polychaeta > Arenicolidae > Arenicola > Arenicola marina. The sequence continues at coordinate 3,353,137 of OZ025257.1, read as the reverse complement.
ACAGACCTGGACCTGTCAGTATTATGAGTACACCCCTGGACCTGTCAGTATTAGGACTACAGCCCTGGACCTGTCAGTAACGACTACAGCCCTGGACCTGTCAGTATTATGACTACATCCCTGGATCTGTCAGTATTATGACTACAGACCTGGACCTGTCAGTATTATGACTACATCCCTGGATCTGTCAGTATTATGACTACAGACCTGGACCTGTCAGTATTATGACTACATCCCTGGATCTGTCAGTATTATGACTACAGACCTGGACCTGTCAGCTTTATGACTACAGCTCTGGACCTGTCAGTATTACGACTACAGCCCTGGACCTGTCTGTATTACGACTACAGCCCTGGACCTGTCAGTATTACGACTACAGCCCTGAACCTGTCAGTATTACAACTACAGCCCTGGACCTGTCAGTATTACAACTACAGCCCTGGACCTGTCTGTATTACGACTACAGCCCTGGACCTGTCAGTATTACAACTACAGCCCTGGACCTGTCAGTATTACGACTACAGCCCTGGACCTGTCAGTATTACAACTACAGCCCTGGACCTGTCAGTATTACAACTACAGCCCTGGACCTGTCAGTATTACGACTACAGCCCTGGACCTGTCAGTATTACGACTACAGCCCTGGACCTGTCAGTATTACAACTACAGCCCTGGACCTGTCAGTATTACGACTACAGCCCTGGACCTGTCAGTATTACGACTACAGCCCTGGACCTGTCAGTATTATGACTACAGCCCTAGCTGGACCTGTCAGTATTATGACTACAGACCTGGACCTGTCAGTATTATGAGTACACCCCTGGACCTGTCAGTATTAGGACTACAGCCCTGGACCTGTCAGTATTATGACTACATCCCTGGATCTGTCAGTATTATGACTACAGACCTGGACCTGTCAGTATTATGACTACATCCCTGGATCTGTCAGTATTATGACTACAGACCTGGACCTGTCAGTATTATGACTACATCCCTGGATCTGTCAGTATTATGACTACAGACCTGGACCTGTCAGTTTTATGACTACAGCTCTGGACCTGTCAGTATTACGACTACAGCCCTGGACCTGTCTGTATTACGACTACAGCCCTGGACCTGTCAGTATTACAACTACAGCCCTGGACCTGTCAGTATTACGACTACAGCCCTGAACCTGTCAGTATTACAACTACAGCCCTGGACCTGTCAGTATTACAACTACAGCCCTGGACCTGTCAGTATTACGACTACAGCCCTGGATCTGTCAGTATTACGACTACAGCCCTGGACCTGTCAGTATTACAACTACAACCCTGGACCTGTCAGTATTATGACTACAGCCCTGGACCAGTCAGTATTATGACTACACCCCTGGACCTGTCAGTATTATGACTACAGCCCTGGACCAGTCAGTATTATGACTACACCCCTGGACCTGTCAGTATTATGACTACAGCCCTGGACCAGTCAGTATTATGACTACAGGCCTGGACCTGTCAGTATTACGACTACAGCCCTGGACCTGTCAGTATTATGACTACAGACCTGGACCTGTCAGTATTATGACTACATCCCTGGACCTGTCAGTATTATGACTACAGACCTGGACCTGTCAGTATTATGACTACAGCCCTGGACCTGTTAGTATATGACGACTACAGCCCTGGACCTGTCAGTATTATGAGTACACCCCTGGACCTGTCAGTATTATGACTACAGACCTGGACCTGTCAGTATTATGACTACATCCCTGGATCTGTCAGTATTATGACTACAGACCTGGACCTGTCAGTATTATGACTACATCCCTGGACCTGTCAGTATTATGACTACAGACCTGGACCTGTCAGTATTATGACTACATCCCTGGATCTGTCAGTATTATGACTACAGACCTGGACCTGTCAGTATTATGACTACATCTCTGGATCTGTCAGTATTATGACTACAGACCTGGACCTGTCAGTATTATGACTACAGCTCTGGACCTGTCAGTATTACGACTACAGCCCTGGACCTGTCTGTATTACGACTACAGCCCTGGACCTGTCAGTATTACAACTACAGCCCTGGACCTGTCAGTATTACGACTACAGCCCTGGACCTGTCAGTATTACAACTACAGCCCTGGACCTGTCAGTATTACAACTACAGCCCTGGACCTGTCAGTATTACGACTACAGCCCTGGACTTGTCAGTATTACGACTACAGCCCTGGACCTGTCAGTATTACGACTACAGCCCTGGACCTGTCAGTATTACAACTACAGCCCTGGACCTGTTAGTATATGACGACTACAGCCCTGGACCTGTCAGTATTACGACTACAGCCCTGGCACTGTCAGTATTACAACTACAGCCCTGGACCTGTCAGTATTACGACTACAGCCCTGGACCTGTCAGTATTATGACTACAGCTCTGGACCTGTCAGTATTATTACTACAGCCCTGGACCTGTCAGTATTGCGACTACAGCCCTGGACCTGTCAGTATTATGACTACAGCTCTGGACCTGTCAGTAATATTACTACAGCCCTGGACCTGTCAGTATTGCGACTACAGCCCTGGACCAGTCAGTATTACGACTACAACCCTGAACTTGTCAGTATTATGACTACATCCCTGGATCTGTCAGTATTATGATTACAGCCCTGGACCTGTCAGTATTATGACTACAGGCCTAGCTGGACCTGTCAGTATTATGACTACAGCCCCGGAACTGTCAGTATAATGACCACAGCCCTGGACCTGTCAGTATTACGACTACAGCCCTGGACCTGTTAGTATATGATGACTACAGCCCTGGACCAGTCAGTATTATGACTACAGCCCTGGCACTGTCAGTATTACAACTACAGCCCTGGACCTGTCAGTATTACGACTACAGCCCTGGACCAGTCAGTATTATGACTACAGCCCTGGCACTGTCAGTATTACAACTACAGCCCGGGACCTGTCAGTATTACGACTACAACCCTGAACTTGTCAGTATTATGACTACATCCCTGGATCTGTCAGTATTATGACTACAGCCCTGGACCTGTCAGTATTATGACTACAGCTCTGGACCTGTCAGTATTATGACTACAGGCCTAGCTGGACCTGTCAGTATTATGACTACAGCCCCGGAACTGTCAGTATAATGACCACAGCCCTGGACCTGTCAGTATTACGACTACAGCCCTGGACCTGTTAGTATATGACGACTACAGCCCTGGACCAGTCAGTATTATGACTACAGCCCTGGCACTGTCAGTATTACAACTACAGCCCTGGACCTGTCAGTATTATGACTACAGCTCCGGACCTGTCAGTATTATGACTACAGGCCTAGCTGGACCTGTCAGTATTATGACTACAGCCCCGGACCTGTCAGTATAATATGACCACAGCCCTGGACCTGTCAGTATTATGACTACAGGCCTAGCTGGACCTGTCAGTATTATGACTACAGCCCCGGAACTGTCAGTATAATGACCACAGCCCTGGACCTGTCAGTATTACAACTACAGCGCTGGACCTGCTAGTATACTACGACTACAGCTCTGGACCTGTCAGTATTACAACTACAGCCCTGGACCTGTCAGTATTACGACTACAGCCCTGGACATGTCAGTATTATGACTACAACTCTGGACCTGTCAGACTGTTACTTAATTGGGAGTGAGTACAGCTTAATTTAGCGTAGAATTCTGAATTTCGAGTAGTTAGTCAACCGCGCTTGAGCTGAATTAGACAACTAGTGTAGCAGATATGGATCATGATGTTATAACGTCACGGGGATGAATACGGTCAAGTCAGTTATGTGCCACTAAACGTGCTTGATAAAACACAATAATGACTGGTGAAATGCTGGAATGGAACTGTTCATTTTGATATAGGCACGAAAACCAGCATATATGCTGTACAGTCACTACGGGATCTTATCGAGACCCCACGAGAAAGGGATACTTATGCTCTACGTCAATGCGTAGCATCAACGGCCTGTACGTGATGCCTACCTTCCGGTTGTTCGCCTTCACTTGCTTCACAAACAAGATGGGCTAAAATTGTCCGTTGATGCACAACTAACCATTGGAGTTCTGTGCATATCAGAATTATAATCGTCCGAGTAGATTTATGAAATATATGAGCGGTTAGACTGTTGATAAACCAGAATGCGGTTGTCTCATAAGTGACTGTCAGGCTATAGATCTAATGTGTTGCTTGGCTGGTGCCTGGCCCCAAGCAGTGTGGCAGCAAGTCTATCCCCCTGGCGGAGACCCAGTGCTCAGCGAAATGTGTTGCGCGGGGTTTTCCATGTCGTATGACGTAATAATAGGACTGTACAGTCGCTACGTACGGGATCTTATCGAGACCCCACGAGACAGAGAAACTTATACTCTACGACAATGCCTAGCATCAACGGCCTGTACGTGCTGCCTACCTTCCGCTTGATTGCCTTCACTCGCTTCACACACAAAATCGGCTAAAGCTGTCCTTGGATGCACAACTAACCACTGAAGTTCTGTGTATGTCAGAATTATAACCATCCGAGTAGACTTGTGTAATATATGAGCGGTTAGACAGTTGATAAACCAGAATGCGGTTATCTCATGAGTGACATGTCTCGTGTCAGTGTCAAGCGATCTAATGTGCTGCGCGGGGTTTTTCATGTCATATGACGTAATAATGTCTGCGTGCGGTTACGTAACAACGCTCCTTATGTGGAATGACCAGGCGAAGACAATGGTGCTCGGTTTGTCGCAGAAATGTAAACATCGATGATTTGCCTCCAAATACAACGCTTTCAACAGTCTCATGGAATGAATCACATGCATTATGGGGAGATAAATGTCTTGTCTTTAACTATATTATGATTTTATAGTTAGGAATGCCTGGACCAAAGCAAACAAAAAATAGTTTTACATCCACTCGATTATTCACGCACAAACCGCGCAGCCGGCTGGTTCCCAACACTCAAACGTTGACTACAATGAGTGCGGATCACACAGCTGTAGCAAGGCACCAGCGTGATGCTCACTCGTTCTATTAAGAGCACGTGTTTTTTTGTTGGTCCCCAAAAGACCTAAACCGGAAATAGAACCCGCGAGAACTGTACAGCCCTATTACCATGACTCGCATGTCTGCGCGCAGTATCTATGTCAGACATGGCGCACCTGACATTGCGTCAAACCTGTAGCGCACAAATGTCCCAAATTAATATCGAAGTGGTGGTAATTAAACTTCCGTTTATGAATCGAATAGACGATCAATCTTGTGTGCAATTAATATATATATATATATATAACAAAACAAGAGATAATTTACACAAAACTCTAAGAAACTCGAATCGGATGAGTCCCCTCCCCCTCCCCCCTCCCCCCTAACGCACACACACCGGTCGCTCACAGCTAGGGGCCCTGAGGAGGGTGGGGGGGGGGGGGTTGCGCCATGTCGCATGTCGATTTTAAGAAAAGGTCCATATGTCGCATTTCGATTTTAAGAAGAGGTCCATGCATGTCGCATGTCAATTCGAAGGAAAGGTCCATCTCGTTTGTCGCTAAGTCTGGATGTCGTATGCGATTTTAAGGCACCCCAATGTGGCGTTAATTGTCGATTTAAACAAATTGCCGTGTCGAAGAAGGCGATTTGGGGCGTTACAGCTGTAAACAAAGAATTAGAAAATGCGACAATTCGACTTTTTTTTCAGATAAGACCATTTTTTATGTTGATGCTCCATTTGGCAACTATGTCAGTCCAACGTTCAATGTGCCGCCATCAGACCACACAACAAACCCTCGGCGTTCTCGTCACTCCCCAGCAAACACATAACGTCTTTGGAACGTTTCTACAACGGTTATAACGTAATTAAAACCATTTTAAAACGTTAAAAAAAATTCCGATAAGCGGAATGCAAAACTCGAGAAATGATAACTCACAAAACGGCACTGAAGCGAGCATATATCTACACGTATAGGGGTATAGGGGTGCGTACAGTATGCTGTGTCGCTTTTTCAAAATTCTCAGCGTAGAATGTCGATTTTTACCGAAGTCCCGTGTCGTTTTTTTTTCAAAAATCGGTGTCGATGTCGCTTTTTCAGATCCCCAGCGTCGGAATTTGGGGATCAATATCGAATGTTTATTTTTAACATATACCTGTGTCGCGTGTCGCCCCTTCCAAACCCTTACGTATACGCCCAGCTGAGATCTGATGCTGGCTCCTCCGTGATCAGATGATAGGAAATAACACTTACCATAATAATGCCACACCACAGGAAGACATAAACATGGTTCAACTGAGAAATAATTACCTGCGCTCAACCATTTTGCAGAGCAACGGAGGTCAGATTCTATTGTACCGAGTATATACTGCCATTATATGTCTCGACATAACGCCATTATATCATGAAATCGGAAATAACAGACGGACATTGGAGCGTAGCCAACGCTGAAATGGTCCTTTGTCCCACGACCCTGAACTCGACAGACTTCTGTGTGTCTACCTTGTGACGAAACGGCAGTAACTCATCCTGATGTGATCAAGGTCATGATACTATTTTTAAAGTGCGACTAAAGGGAGCAAAACAACATTGAACCCGCGAATATTGAAACTGGTTACCACTTTTTATTTTAGTTTCTTTTAACGACCAATGGTTGAATATTCATGATCGTCTTTCACCATTGCGCTTTATGTTGTGCAGGATGGGGTAGCAACGATGAGATCAATCTTAGCATCCCGCAGTCAAGACAATATACTAAGTATTTTGTTTACGTCTATTAATAATAGTTAACTGACTAATTATTAATTAATTTTAAAACTGAAAACAGTTGATCTTCAACAAATACTCAATTTGACGCTCCCATATATTTGTCACTGGTCCCTCAAGAAGCAAAAATTACATCACTGATGATTCTCATAAAACCACTTAGATGCAGGTATAGATATTGTCGAAGGTGCCGGTAGCCCAGATAGCATGCTAACGTTAATAAGGTTAGCGTTAGATTGTGGTTTGCATGGTTGATATATGGTTGCCGGTTAACTGACAACGTTCCTGCTACGTTACATTAACGTTTGCAAGAAACGGTTGCCTCATGACAAAATATCAACGTTAAATTAACCTTTATTTTTTGTTCACGAATAAACGTTTTCAAGTTTAAAACTGCATGTGGAGTTGTTTCGCTGTTTTTGAATGCCAAATTTGCGTATAAGAACACACACCTAAGGCCTTAAGGTTCATAACAGACCATAAACACCTACCATATCGCTCACCAATTATCTGCCAATGAGCAAAACATTTCAAATTCATGAATTAAAGACAAAATTATGAAATTAAGACTTGTGCTGATTTGAAACGTCATAAACGTGCGTACACAAGTCGTTTACCGGTGCCACCGACAGAGGGCCCAAGCGCTAAATTATATGAGACAATAGAAGCATCCGGAGCGCCACTTTTTCTTTGGCGGTGGCCGTTGACACTGCTTGTGATCCGCAAAGGTAACATTTCCTGTTTATGTTTATTTTGGTACAGCCGTTGCAACGTTCAGCTCCACATGTAGCTTTAACTAAAAATTAACGTTAAAAAAAACGTTTACAAAAAAAATAAGGTTACAGCCGAAACGTGATAAACATATCGAAAAATATTGGGCAAATAAAGTATTATTCATTTCAATAATAATAATTTTCGAACAAAAGTTTGGGGGTTATAAGTCACGTAGAAATTAACTTTGCCTTTATATTTATTTTTAAACCATTGATACAGGTCTAATATAAAGCCGGCTTCGGTAGCGCAGGGGTTAGCGTGCGTGTCTTGTAATCTCGCGACCGGGAATGAACTTTCGGAGCTGGCTTGTGCCAATGGTGACCAACCTGGGGCCACCGTTTCGAGAAATGCGCAGTGACACAGGGTGTACAGCGGCAGGAAGGCCGACTTTTACCGATCGTCACCGTTAGATCGATATTCGTTTAAAAATGGTTTACGTTTAAAATTCGTTTAAAAAATGGCTAGCGTTAAAATGCAAACGATAAATCAATGAGCAAAATTACGTTAGAATAACTTATCATATAAACGTAGCTGCTAACGTTCATCTAACGTTAAGTTAACGTTGGCATGCTATCTGGGAGATACAGCGACAGACATGTATTTAACACGTATTGTGACTCGTACGTATTTAAATATAATATACTAAGAAACAATTATTAATTTACGAGTCTCATCTATGAGGCATCTATGAAAGATAATTAACTATGGGCGAGTAATCACCGACAAAATGTTATTAATTGAAAGTATAGCATTATATCTACAGCATAAAGATGCCAATAATAACCAGATAATTGTAACTGGTCATAATACACCGACCGACAGAACTTGTAACTGTATTATCATAACGCAGCGACAACAGAAGTCCTATTACACTAAAAAGATAACGTAAACGAGTGTCACCATTAACGCACCTATAGTTCTTTATAACTGAGACCGCCTCGGTGCTCTGGCTGAAATTACAGACCCCTATGCTCCAATTATATAATTTCTCGATCTCATTCGAATTATCTATTTTATATCAGAGCAAATATGTGTAGGCATACGCATTATACATGTATTTTTATGCAAATATCTACACATGATTTATCAAGAATACTGCCATAGTTAGGGCCCGATAGGGGCTTTTTCGACACGGCGACACGGCGATTTTTAAAATCGACAACGCGACATTGGGGTTGTCTTAGAATCGACATACGACATAAGACTTAATTATAGCGACACGCGACATGGACCTTTTCTTAAAATCGACACGCGACATGGACCTTTTCTTAAAATCGACACGCGACATGGACCTTTTTCTTAAAATCGACACGCGACATGGCTACCCCCCCTCAGGGGCCCTATACTATACTATTGTAACTATAGGCTATAGTTACAATGATGCTATTGAGTTAATGTGATGGGGTCAGTTACACCCACGCCACGGGTGATTAGCGCCATCTCGCGAGTGGCTCCATCACTAGTCGAGGCCTTTATTGTTGCACAATGAAAAGTATTTAGTTTACGTGTATTGGGAATAGGGCTGTACAGTTCTCGCGGTTTCTATTTCCGGTTTAGGTCTTTTGGGGACCAACAAAAAAACACGTGCTCTTAGAACGAGTGCGCATCACGCTGGTGCCTTGCTGCAACTGCGTGACTCGCACTCATTGTAGTCAACGTTTTAGTGTTGGGAACCGGCCGGGTGCGCGGTTTGTGCGTGAAAAATCGAGTGGGTGTGAAACTATTTTTTGTTTGCTTTGGTCCAGGCATGGCTAACTATAAAATAATAATATCATTAAAGATAAGACATTTATCTCTCCATAATGCATGTGGTCCCTTCGATGAGGCTGTTGGAAGCGTTGTATTTTGAGCCAAATCATCGATGTTTACAGTTCTACGACAGACGGAGCGCCATTGTCCTCACCTGCTCAGTCCATATAAGGAGCGTTGTTACGTAACCATACATACCGCGCGCAGACACGCGCGTCATGATGATTATTACGTCATACGACATGGAAAACCCCGCGCAGCACGTTAGATCGCCTGACACTGACAGTCACTCATGAGACAACCGCATTCTGGTTTATCAACTGCCTAACCGCTCATACATTACATAAATCTACTCGGATGGTAATAAATCGGATATGCACATAACTTCTGTGGTTATTTGTGCTTCCAAGGACAGCCTTAGCCGATCTTGTGTGTGAGGTGAGTGAAGGCAAACAACCGGAAGGTAGGCAGCACGTACAGGCCGTTGATGCTAGGCATTGACGTAGAGCATAGGTATCCCTGTCTCGTGGGGTCTCGATAAGATCCCGAAGTGACTGTACAGCCCTATAAGATGGAAGATGGTTAATGTTGATTGTTCGGGTAAAACTGTTGTTTTCAGTATTTAGTGTAGCTCAGCGACCTTGACCCTCATCCCATGTGGACTCTTTTGAGTTCTCCCACTTGTTGTTTGTTGCTGTCAACTTCAAATCCTTGTCTCTCACACTCACATGTGTGATTTGTTCGGCACTGTGTTGTCATTGGTTATGATACATAGCCTCAATTGAATTCGGAAATGGGTAAAACAAAGAACAAACGCTTTAAAGCTTCCAAGGCCCAGCCAACGGGGTTGTCCAGTGTTCACGATCTCGAGCAGCAGTTTGAATTGACGATGGGGGACATGTCTTGTTCCAATGGGGATTCCGTGAGCAATACTGTACTGGCCTTAGTTGACAAGGTATGTATCACAGGCGCTGCAATATCATGCCAGAATCAGAGCCATGTTGATGTGGTTGGCTGTCATAAGAGGGAGTTGTGTGATATCTCTCGGCCTTGGCCCAAGTGCCCAAGCCCGCTTCTTTAGGGGCACAACGGTAACAATGTTAAAATCCCTCGATGTTAGTAGGGAATCGACTGTAGCTTTTATTATAATGTGTGCTCAAAACAATCATAGTGTTTACATATTTTATATACCTTGTTCTATCATCTGACATCAATAAAGTGTGTCGACACTAGGTTGTTTCGATTATATTTGTTGTGAAGAAACGTTGGACCACACAACTGTTCTCAACCAGCCGTCCGCCATTTGTTTTTGGCGGATGCTGGTACCTGTGAATGTAACTTGGTTCCCTCCTCTCCGTTATCATATGACTCTGCGCTAGAGAGCCTTGTCAGTCACTCACTTTGAACTTAAGGACAACAGCAGCGCCCTCTTTCACAGGTCATTGACTGTTACAAAGTTTGGGACCCAGGCTACAAATGGTTCAAATGGTGGGGGGATTCGCCAGGTGGCGCTGCATTAGCCCCATCAGATGGCTTGTTATAGATTTTATATTGTTCGATGTCCATAACAGCCACACCGTAGGTCCTCATGTTTGGTCCCAATCACCGTGAGAGGTCCACTTTATAAGTTGCTAGAAGTTTATATACAAAACACTCACCTTTAATTCTTACTTTTTTAGGTTCCAGAACATTATGTTCCAGGAGTGTCTGACAGAAATAAGTTTCCTGCTACTAATACTCACTCAATTCTTTTATTTGGTCTGTTAGCAACTTTTGCTGACAAGTTTTGTTGTCTTGTATTGTGTCGTCTCACGAGACCGCTAGGTGTCACTCGTTTCTTCCGGTAAACGCCCTCTGGCGAACTGGCTGCACATTTCCCAAAGACCTGGTTCCAACACTCTTTCTGTTTATTAACAGTGACACATGTTTTTCTGTCAGGTGTACAGAAAACAGGTGAGTAGATACTTGTCACTGTTGATAAACAGAACGGGAACCAGGTCTTTGACAAATGCGTAGCCAGTTAGCTAGAGGGCGTTGACCGGAAAGAAACTAGCGACATCTAGCGATCTTGTGGGACAAGACAACACAAGAAGATGGCAACGCTAGCCAGGAAAACTTGTTAGTGAACAAAATGAATGAGTTGAGCTAGTGTTAGTTGCATGAAACGTATTTCAGTCAGACACTCCTTGAGGATAATGCTCCTGAACTTAAACAACTAAAAATTAGAGGTAAGTGTTTCGTGTCAAAACCTCCAGCAACTTGTCGAGTGGACATCTCACCATTTTTTAGACTGAATATGGCGACCTACGCCGTGGCGGTAAGGACGGCCTATCAGTCTGCCGTAACCATTAACGCCATCAAACGGGGCTAGCGCTGCATATGCATGGCGGTTAGTAGGGAAAAGTCGCATGCTCCAACATTTGTTCGCGAAAATATGACCAACAATCTAGCGTTGACACACTTTCTTGATGTCAGAAGATAGAACAAGGTATATAGAATACGTAAACACTATGATTGTTTGAGCACACATTATAATAAAAGCTACAGTCGATTCCCTACTAACGTCGAAAGATATTAACATTGTTACCGTTGTGCCCCTAGAGAAGCGGGCTTGCCTGGGGGCACTTGCGCCAACTCTCAGCCCAGCTCTCTGTAATTTGACAAATTAAATGCAGTCCGCTCCCAACTCGGATATGTCGCGCACCTTGTTACACAGAGTCTAGTGTGGCTAGACTAGACCCTCTGTGGACCCTGCCAAGGACCTACACTTGCATACAGAGATCAAGGGCCAGGAACTGACCCAGAAAGTTTTTGGTAACTCTAACCATGACCACTCACTTTCCAGGACGTTCGGGGTGAAAAGTCAAAAGTGATGCGCCAAAGGGATAATCCCATTGGCGCAGGTTGTTTTTGGTCTATTTATGTTGCATTGGAATGATATTGAGATACTACAGTTAAAAATGGTTTCATGATATATATCATGTGTTCCTAGGTCTATGACCTATTTGTTATAATATTCATGTTCTCATATGTTTTTTATAGCTTCAAAGTCCAAGTGCTGAAGAAAAAGAATGTTCATTGGCATCAATAGCCAACTTGGTGTCTCAGCCAGGTAGTGTCGTCCAGTTTTTGAAAGCTGACCTGGTCAAAGTGGGTGGCCCTCTCCTAGTGGACCCCTCCTTACCTGTCAGGCATGCAATGCTTGGCGCCTTCAGGTAAAGTTATTACCTGGAACTTGAATATTTTTCAGGTTATCTGTCATTATATTTCAGACCATATTATTTGTTTTGTTTCTAACATTTTACTGAATATTGCTTGACATCTTTCATAAGCAATTTATGCAACTGGTTCCCAGGTTCGATCAGTTCAATAATAAATTAATGCCCATGTACAACTGTATTTGTGGTCTTTAAATGGTATAATAATATATATTATGATAAACTACCAATATTGTATCGCAGTTTCAAGAAGGTAGTCTGTTGGTTGGTGATTTATTTGCCTTGGAGGCCTTAAGGCCCAAATGACATGATATATAATCATACGCACAGTTTTGCAGTTATTTAAAGAACATACATTTAGTTGTTGTGATTAGGTATGTCATGTATAATTGTGTTGCAGAAATCTGACAGTAGATGGTGGTCCTGATGTATGTGATAAAATGGTTTCTGATGATATCATGACCCCTTTGATGGCATTACTGCAACAGGTAAATGTTCAAGATGTAGGTAGTAGAAAGGTTATCTATGTGATGTGCAATGAAAAATGCCTGCGTTAAAGACGCAAATAAGAATAAATATGTGTATTTATAAAAAAAACATATTTGCAATCAAGACACAGTGCTCGGTAGCGGTTAACCAACCCAGAATGAGTCTGGAATGAGTGACTATATAGTCCAGTAGAAAAAGACACAAATGTACCTGAGCTGAGACATTTACTTTTATGATTTCAATGATTGTAAATGTCTAAATAGGACACTTTTAAGCTTATCAAGATGTTTTTAATACAAAATCTGCTCTTTGATATCCTTAGTAATATTAACAGTTGAGGTTTTAGTGGAATGATCTGCTTTCTATTTGGAGTAGTAACTAAACAGAGTAGAGGTGTAGACATAGTGGTAAATACATATAGAGTATCGATAAATTAAGATATCACTTTATGTGCTTGGTAACTTTAACATGGGTTGTTAACTGTTCTGTTTTAGTACCAGAATGCAGAGAAGTCTGGAACCTTTGCAGGCAATGATGATGTTGAGGTGGACATTTTATATCAAGCGGTACATCTTCTCTGGAACTTATGGTATGTTGACATTTTCAATTGTTTTATCATGTCATCATAAAAGAAAGGGGGCCGGCGCGACAGCTCAGTGGGCTAGAGCGCTCGCATTGAGTGCTCTGGTCACCTGAGAGCCTAACGGCACGTGGGTCGGTGGTTCGGTGTGCTTCCAGTTGGACGACTTCCACTTGGACGACACCCCATTTTGGTACTTCCAGTTAGACGACTTCCACTTGGACGACACCCCATTTTGGTACTTCCAGTTGGACGACTTCCAGTTAGACGACAATATATATAAATACGTTAGGTATCGCAAAATAAGCAATTCATATAGATGCATTATGATTAGTAAGACTATTTGAGAGGTTTGCAGATAAAATTGGGACAGTTTGAAGAATAGTACAATTTTTTCGGCGTGTCGTCTAAGATTTAACTTGACTGTGTTGTGGCCGACCGCCATTGCGTTGGCGTCGTGTTACATCATATATTATATATAAATGCGTTTTGGTATCACAATATACTCAATTCATATAGATGCATCTTGATTAGTATGACTATTTGAGAGGTGTGCAGATAAAATTAGGACAGTTTGAAGAATAGTACAACCATTTTTTCGGCGTGTCGTCTAAGATTTAGCGTCACTCTGTTGTTGCGGCCGCCATTGCGTTGGCGTCGTGTTACATCATATATTATATATAAATGCGTTTTGGTATCACAATATAATCAATTCATATAGATGCATCATGATTAGTATGACTATCTGAGAAGTTTGCAGATAAAATTGGGACAGTTTGAAGAATAGTACAATTTTTTCGGCGTGTCGTCTAAGATTTAGCGTCACTCTGTTGATGCTGCCGCAATTGCGTTGGTGTCGTGTTATTCTTACAAAGAGGTGTGAACGACACCTGCTCCTTTGATGTTCAAGATGGAATATTGGCGGCCTTTCCGCTTTCACACCTCAATTTATACACTTGAGACCTCCAGCTTGTAAGTTAATAATGTTTGATGTGGCTTGGGATTAACATAACGGAATACAATTGAGTTCTTATTGCACTTTTTATTTGACAAAGACCATTGATAAACATATTTCAATTGTGAAAACGTATGTGGCACAAACAAATCTATCTAATTCACACCTCCAGCTTTGAAGTGTATTTTCCTAATTGCACTCAACTGTCAACATCATTTGCGTATGTCCATGTCATCGCTTTATAAAAAAACCTGTGATTGCAATTGTCAACAGCTGACCTGGCTTGTGATATGCCTGTGCGGATCGATGCATCTTACTGAATATATAATCTTGAGCACAGCATCTTGAGCACATCGGCATCCTAAAAGAGTATATTAGGGGTTGTTTATCAGATGGAAATCATTCTGTCGCCATATATTTACTATGGAGGACGCAACTGCAACCATTGTGAAGAAGCATCGCGGGGTGAATTTGCTGTACAAAGATTATCGCCACGAGAAAGATCGTGTTCATGGAAACAAGCAGCATTTGCGGTGTGTTCTTCGTGGATGCCCTGGTCGACTGCTAACTACTGGCGAAGGCAGTAGTGTGAATGTGCTTTCCGCGAAGGATCATAGCCATATTCCAGATGAAGAAGGATTGGCGTCCACAGCCGCAAAGTGTGACCACTGTCAGCTAGCAGCAGAAGATTTGGTTACACCGCTCATGTATGTTAATCACAAGCCACATCAAACATTATTAACTTACAAGCTGAAGGTCCCAAGTGTATAATTCAAGAGGTGTGAAAGCGGAAAGGCCGCCAATATTCCATCTTGAACATCAAATGAGCAGGTGTCGTTCACACCTCTTTGTAAGAATAACACGACTCCAACGCAATGGCTGTCGGCAACAACACATGCAGTGACGCTAAATCGTAGACGACACGCCGAAACAATGGTTTTACTATTCTTCAAACTGTCCCAATTTTATCTGCAAACCTCTCAAATAGTCATAATAATCATGATGCATCTATATGAATTGAGTATATTGTGATACCAAAACGCATTTATATATAATATATGATGTAACACGACGCCAACGCAATGGCGGTCGGCCACAACACAGTGAAGCTAAATCGTAGACGACACGCCGAAAACATGCTTGTACCTTTCTTCAAACTGTCCTAATTTTATCTGCAAAATTCTCAAATAGTCACACTAACCATGATGCATCGATATGAATTCCTTATATCACGATACCTAACCTATTTATATATAATGTCGTCTAACTGGAAGTCGTCCAACTGGAAGTAATCCGGTGGTTCGAGCCCTGCTGTGTCCTTGTCTGTGTGGTAGCAGGATAAAGATCCCATGTCTTTCTTCGTAAAGAGTAGGGGGTTACCCCCGGGGACATGGCTGCACTCTCCCTTCCTTCTTCCATTGACGCGATAGGAACAAAAGTGGTTAAAGCGTCCTGAATAACCAACCAACCAACCATAAAAGAAAGAGATTATAGTTAATTGTCCAATTGAAACTTAGCATATACACCGGAGATTACGGTAGTTCGCTCGATGATTTCAACTTAATACATTTTTGCATTCATTTAATTGTGGTACTGATCTTTTCAGTGTTGTTGCTATATTTCTTCAGTGAGAGCAGTGGTGTAGCTGTGAAGATTGCCACAAGACAAGAATCCCTCTTTCTTCTACTTCGGTCATACTTTGTTGCCCCTAATACTAGCGTTGAAAGCTCATTGGCTGCAGGTAACCACTGTCGTTTATATTATTATAATACTCCAGTATTTTGTATGATTGTTAAAATACGATATTAAAGCTACTTTCTTTAAAATATGAGAGTTCATTCTGAGGGAGGAGCGAAAACTTGTTGATTCTCGCACATTTCTGGCACATTCCGTATCAGTAGATAGGTTGTTAACTGCAGTAGGCATTATAAAATCGTCACTAAATACAGCAGTTAACAGTAACGATGGAATGAAG
The DNA here is from genome assembly GCA_964019135.1 of Arenicola marina. Classification (NCBI taxonomy): domain Eukaryota; kingdom Metazoa; phylum Annelida; class Polychaeta; family Arenicolidae; genus Arenicola; species Arenicola marina. The sequence continues at coordinate 3,336,648 of OZ025257.1, read as the reverse complement.
TTGTTATGTATACGAGTACGCCATACAAGTAGCTGACTCCATTTGTTTCGCTATCTTGATTACATGGATGTTGCAGGCCAGTGTTTGTACACCGTCACGGAAGACAACCCAGACGCTCATAAACAGTTGGCTAACAGCGAGACTCTGGCGTTGCTGAAGTCACTGTTGGCCGGTCCCGCTGACGACTCCAGACAGTTACTGCGGCAAACCTTGGCTGCAGGTACGAATGTGTACAACACGTTAATCGCCTAATCCCCAATATGTCGACAAAGACTCTTATAACAGGGGTATGTGCATGCCATTTAATGCGTGTGTATCTTGAACAGAACCCTGCCAACTAATATATATATATATATATATATAATATAAACTTAATTCATGCGAACTTAATTAATAATATGCTCAATTATGGAACCTAATTAATTATATACTCAATTATGGAACTTAATTAATATAAACTCAATTAAATATAAACTCAATTAAATATAAACTCAATTAAATATAAGTTCAATTAAATATAAGTTCAATTAAATATAAACTCAATTAAATATATGCTCAATTAAATATATGCTCAATTAAATATAAACTTAATTAAATATAAACTCAATTAAATATAAACTCAATTAAATATAAACTCAATTAAATATAAATTAAATATAAACTCAATTAAATATAAACTCAATTAAATATAAACTCAATTAAATATATGCTCAATTAAATATAAACTTAATTAAATATAAACTCAATTAAATATAATCTCAATTAAATATAAACTCAATTAAATGAACTATTAATATAAACATATTTAATATAGACGTATGTAATATAAACATATTTAATATAGACGTATCTAATATAGACGTATCTAATATAGACGTATCTAATATAGACTTATCTAATATAGACGTATCTAATATAGACGTATCTAATATAGACGTATCTAATATAGACTTATCTAATATAGACGTATCTAATATAGACGTATTTGATATAAAGTCAATTAATATCAACTTAATTATTATTAAGTTACTCTTAATTCCGCCCTGACTTCAGTGTTTAAGGCGCGTGTTTGTGTGCTGCCCCCCTCGCAGGCATTCTGTACAACCTGTGGGGTGGCCAGCTGGGTCACGACACTGGGGTCGCGGTCCACGAGGTCATCACGGTGCTGGCCAACACCCTGCGGCCGAACGCCGCGGACACCGTGCGAGAGACCAGCCAGCTACTTACCACTGTCACGGTCAGTACCTCACCGTGCCACGTGTCTTAATCCGTCCGTGGGAGGGAAGCCAACTTCTTACCACTGTCACGGTCATTACCTCACCGTGCCACGTGTCTTAATCCGTCCGTGGGAGGGAAGCCAGCTACTTACCACTGTCACAGTCAGTACCTCACCGTGCCACGTGTGTTAATCCGTCCGTGGGAGGGAAGCCAGCTTCTTACCACTGTCACAGTCAGTACCTCACCGTGCCACGTGTGTTAATCCGTCCGTGGGAGGGAAGCCAGCTACTTACAACTGTCACAGTCAGTACCTCACCGTGCCACGTGTGTTAATCCGTCCGTTGGAGGGAAGCCAGCTTCTTACCACTGTCACAGTCAGTACCTCACCGTGCCACGTGTGTTAATCCGTCCGTGGGAGGGAAGCCAGCTTCTTACCACTGTCACGGTCAGTACCTCCCCGTGCCACGTGTGTTAATCCGTCCGTGGGAGGGAAGCCAGCTTCTTACCACTGTCACGGTCAGTACCTCACCGTGCCACGTGTGTTAATCCGTCCGTGGGAGGGAAGCCAGCTACTTACCACTGTCACGGTCAGTACCTCACCGTGCCACGTGTCTTAATCCGTCCGTGGGAGGGAAGCCAGCTACTTACCACTGTCACAGTCAGTACCTCACCGTGCCACGTGTCTTAATCCGTCCGTGGGAGGGAAGCCAGCTACTTACCACTGTCACGGTCAGTACCTCCCCGTGCCACGTGTCTTAATCCGTCCGGGGGCGGGAAGCCAGCTACTTACCAATGTCACGGTCAGTACCTCACCGTGCCACGTGTGTTAATCCGTCCGTGGGAGGGAAGCCAGCTACTTACCACTGTCACAGTCAGTACCTCACCGTGCCACGTGTCTTAATCCGTCCGTGGGAGGGAAGCCAGCTACTTACCACTGTCACGGTCAGTACCTCACCGTGCCGCGTGTGTTAATCCGTCCGGGGGCGGGAAGCCAGCTACTTACCACTGTCACGGTCAGTACCTCCCCGTGCCACGTGTCTTAATCCGTCCGTGGGAGGGAAGTCAGCTACTTACCACTGTCACGGTCAGTACCTCCCCGTGCCACGTGTGTTAATCCGTCCGTGGGAGGGAAGCCAGCTTCTTACCACTGTCACGGTCAGTACCTCACCGTGCCACGTGTGTTAATCCGTCCGTGGGAGGGAAGCCAGCTACTTACCACTGTCACGGTCAGTACCTCACCGTGCCACGTGTCTTAATCCGTCCGTGGGAGGGAAGCCAGCTACTTACCACTGTCACAGTCAGTACCTCACCGTGCCACGTGTCTTAATCCGTCCGTGGGAGGGAAGCCAGCTACTTACCACTGTCACGGTCAGTACCTCCCCGTGCCACGTGTCTTAATCCGTCCGGGGGCGGGAAGCCAGCTACTTACCAATGTCACGGTCAGTACCTCACCGTGCCACGTGTGTTAATCCGTCCGTGGGAGGGAAGCCAGCTACTTACCACTGTCACAGTCAGTACCTCACCGTGCCACGTGTCTTAATCCGTCCGTGGGAGGGAAGCCAGCTACTTACCACTGTCACGGTCAGTACCTCACCGTGCCACGTGTGTTAATCCGTCCGGGGGCGGGAAGCCAGCTACTTACCACTGTCACGGTCAGTACCTCCCCGTGCCACGTGTCTTAATCCGTCCGTGGACGGGAAGCCAACTACTTACCACTGTCACGGTCAGTACCTCCCCGTGCCACATGTCTTAATCCGTCCGTGGGAGGGAAGCCAACTACTTACCACTGTCAGGGTCAGTACCTCACCGTGCCACGTGTGTTAATCCGTCCGTGGGAAGGAAGCCAGCTACTTACCACTGTCACAGTCAGTACCTCACCGTGCCACGTGTGTTAATCCGTCCGTGGGAGGGAAGCCAGCTACTTACCACTGTCACGGTCAGTACCTCACCGTGCCACGTGTGTTAATCCGTCCGGGGGCGGGAAGCCAGCTACTTACCACTGTCACGGTCAGTACCTCACCGTGCCACGTGTCTTAATCCGTCCGTGGGAGGGAAGCCAGCTACTTACCACTGTCACGGTCAGTACCTCACCGTGCCACGTGTGTTAATCCGTCCGGGGGCGGGAAGCCAGCTACTTACCACTGTCACAGTCAGTACCTCACCGTGCCACGTGTCTTAATACGTCCGTGGGAGGGAAGTCAGCTACTTACCACTGTCACGGTCAGTACCTCACCGTGCCACGTGTCTTAATCCGTCCGTGGGAGGGAAGCCAGCTACTTACCACTGTCACGGTCAGTACCTCACCGTGCCACGTGTGTTAATCCGTCCGGGGGCGGGAAGCCAGCTACTTACCACTGTCACGGTCAGTACCTCCCCGTGCCACGTGTCTTAATCCGTCCGTGGGAGGGAAGTCAGCTACTTACCACTGTCACGGTCAGTACCTCCCCGTGCCACGTGTGTTAATCCGTCCGTGGGAGGGAAGCCAGCTTCTTACCACTGTCACGGTCAGTACCTCACCGTGCCACGTGTGTTAATCCGTCCGTGGGAGGGAAGCCAGCTACTTACCACTGTCACGGTCAGTACCTCACCGTGCCACGTGTCTTAATCCGTCCGTGGGAGGGAAGCCAGCTACTTACCACTGTCACAGTCAGTACCTCACCGTGCCACGTGTCTTAATCCGTCCGTGGGAGGGAAGCCAGCTACTTACCACTGTCACGGTCAGTACCTCCCCGTGCCACGTGTCTTAATCCGTCCGGGGGCGGGAAGCCAGCTACTTACCAATGTCACGGTCAGTACCTCACCGTGCCACGTGTGTTAATCCGTCCGTGGGAGGGAAGCCAGCTACTTACCACTGTCACAGTCAGTACCTCACCGTGCCACGTGTCTTAATCCGTCCGTGGGAGGGAAGCCAGCTACTTACCACTGTCACGGTCAGTACCTCACCGTGCCACGTGTGTTAATCCGTCCGGGGGCGGGAAGCCAGCTACTTACCACTGTCACGGTCAGTACCTCCCCGTGCCACGTGTCTTAATCCGTCCGTGGACGGGAAGCCAACTACTTACCACTGTCACGGTCAGTACCTCCCCGTGCCACATGTCTTAATCCGTCCGTGGGAGGGAAGCCAACTACTTACCACTGTCAGGGTCAGTACCTCACCGTGCCACGTGTGTTAATCCGTCCGTGGGAAGGAAGCCAGCTACTTACCACTGTCACAGTCAGTACCTCACCGTGCCACGTGTGTTAATCCGTCCGTGGGAGGGAAGCCAGCTACTTACCACTGTCACGGTCAGTACCTCACCGTGCCACGTGTGTTAATCCGTCCGGGGGCGGGAAGCCAGCTACTTACCACTGTCACGGTCAGTACCTCACCGTGCCACGTGTCTTAATCCGTCCGTGGGAGGGAAGCCAGCTACTTACCACTGTCACGGTCAGTACCTCACCGTGCCACGTGTGTTAATCCGTCCGGGGGCGGGAAGCCAGCTACTTACCACTGTCACAGTCAGTACCTCACCGTGCCACGTGTCTTAATACGTCCGTGGGAGGGAAGTCAGCTACTTACCACTGTCACGGTCAGTACCTCACCGTGCCACGTGTCTTAATCCGTCCGTGGGAGGGAAGCCAACTACTTACCACTGTCACAGTCAGTACCTCACCGTGCCACGTGTCTTAATCCGTCCGGGGGCGGGAAGCCAGCTACTTACCACTGTCACGGTCAGTACCTCACCGTGCCACGTGTGTTAATCCGTCCGTGGGAGGGAAGCCAGCTACTTACCACTGTCACAGTCAGTATTATTATGGATTATAGTGGCTATGTCGCCCTTAAATGTCGCGAACTAAATCGAAAAAGTTGAAACATAGTTAAATTAAATCAACGTTGCATTAACTTAAGCTACAAATTCATCGTCTCAGACAGACGATCGCTTCCAAGTTAAAACCTTGTTCATCGGTATCTACCTCAGTCCTATTTTCTTGGCCAGGTATTATGTAACCGTTTTAACCGTTTGTTCTCCTGAAATGATTTGTTACGTAAATTCCAGAAATGTACTAAAGTTCTTTTAATATTTGTTACAAGAATAAAATCGACTTGAAAGGCTACAACAATGGTAGTAACGTATATGTCTTTTAGTTTGTTGAAACATCTTTTATTTTTATATTTATCTTAATGTTTCCAACAAGTTTTTCTAAGATGACGCCGTACACAAGAGTGGAATCATCTGTCAGGCGAATGAGATCTGTAATAACTGCTGTAAAACACATTCAATGAGATCTGTAATAACTGCTGTAAAACACATTCAACACTGTTGCTTAGATGTCTGTATGAATGGCAGAATGTGTTTGTTTCCAGGAGTCGGCGCCTGGCGAACCAGCGGGTCGTAATGTAGGTCAAGGTGACGCTCAGGCTCAAGCGAACTCGCTAGATGGCGACACTGTAGACGACAGGGCCATGGACGATGGGGCCGAGGATGAGGGTTGCGCACCAGAGAGTGATGCAAAGCTGGCTAAGGATGGTCCCAGTGAGTCTGACGACACCCTTGAAATCAAGGTAAAATATTATGTCGTATAATTTGCAATTAAGGAGATGCGTATTATTTGTGAAATGTATTTGCGTAAAGATGCGTATTATCAATTAATATGTATATACGTTAGTTATTTTCTCCACCGGCTGGTTAATTCCAATAAAGTATGCTACGAGCATATAAATAATAACTTGGTAATAACTATGTCAATATAGTAATGATAATAATAACATTAAAGAAATAATAATAACATTAGAATAATAATAACAATAACATTAGAGTAATGATTTTTATGACATTAAATTAATGACAGTAACAACAGTAAAATATTGATACGCTAACCACATCGGCGTAACTGATCATGCGATGGAGATAGGATCGCCTGGTGGTTGAAGCTAGTACCATTTATTGCAGCACCGAGACTTAGAGAAGCGAGTAGCCGATGTGCATCACTTACTGCAAGCTCAGCAGCTGGCTGTGGAGCTGGTCGCCAATCTCAGCTGCTCCGGAGAAGGTAGACAGTGAACACAGTTATAGCAGATTGATATTTTCTTGCACACATTGCAATACATGCATCGTCCCGGCCATTGGTTGTTTCTTACGCACATTACACGAACATATCGTTAAGATCATTAGATATTTGTTGGCCCGGTTTGTACGCAAACAGCTGACTACATTAATTTTTTTATTGAAAACGAACTTGGTCCACCTGTTTTCTCGCAGTGTTATTTTGTAACGTTTACCATGAGCACTAACGCGAGGCTGTTGTGTTGCTAACGCGAGGCTGTTGTGTTGCTAACGCGAGGCATTTTTGTTGCTAATGCGAGGCTTTTTTGTTGCTAACGCGAGGCTGTTGTGTTGGTAACGCGAGGCTGTTGTGTTGCTAACGCGAGGCTGTTGTGTTGCTAACGCGAGGCTGTTGCGTTGCTAACGCGAGGCTGTTGTGGTGCTAACGCGAGGCTATTGTGTTGGTAACGCGAGGCTATTGTGTTGGTAACGCGAGGCTGTTGTGTTGGTAACGCGAGGCTCTTGTGTTGCTAACGCGAGGCTGTTGTGTTGGTAACGCGAGGCTGTTGTGTTGCTAACGAGAGGCTGTTGTGTTGCTAACGCGAGGCTGTTGCGTTGCTAATGCGAGGTTGTTGTGGTGCTAACGCGAGGCTATTGTGTGGCTAACGCGAGGCTGTTGCGTTGCTAACGCCAGGCTATTGTGTTGGTAACGTGAGGCTGTTGTGTTGCTAACGCGAGGCTGTTGTGTTGGTAACGCGAGGCTGTTGCGTTGCTAAAGCGAGGCTATTGTGTTGGTAACGCGAGGCTGTTGTGTTGCCCCAGACGACGACTGGGAAGATCTGGACTGCAGCGACGCCAGCTCTGATGACTTGGCGGCCGACGTGGCGGGGACGGACATGGCGGAGGACGATGGGGATTCGAACCAGGTACCTGCCACCCGTCTGTATATGAGGGGTTGTTATGGTGATCTAATAAACATACACAGGTACATGCGACGGGAGGAGAGTGGGGGAAAGGGGTACAGATTGATGCCATTTATTCTCAGTATATTACATATAAGAACTAATGTCGTCTCGTATGTTTTACTGTGTCACTATATGAGTATTACAAGCCAGGATAATTAGACCGTTCCTAACCTATGTAAGACTTAGTAGTGTTTACTCCGTGGGGTTTACTCCGTGGCCTAGGTTCATGAGATGAACCCGTTGGTACCTCTTTTGGAGCCCACCTGCAAATGTCTTTGTTTGTGTGGGATCAAGATCACATGTCTTTTGAAAAAAAGAATATGATAGTTACCGCCTGAAACCTGGCCTCCTTCTCAATATCGTGGTGTGATCGTACATGTTAAATCGTCTCGTTCATGTTGTTTCAAGGCGTTTACTGTCGCGTCCGATATACACAAATGACTAAAGTTTGCTTCGTGTCTTACTATTGCAGTACGGTCTTAGTTTACCTGCGGAAGTTAAAGACGCTTTTATTTCCAATGGTCTCATACCAACGGTAAGTATATTCGTTGAATTTCAAGTCGCGCAATCTCTTTACAAATAGTGCGAGAGCCCTTCGTGTCAGTTGACTGCTCTAGTGGCACTGTGAATGACGCATGTTGCTTGATGAAGTCGCTCTGCCCTTAATGATAAGCATTTTCATGCATCTTATTACCGAATTCACTGTTCAAGTTCAGCTAAGGTGACCAACATCATCCGTATGATACCATTTACATGCTTCTTGTACCATTATCACACGTAGCTCACTATGTCTCTAGGTGCTGGCGAAAGTCCAAGGTACTGACCAAAGCTCCATAGACAACCTCAACACTCACAGTCAAGGCAGGAAATTAGTCAAAGGGTATGTATGGTGAACCGATTCTGCGCTTATGACCGTGCTTCACCCATTGACACGATGGATCAATTCAAGTCAGGCACGCATGCCGTCAAAATGTTGTCGTTTCTTACTCAAACCCAATCCAGTGACAATGAAAGGCTTGGTTTACATCCTGGTACGTTCAGGTTCAATACTTCAAATTACCCTCACGGGTGCACACATCTTATTCGGCTAGTCATTATATCCTAGTTGGTGAAGGTTTCTCATCCGCTCCATGCACCAAGCACCTGTCTGTGTGAGCCATGGGACCTGGCCAGCTTGGGTGATTGATTACGAGGACTGGTGGCAATGGCAAGACGTTCATGTCTTAACTGATTCTGAGATAACTCAGCACGGTTATGGTATGTGTTGAATGGCCTGACAGCAATGTGACTGAAGGAGAGTGGTCGGGTAGAAGATGGCCATTAACACCTGGTGTCTGCTTACTTGTTACAGGCTGTGTGACTTACAGTTGCGGTCCCTGCTCTGTGTTAACAACGTGGTCAGTCTGCTGGACGTGGAGGAGGTGGGTGGGCTGGACACTCTGCACACACTCTGGCCCACCCTGTCAGAGATGGCCATCCAGAAGACTGGTAAGGCTCTGTCATAGTCTTAGATTTAAAAACAACATTATTTTGTCGTCTTTAATGTGCAAAAGCGTAAACCAACACCGGTACTATTATCGTAGTTTATGACCCGTTGGCTTTCCATAGTCGTGGCATTATGTAGTGAACATGAAATAAAATGACCAGGACCTATTCTTCTGCGTTTTAGTGCTCTAACCCGTTGACCAAAATGACATTGCCTTGTATTAAAATAAGCATTCCAGACTCCGCAAGGTATAAGGCAGATGCGTGACACTGATTTTCACACTGCACATTTTGCTTTATTTTGTAGTCATAGAGAACACTGCGTTACTGGAAGCGGTGACCAGTGCTCTCCGAGCAGTTATCCAGAAATTAGGAGAGCTTGGTTCAAGCAAGGTTAGCGAGTTTTAGGGTTAATTATAGTTCAGCATTGCATTTAGTATGGCTTTTTAATATTGATAAATCGTAATTAATGATTTGTATTCTATAATTCATTATATTGATATAACCAAATATATATGATATGATATCGTTAGCAACAAACTGTGTGTGATACTAATCCAATAGCCATACGGTATGCATAAATATATAGCGAATGCATTGATTTACCTTTCCAACAGCTACTGGCTGTAAGTGACAGTGACATGCAGTTCCTCTACGAGATGGCGCTGCAGTCTGCCGAACCTAACATTCGCGTCAACGTTGTCCGAATCGTGTCCTCCTTGGGGTGTGTGCTGGCCAAACAGCCACAAGCTCCGCCCATGCTGCAGGTAAGAGGGGTCAAACAGTCACACGCCCCGCCCATATTGTAGGTAAGGCGTGCCAAAGAGTCACACGCTCCGGGGTGTGGGGTGTTCTGTTTGTCTCAGAGTGTGGGGTGTTCGGTTTGTCTCAAAAGTGTGGGGTGTTCTGTTTGTCTCAGCGTGTGGGGTGTTCTGTCTGTCTCAGTGTGTGGGGTGTTCTGTCTGTCTCATAGTGTGTGGTGTTCTGTCTGTCTCATAGTGTGGGATGTTCTGTCTGTCTTAGAGTGTGAGGTGTTCTATCTGTCTCAGAGTGTCGGGTGTTCTGTCTGTCTCAGAGTGCGGGGTGTTCTGTCTGTCTCAGAGTGTGGGGTGTTCTGTCTGTCTCAGAGTGTGGGGTGTTCTGTCTGTCTTAGAGTGTGAGGTGTTCTATCTGTCTCAGAGTGTCGGGTGTTCTGTCTGTCTCAGAGTGTCGGGTGTTCTGTCTGTCTCAGAGTGTGGGGTGTTCTGTCTGTCTTAGAGTGTGAGGTGTTCTATCTGTCTCAGAGTGTCGGGTGTTCTGTCTGTCTCAGAGTGTCGGGTGTTCTGTCTGTCTCAGAGTGTCGGGTGTTCTGTCTGTCTCAGAGTGCGGGGTGTTCTGTCTGTCTCAGAGTGTGGGGTGTTCGGTCTGTCTCAGAGTGTGGGGTGTTCGGTCTGTCTCAGAGTGTGGGGTGTTCTATCTGTCTCAGAGTATCGGGTGTTCTGTCTGTCTCAGAGTGTCGGGTGTTCTGTCTGTCTCAGAGTGTGGGGTGTTCTGTCTGTCTCAGAGTGTGGGGTGTTCGGTCTGTCTCAGAGTGTGGGGTGTTCTGTATCTCAAAGAGTGGGGTGTTCTGTCTATCTCAGAGAGTGGAGTGTTCTGTCTGTCTCAGAGTGTGGGGTGTTCTGTCTGTCTCAGAGTGTCGGGTGTTCTGTCTGTCTCAGAGTGTGGGGTGTTCTGTCTGTCTCAGAGTGTGGAATGTTCTGTCTGTCTCAGAGAGTGGGGTGTTCTGTATCTCAAAGAGTGGGGTGTTCTGTCTATCTCAGAGAGTGGAGTGTTCTGTCTGTCTCAGAGTGTGGGGTGTTCTGTCTGTCTCAGAGTGTGGGGTGTTCTGTCTGTCTCAGAGTGCGGGGTGTTCTGTCTGTCTCAGAGTGTCGGGTGTTCTGTCTGTCTCAGAGTGTGGGGTGTACGGTCTGTCTCAGAGTGTCGGGTGTTCTGTCTGTCTCAGAGTGTGGGGTGTTCTGTCTGTCTCAAGAGTGTGGGGTGTTCTGTCTGTCTCAGAGTGCGGGGTGTTCTGTCTGTCTCAGAGAGTGGGGTGTTCTGCCTGTTTCAGAGTGTGGGGTGTTCTGTATCTCGGAGAGTGGGTTGTTCTGTCTGTCTCAGAGTGTGGGGTGTTCTGTCTGTCTCAGAGTGTCGGGTGTTCTGTCTGTCTCAGAGAGTGGGGTGTTCTGTCTGTCTCAAAGTGTGGGGTGTTCTGTCTGTCTCAGGGTGTGGGGTGCTCTGTCTGTCTCAGAGAGTGGGGTGTTCTGTCTGTTTCAGAGTGTGGGGTGTTCTGTATCTCAGAGAGTGGGGTGTTCTGTCTGTCTCAAAGTGTGGGGTGTTCTGTCTGTCTCAAGAGTGTGGGGTGTTCTGTCTGTCTCAGAGTGCGGGGTGTTCTGTCTGTCTCAGAGAGTGGGGTGTTCTGCCTGTTTCAGAGTGTGGGGTGTTCTGTATCTCGGAGAGTGGGTTGTTCTGTCTGTCTCAGAGTGTGGGGTGTTCTGTCTGTCTCAGAGTGTCGGGTGTTCTGTCTGTCTCAGAGAGTGGGGTGTTCTGTCTGTCTCAAAGTGTGGGGTGTTCTGTCTGTCTCAGGGTGTGGGGTGCTCTGTCTGTCTCAGAGAGTGGGGTGTTCTGTCTGTTTCAGAGTGTGGGGTGTTCTGTATCTCAGAGAGTGGGGTGTTCTGTCTGTCTCAAAGTGTGGGGTGTTCTGTCTGTCTCAGAGTGTGGGGTGTTCTGTCTGTCTCAGAGTGTGGGGTGTTCTGTCTGTTTCAGAGTGTGGGGTGTTCTGTCTGTCTCAGAGAGTGGGGTGTTCTGTCTGTCTCAGAGAGTGGGGTGTTCTGTCTCTCTCAGAGTGTGGGGTGTTCTGTCTGTCTCAGAGTGTGGGGTGTTCTGTCTCTCAGAGTGTGGGGTGTTCTGTCTGTCTCAAAGTGTGGGGCGTTCTGTCTGTCTCAGAGTGTCAGGTGTTCTGTCTGTCTCACAGTGTCGGGTGTTCTGTCTGTCTCAGAGTGTCGGATGTTCTGTATCTCAGAGAGTGGGGTGTTCTGCATCTCAGAGATTGGGGTGTTCTGTCTGTCTCAGAGTGTGGGGTGTTCTGTCTCTCAGAGTGTGGGGTGTTCTGTCTGTCTCAAAGTGTGGGGCGTTCTGTCTGTCTCAGAGTGTCAGGTGTTCTGTCTGTCTCACAGTGTCGGGTGTTCTGTCTGCCTCAGAGTGTCGGATGTTCTGTATCTCAGAGAGTGGGGTGTTCTGCATCTCAGAGATTGGGGTGTTCTGTCTGTCTCAGAGTGTCGGGTGTTCTGTGTCTCACAGTGTGGGGTGTTCTGTCTCTCCCAGAGTGTGGGGTGTTCTGTCTGTCTCAGAGTGTGGGGTGTTCTGTCTCTCTCAGAGTGTGGGGTGTTCTGTCTGTCTCAAAGTGTGGGGTGTTCTGTCTGTCTCAGAGTGTCGGATGTTCTGTATCTCAGAGAGTGGGGTGTTCTGCATCTCAGAGAGTGGGGTGTTCTGTCTGTCTCAGAGTGTCGGGTGTTCTGTGTCTCACAGTGTGGGGTGTTCTGTCTCTCTCAGAGTGTGGGGTGTTCTGTCTGTCTCAGAGTGTCGGATGTTCTGTATCTCAGAGAGTGGGGTGTTCTGTCTGTCTCACAGTGTGGGGTGTTCTGTGTCTCACAGTGTGGGGTGTTCTGTCTCTCTCAGAGAGTGGGGTGTTCTGTCTGTCTCAGAGTGTAGGACTGTTCCTGCTGGAGGCCGCGGCGAGGGACCAGACGCTGTGGGTTGTGGCCGAGGCCCTGGACGCCCTATTTGACGTGTTCGCCGAGGACTCCACAGATCCCATCGTTAGCCAAATCGGTCTCGTCCACAAACTGCGAGACATGTTTCCGGCGTTAAAGACAAAAGTAAGTTAACAATGATCATCTCGACTAATGAACTCAATGCTCCATTGGAACCGCTTATTCTACATAGGCGATGAGTTATAGTTAAAATCAAGCCCCGACTCCAGTGGCCAAGTGTTTCGGGCCTTGAGAAGTGGAAGGTGGCCACCTATAGGAGTCTGGTTCTAATTATCACTGGTTTTAATGGCTCTTACACCAAAAGTGTATGGTTATGAGTTTATGTAATCGCCTATTGAGTATGTAATGATACCCCATTATTGACAGAAGTCTAAGTTTACTTCATTGTCATATCAGCAACATTCATTTTGTTGAAAATTAGTTCGATGTATACAATGACAGACGCTTAAAGTCACTATAAGCGTAAGAGCGGGATCCAAGGTATATTTGTTTAATTATTTATATAACAAAGAGTGTACATGTGACTATAAGGAATGAATCCATCCAATCAGGTTTTAATATCCCCACCTGACCCCGTCTGTAGGTACAGCAACAGAGGCGACACCTGGGGGAGCACCTGCCCATTGTGATGATGGCCAAGTCCAACCTCACAAGGTTCATCAAGTACAAAGCGTCGCATGCCGGCCCAACGTGACGTCATCACCCAGACGTCCTGCTATTGGCTGCAGCTGGGTCATATATCCCACTGCGAGGGATTTCGGATGACACTGCTTTTATGAGTCGCACCAGACGAAGCACCCCATGGCTTGGTGCCCATGGCTTGCTGCCCATGGCTTGGTGCTCATGGCTTGCTGCCCATGGCTTGTTGCCCATGGCTCAGTGCAATCCTATCGCCTTCACGGGAAAACTTACAGGCGCTTTAAGAGCACCAGTATATGGGGTTTACTCCTTCGCCATTAGTCCTTACTTTAGTGGCCTTTCATGATTTCCGTATTGCAAAAATTAAAGCATTACCAAAGGTCTCACATGTATCATCTGGTGAACGCGGTATCTGTCATCTTGACACTAAATTCGGGCATTTTCTCAGGTGGTTCCCACTGATAATGATGGTCTATTTTCCTGGCGTATTAGCTTATCACGAAGTCGTGCGTCGTCCCAGGCCGTGTCGCCACGCAGCAACAATGGTTATCCGGTGTGAAATGTGTGCGAAACGCTTTATAATGAGCATAATTCGTTTGATTCTTTTTCTTGACAATTCGATTTTATGTGTGATTGGAGATAATCCAGTATCTGTGTAATGTCACTAAGTTAATATAAGCTTTCAGTTCCTTGTCACTGCAAGACTTCTGTTTGTTTCTATTGCGACGTCAATAGATATCTATATTTGTCAGTGCAATGTCATTTTCGTACGCACGCATCAGTTTATTTTTAAAGACAAGTTTTTATCATTGTATCATACGTAAGTTTAAGAAAAAGTACTATACTGTTAGGCCTATGAAGTTTTGAGAATTTGTTTTCTTCGCGGGTAACGCTTACCGTAGAGAAAGCCGCGACCGATGCCCTGGTAAATAGCGGTACGGCGTCTTAAGTGGCTCGCTATGGTTACTGTATTTCGTGGTAAATGCTGCCTGATGTTACTTATAAGTTGGCCAGTGTTTGTTCTGTGTGTGGGTGGGTCGGCCACCCCTTGGGAGGTGTGTATCATGGTGGTAATATATCCGGTCTTGGTTTTCATCCTGATATATTCTACCTACCCCCCTGCTAGTCTCCTCTGCAAGTCTTTACAATCCTTTCGTTGACACATTGGGCGATAATACGATTAATCTCCTTGGTTGCCTAGTTCACCGCATCATCTTAAATGGTTTGGCGATAATTGCATACCTCGCCTATCGTAGTGACCGCTGTTTAATAGTGTTTTGATGTCTTTTGTTTGTTGAAATCTCAATTTGTCTGCCGTAAAGTTCTACCGATCTTCTGAAGGAAGTAGAATAAACCTGACCCCTGAAACCGTTCTCGTTGCATATGGTTGTTATTTTGTATATGGATGGGTTTGGGCTTTGAGTCACATACCAGGTACATGTCACGCGTAAGCCGGTCCAGAAACAACGTGCACGGGAAAACTTTTGGCGCCCCCACATGTAAAGGACGCTTGAATATCTCAAGAATATTTACTCTGTTATATTATGACAACAACTACTGTCAAAAGTGATAACCCCACGCATCCGATGAACATTTACGCAGCGACATATTTGATGTGAACCCCCACTCCCATTCATGCATTTGTCACCTACACGTTCGAACAAAAACAAGCTTGAAAACCATGACTATTTTAATTGCCGTATTGAATTACAATGATACAAACTACATGTATATAGATTATTGATGCTCTTCAAAACACAAAATGCTCAGTCCCAGTGTATCACAGTTTGGCGATCGATGTGGAGTATTGGTTTCTGCAGGCTGATCGGTGTGAGATTGGGAGGCGATGATCTGTCAGTGGCTCCAGGCTGAGGCGATAGAGCTCTCTCTAACCCCCACTTTATCTATCTTCATGAACTCCTTCCAAAATGTGCATTATATAACAACCGTTATTATTAGACTAGCTATAATTTACGTACAGCATATAATACACTCTGGTTTGAAATCAAATAATCATAAAAAATACATATTTTGACAGCTCCCCATAACGTGAGAGTGCCCTATCCGGACGAGTGGCATCCGTAAACAAGATTACATTCACAAGTAACCAGGTTTGGGATTTCTTTCTTCGCTGGAACGGTTGCGTTGAGGGAAAATCCTATCAGTTTTAGGCGCTGATTTAAATTGTAATATAACAAATATAGCAGACCTAAAAAAGGTCGCAGACAATTTTAGGGTGTGGAGTCTAAGGGGCCTGGAAGGGGGGGGGGGGTGCAGTGTCCACTGTCACTTTTTTAAAATTCTCAGTGTCGAATGTCGCTTTTTCACGACGTTCCGTGTCGTTTTTTGGCCAAGTTTACAATCAGAGTCGTTTTAAAAAAAATCGGTGTCGATGTCTGTGTCAGATCCTCAGTGTCGGAATTTGGGGGTCAATGTCGAATGTCGATTTTTCAAATATGTCTGTGTCGCCATTCACCCCTTCCAGACCCGTAGTATAAATCTATGTTGGTGTTCTACCTGCAGCCTCACGTATATCCTCATTAAGCAAAAGTATTAAAGCGTATAGGCGGCTAGTCAAGGGACCACAGTCAATCTACCAAAATTATTCTACAATTGGAACAACTGTTGGGACATATAATAGGCTATATAGAAGGCCGGATCGGGAACCAGCGACAAGCTGATTATAGGCATGGGACAGCCCTGCTGGCTGAGAGCGAGCGTTAGGCCTACATAAGATCATCACATCACAGGTATCATTCCACGGCGGCCAGTTTCCTCTCCATCTTGCATATGTCGCGTGACCTCTTAACACTGCGGTTTGCCATTGGCCGAATTTGACCTTGCCGAGGCGGTCTCGCCGGTAGCGATGGTGACCCTGGTGCGCCGCTCGTGGCGTTTCTTGCAGCACGTGCAGCAGCAGACGACCACGCAGAGGACGCCGCAGGCCAGGGCGCTGAGGATGAGGACTGCGACCAGCCCGCCCAGACCCAGGGCCAGGAACACACCAAGGAACACCTCCCAGCCTGCAAGTGTTCAGGCTGGTTATTGTCATTACTCAGGTTACTTGTCGTTATTCATTCTGTGATGAAAACTTATTAATAACATATTATTCACGCCGAAATTTTACTACCGCACTGCATTTTGCGGGTTCTAGCATGGAATATGGACCCTGTTATCTGATGTTGGGCCAGAGCCTGAGGCTGGGCTGGTGTGTTGGCGTACCGTCACATCCTAGTTCGTCACGGCTGTCACCGCACTGGTCGGTGCCATCACACTGTAGGCGATGGTCAAGACAGCGATTGGCACTGGCGCACAGAAACTGTTGGTCCACGTGGCAAGGCGCTACAAACATCACAAATTCCAGTGAGATTAATTATCAACCTTGTAAGCATGTTCACTTTTTGCTTAAAAACTTAAAAACTGTGCATGTACATGTATATATCATATATATAGTGTCAGTGGAACGCCCTCTGACCTTTTGACTTACCTTGGATATACCGCGCTCACTGCGGACGGCTATGAAGCGGAAACCTTTGACTTAACGGGCCCACTGCGGACGGCCATGAAGCGGAAACCTTCGACATAGCGGGCTTACTGCAGACGGCTATGAAGCGGAAACTTTTGACTTACCGGGCCCACTGCGGACGGCCATGAAGCGGAAACCATTGACTCAGCGGGCTCACTGCGGACGGCTATGAAGCGGAAACCTTTGACTTAGCGGGCCCACTGCGGACGGCCATGAAGCGGAAACCTTTGACTTACCGGGCTCACTGCGGACGGCCATGAAGCGGAAACCTTTGACTTACCGGGCCCACTGCGGACGGCCATGAAGTGGAAACCTTTGACTTACCGCGCTCACTGCGGACGGCCATGAAGCGGAAACCTTTGACTTACCGGGCCCACTGCGGACGGCCATGAAGCGGAAACCTTTGACTTACCGGGCTCACTGCGGACGGCCATGAAGCGGAAACCTTTGACTTACCGGGCCCACTGCGGACGGCCATGAAGCGGAAACCTTTGACTTACCGCGCTCACTGCGGACGGCCATGAAGCGGAAACCTTTGACTTACCGCGCTCACTGCGGACGGCCATGAAGCGGAAACCTTTGACTTACCGCGCTCACTGCGGACGGCCATGAAGCGGAAACCTTTGACTTACCGCGCTCACTGCGGACGGCCATGAAGCGGAAACCTTTGACTTACCGCGCTCACTGCGGACGGCCATGAAGCGGAAACATTTGACTTACCGGGCTCACTGCGGACGGCCATGAAGCGGAAACCTTTGACTTACCGCGCTCACTGCGGACGGCCATGAAGCGGAAACCTTTGACTTACCGCGCTCACTGCGGACGGCCATGAAGCGGAAACCTTTGACTTACCGCGCTCACTGCGGACGGCCATGAAGTGGAAACCTTTGACTTACCGCGCTCACTGCGGACGGCCATGAAGCGGAAACCTTTGACTTACCGCGCTCACTGCGGACGGCCATGAAGCGGAAACCTTTGACTTACCGCGCTCACTGCGGACGGCCATGAAGCGGAAACCTTTGACTTACCGCGCTCACTGCGGACGGCCATGAAGCGGAAACCTTTGACTTACCGCGCTCACTGCGGACGGCCATGAAGCGGAAACATTTGACTTACCGCGCTCACTGCGGACGGCCATGAAGCGGAAACCTTTGACTTACCGGGCTCACTGCGGACGGCCATGAAGCGGAAACCTTTGACTTACCGCGCTCACTGCGGACGGCCATGAAGCGGAAACCTTTGACTTACCGGGCTCACTGCGGACGGCCATGAAGCGGAAACCTTTGACTTACCGCGCTCACTGCGGACGGCCATGAAGTGGACCCCTTTGACTTACCGCGCTCACTGCGGACGGCCATGAAGCGGAAACCTTTGACTTACCGCGCTCACTGCGGACGGCCATGAAGCGGAAACCTTTGTGGTTGCGCTCGGAGTCGGTGACGAAGTTGAGGAAGGAGTAGCGGTGGGGGAGGTGGGTGGTTATGTTGGGGGGTGAGCCGCCACAGAAGCGACCCACCAAACTGGTGTCGTTCTTGGTCAAGTTACTGCTGCTGCTGCTGAAGATCTCCAAATAATCTACATCGCAGTACTGAGAGTTCTCAAGGTCCCAGAACAGGAGGTCTAAGCGATATCTGCAAAAGTCCCACAATAGGACGTCGAAGACATATAAGCCAAGATACATGTTCAAGAATATGGCGTCTGAGCCGTATAAGCCAAGACACAATGTTCCAGAATAAGACGCCTAGGCCATATAAGCCAAGATACAATGTCCCAGAATAAGACGTCTAGGCCATATAAGCCAAGACACAATGTTCCAGAATAAGACGTCTAGGCCATACAAGCCAAGATAGAATGTTCCAGAATAAGACGTCAAGGCCATATAAGCCAAGATACAATGTCCCAGAATAAGACGTCTAGGCCATATAAGCCAAGATACAATGTTCCAGAATAAGACGTCTAGGCCATACAAGCCAAGATACAATGTTCCAGAATAAGACGTCAAGGCCATATAAGCCAAGATACAATGTTCCAGAATAAGACGTCTAGACCATATAAGCCAAGATACAATGTTCCAGAATAAGACGTCTAAGCCATATAAGCCAAGATACAATGTTCCAGAATAAGACGTCTAGGCCATACAAGCCAAGATACAATGTTCCAGAATAAGACGTCTAAACCATATAAGCCAAGATACAATGTTCCAGAATAAGACGTCTAAGCCATATAAGCCAAGATACAATGTTCCAGAATAAGACGTCTAAGCCATATAAGCCAAGATACAATGTCCCAGAATAAGACGCATAGGCCATATAAGCCAAGATACAATGTTCCAGAATAAGACGCATAGGCCATATAAGCCAATATACAATGTTCCAGAATAAGACGCATAGCCATATAAGCCAAGATACAATGTTCCAGAATAAGACGCATAGGCCATATAAGCCAAGATACAATGTTCCAGAATAAGACGCATAGGCCATATAAGCCAAGATACAATTTCCCATAATAAGACGTCTAGGCCATATAAGCCAAGATACAATGTTCCAGAATAAGAGTTTTGCAGCAGTGTTTACTAACATGGCCCCCAATTCTATAGAGTTTGGCGGCAGTTCTTGCTGACTGACCTGGCTCCCTGTGTGCTTCCTGCGTCCAGCGTTATCCGACAGTTCTTGTTCGTTCCGTACTTGGTCAGCTTGAAGGGGTTCATGTGGGAGCTGATGAAGGCGCTGCTGTCCTGGATGTGGCGTCCGCACCGACCGCCAAACACCGAGCTCTGGCTCGGGTCCATGTAGTCTGAATCATAGTAAGGTCCATGGCTGGTTCATGCCACATCTTCTAATCAATGATATAGATACAATAAAAAATAAATGGCAAAAAAAAACAAGAAAAAGGTTGAAACATTTGAAGGGGTATATGTGACCTTTCCCCGCCCCAGCTCCCTTTCTCATTCCTCAATTACTCGGTAATTGCACGGTGAAAATCAAGGCAACCCGTGTGAGAAAGTCGTATGGACAATTACAACACACGATTACAATACTAGAGATACTTGTCTCTATGCTGCGTTTTCATGGATATCAAGCAAACCTTTGATGGTGTAGGTAGATCGTATAGATATGAAGAGCAATTTACTCTGTAGTAAGGTAAGGTAAAGGTTCATTTCGTACTTTGACCTTCGGCCTCTTGTACAACATACACATTATGATATTAACACTTAATTATTACAACAGTTGCTGAGAACCAATCACGGCGATTTGTTGTTTGGCAAATAATGTTTCCCAGTTGTAAGCTGACAGGATTGATTCTCTGTTTTCAATATATTTATAACTGCTTGCCCTGTGCAACTGGAAGCATACCTTATAGGTATTGATTTGAAAGGTCCTCATATAAGATATAAATGCAGAGGAATTATATTCATCTTCCACATAACTAAGACCCTGTGTATTACAATATATACATGTCAGGTCACACCTTGGAAGATTTTCGTATCTTCCTGTTTCTATGGCAAACTTGTGATTTGAGTATCTACATAGGGCAATAGCTATACGATGCTTTCATATAGAAACTTTTCTCCTACGAGTAAACAATTGTACGTTGAATAGGTATCAAGCTTGGGGGATTCATAGTTACTACTCGACCACTCCGGTTGGTAAAAATTTGGCTGATAGGCCTAATCTCTTAGTCATTGTTTAAACTAAACTAATCTTTATTTAATTTTCTTCTGTTGGCAGATATAACATTTCCCCATAGTTTCATAATGCCTCCGTTCCCAAAGGCTACAATTTTTGTTTTATCCGCATGAGCTTCCCTTCCCGATGAGTCACAATACCTTTTTAGCACATCACTTTGCTTCTGGAGTCTGCCGACCAGATCGACGAATTGAGCTAAATTCGGCATGGGTGTGTCCAAGATGTGTGTGTGTGTGGGGGGGGGGCATCCTTTAAGACCATAAAGTGTATCGGTGCCCCACCCACCACCCCCTTGAAATTTTGGCCCCCCTCGCCTACCCTATATATTGCTTCGTAGTTCATGTGTTCTTTCTTTATCTTACCGACTATAAAGTATGCAAATATTACGTAATTGTGCTCCTCCTTTTAAGAATTCTTGCACACGCCCGTGGTAGGCATGTAACAACATAAACCGTTTAGAATTAGTTCTGTCACAACCGCTTTTTGATTAATTGACTAAATTTATAAGAAAGAGTACAGGGTTTTGCAATGCGCCCCTTTCTGTAGCGTGAACATTTCTTGGCGCAAAATGGCGCAGTGTGGACCCGCTCTTTTTGTGAGAGGACTCCCAATAGTATGCCCAGGAGCAAGCCGATGTGTGTCTATTTCAGAAACATACTATGCACGCAGGGCGGGAACGAAAGGCGGGAAAATGACATGTATATCGACCACAGCGCCACCTCAGTTCACGCAGCGCCATCTGGCGAGTGCATCCATAGAGACATGTAGGCCACCGAGCGAGAACACCCTGTACCCCGCTGGGGCCCGTTGTATCCTGATCGACATATGTGCTCGTAACACAGACGGGAGACTGATTTGCAGTCTGTCAAGCCAGACCAGCTTGTGTCTCCAGAATTGATGACATCGGGGTGGGGCGACACTAAAAATCGTAATGCGATTTGCTCCAAAACGAGCCATCCATGTGACGTACACACTTTAAATGAAAAAACCCGTTGGACCCGTGCAAGTGCCATCAGGCCCCGCTTCGCGCTAGGCGCCAACATCCGACAGTGAACGTTTCCTGATGTTATTAAAACCTAGCCACCCTAACGTAAAAACCACGTATTAAAGCAATGTTCATGAACTTAAAGCTCATACATAATCATAATTTACAGAACACAATCCTGCAGGTAGTTGATACATCTTGTGATCAGTAGTTATTATCCAGCAGATGTTAAACTTAAAGGGAACCGCCAGCCTGGCCTCTAACGCTGCTTTACCGATTCATATAATACTCAATTGTCTATCCTCCAAATTACAGAATTTTTCGTTCTATCTGTAGCTCACCATAGCATTTAGAAGTGACCGCCAGGCACGATTTGGCCGCCTCCCCAGGCGGCAGCCCTTTTTGGAGGCGTGTCCGCGATTGACCAATCAGGAGGCGATACTCTAATTTATTCAAACCGGAAATTGCGCCTATTGTGTGCGCAAAACAAGAGCGCATGATAATCGCTAGTATAAATAGTTGCGATTCTAACTCCTATCATGGCATTGTCGCGGATTCAATCGCCGCAAGACGTATATCAATTAAACGGCACTTTTCCATGAAAGGCTAAGATCTTGCGCTACTGCACGGCTTGGAACTGCCGCTGTTCATCTAGAAATCGCGGCCCTGAGCTCTCTCTCCGCGAGCTGTAACGTAAGGCGGCGCCATATGAATAGTCACAATATGCGTCACTTGCTCCGGCAAAATGGCGCTCTGCTTGACATTGATGGGGGCGGCTTGCCTTAATTTCTTTCTCCTTACCAGTCGGCCGAAACGAAGCGTTAACACTAGCCAATTTAATTTCAAGATGTAAACTTTCGATGCAGATCGCGATTAAATTAGGTTGGCCACCCGCTTTAAAGAACAATCGAGACGGCAATACGATGTGCACCGCTCCATTCCTGTTATTGAAACAAAAGCGAAATCCAAGATCTCTTAACTGTAATATTGTAACATGAAATGGTTTCATATGTTCATGTGTTAAACTCAGCTAGTCGCATTTCTAAATGGTTCACGTTGGGATCCGGCTGGCGGGAGGGGTGGGGATCCTATCACAAGCGCACCTTATAAAACAATGGATTACACATCCACTGATCCACTGAAAAAAAAAAGTTCGGCTGCAGGGGAACCCGTTTTGGTAAATAATGAAGATACTCACAATCTGCCATGATATAGAGACCACCTTTTACAGTGCAGACACTGGCGGACAGGACCAGCAGTACGGCTGTCTCGACGGCCACAGCCCTGGCAGTCACCATGGTGTCAGCCAATCAGTCACACACACATGTAGGCCCCTGTAACTAAGCGCTTGTCACAGACTCCCGATGGTGACTGAATTAAGACCGACGATGATTACATCTGACGTAAATCCGTGTTCGTCAGTTGATATATTTGCCATTTATTTTAATTACAAAACTTTTTAATTATTGTATACACTGCACCAGTCTGATATCACTATTCCGGAAAATGTAGTTGAATCGGTGCCGCAATAGATAGTATCCCATAGAGGACTCCGCATTGTGAAATGATGCAGAAATCCTGATGAACTGCCACCATGGACGTGCGTCCTGCAGCGCGCGATCTCACCAGTTTGCTGGATCAACGCTTGGCCTGGACTGCCGCCACGGGAGTGTCACGTGACCGACCCAGGGTAGCCCCTAGCGTCCACCAACCCGGGCCACGCCAGGGAAATATGTGTGCTGGGCCGGTATGGCTTCCGGTGTTGGTCTGGAGCCAAGAGGTGTGTGTGGTCTGGCAGGAGTCCATTCCGTGTTGTATACACGGGGAGGGCGACATGCGCCGGATCGGCTTTCGTTAATTTCCAGTCGGAATGAGGTCGTGAACTTGGTGAAGTTAACGCGACAGTGCCACAATCAACAGTGGTTGATGGTTGCGATACGAGCATTAGGAAACGCGCCCTCCGTGAAATACGAAGATCATGCGATACTGTGAGCAGCAGTATAAGCCTATATAAGGCTAGTATATAGTTTAGTCCCTGAACGTACTGATGAAATAGATACGTTAACGTATGCCACATGTTTGGATTATTACTTGCCATCGCTTTATTGAATGAGTATATGTAAAAATGTAGTTAGAATTAAGTTATCACGCCAATGATCGCCATTAAGGTCCTGTTTGTCCCCATTCCGGCTGGGTTGTCCACTACCTTCTAGTTATTACATAACCTTCCCGGGACTTGAAAAGGCTGACAACGCTCAAGGTATTCAAACAGTTGTTTCATGCCAAAATCAATAAAAATGTATGCAATAAATAATCTCTTCTTGTTACTAAACTTCACCACCTGGTGCCTACTCACCCTCCCTGAAATAATGATGCGACAAAGCGGTGAACCACATACACATATGTGGCGCCGTGCCAAAAAATAACTTCTGCCAGATTGCATTTTTTAAGTAAACGTTCACACTGAATACTAATCATTTCAGAACCTACTATGAAGTAATTTTAAATTGGCGGGATATATACATGTGTTCCTAAAGCCGCTGAAGCATGGACGGAAGGCTTTGGGTGTCCATGGGGGGAGGGGGGGGGGGTTAAAGGACGACGGACATTCCGACTGGGACCAAAGTGACAAACGAACCCCGGACTGGACGACCAAATCAGCTCGATCACTGTGCTCCATACTAAATAATCCCCTGGTAATGAAGGGTGAGACAGGGACGTTATATTGCGGCAGCCCTATAATCCCCGGGTAAGTAGGGTGAGACAGGGACGTTATATTGCGGCAGCCCTATAATCCCCGGGTAATGAAGGGTGAGACGGTACAGGGACGTTATATTGCGGCAGCCCTATAATCCCCGGGTAACGAAGGGTGAGACAGTGACGTTATATTGCGGCAGCCTTATAATCCCCGGGTAATGAAGGGTGAGACAGGGACGTTATATTGCGGCACCCCTATAATCCCCGGGTAATGAAGGGTGAGACAGGGACGTTATATTGCGGCAGCCCTATAATCCCCGGGTAATGAAGGGTGAGACAGGGACGTTATATTGCGGCAGCCCTATAATCCCCGGGTAATGAAGGGTGAGACAGGGACGTTATATTGCGGCAGCCCTATAATCCCCGGGTAATGAAGGGTGAGACGGTACAGGGACGTTATATTGCGGCAGCCCTATAATCCCCGGGTAATGAAGGGTGAGACGGTACAGGGACGTTATATTGCGGCAGCCCTATAATCCCCGGGTAATGAAGGGTGAGACAGGGACGTTATATTGCGGCAGCCCTATAATCCCCGGGTAATGAAGGGTGAGACAGGGACGTTATATTGCGGCAGCCCTATAATCCCCGGGTAATGAAGGGTGAGACAGGGACGTTATATTGCGGCAGCCCTATAATCCCCGGGTAATGAAGAGTGAGACGGTACAGGGACGTTATATTGCGGCAGCCCTATAATCCCCGGGTAATGAAGGGTGAGACGGTAAAGGGACGTTATATTGCGGCAGCCCTATAATCCCCGGGTAATGAAGGGTGAGACAGGGACGTTATATTGCGGCAGCCCTATAATCCCCGGGTAATGAAGGGAGAGACAAGGACGTTATATTGCGGCAGCCCTATAATCCCCGGGCAATGAAGGGTGAGACAGGGACGTTATATTGCGGCAGCCCTATAATCCCCGGGTAATGAAGGATGAGACAGGGACGTTATATTGCGGCAGCCCTATAATCCCCGGGTAATGAAGGGTGAGACAGGGACGTTATATTGCGGCAGCCCTATAATCCCCGGGTAATGAAGGATGAGACAGGGACCTTATATTGCGGCAGCCCTATAATCCCCGGGTAATGTAGGGTGAGACAGGGACGTTATATTGCGGCGGCCCTATAATCCCCGGGTAATGTAGGGTGAGACAGGGACCTTATATTGCGGCAGCCCCATAATCCCCGGGTAATGTAGGGTGAGACAGGGACGTTATATTGCGACAGCCCTATAATCCCCGTGTAATGAAGGGAGAGACAGGGACCTTATATTGCGGCAGCCCTATAATCCCCGGGTAATGTAGGGTGAGACAGGGACGTTATATTGCGGCAGCCCTATAATCCCCGGGTAATGAAGGGTGAGACAGGGACGTTATATTGCGGCAGCCCTATAATCCCCGGGTAATGTAGGGTGAGACAGGGACGTTATATTGCGGCAGCCCTATAATCCCCGGGGTAATGAAGGGTGAGACAGGGACGTTATCATGCGGCAGCCCTATAATCCCCGGGTAATGAAGGGTGAGACGGACGTTATATTGCGGCAGCCCTATAATCCCCGGGTAATGTAGGGTGAGACAGGGACGTTATATTGCGGCAGCCCTATAATCCCCGGGTAATGTAGGGTGAGACAGGGACGTTATATTGCGGCAGTCCTCTCTGGTCACCCAGGAGCAAGCTACACGGCAAGACTACTAAAAACAGGAATGTCGCATGTACATCGAGCCGGTGACGATATTACGAGTTGGTGACATCTGTCTCGGTAGGTCTGACTAGATGTACCCCCCCCCACCCCCCTCCCCCCCCAACGGCGGTCCTGCCCGCCGTACCGTACAGCCATCTAACTATCCCCAGCTGCGGTGTACGAGCACAGTCGGTACATCAGAACAATCAACAGCTGGTAGAACAGTCCTCGGCTCAATATCCCAGTACAACAGCCCTGATCACCAGTCAGTGGTGTAGTCAGTAGAGTCAGGCCGGACCACGGGAGGTGGTGGCGCAACCAATTATCTCACATGACAGCTGGTCAAGTGTATATTATAAGTGGTTTGCCCGTTAAGGCCACCTTTGTGCACCTACACGCTAACCCTGACCAGGGAAGTCATAATGATAACGCGATGAAACAATGAGATAATTATTTGTGAAGGCTCGGGTTGTCATTGAGCCATCAATTGAGCTTAGGATGATCCTTATCCTTTACCTACGCCCTTACCTTTGCGGAAATCACGAACGCACTTTAGCCGACTACGGGGCTTAGTCAACAAAAGTTACCATGTACATGATGGGCGATTTCAGTTGACTAAGCCCCGTAACCGGCTAAAATATATACGTAAAATAGGCCTAATTGAAGATTGCTCAGCCAATATTGTGGCCAATATCTAGTTGTGCAAAGTGATCTGCTGATTCGCTCACTAACACAACCATTCCAATAAAAGCCAAACAGGAGATGGAGTCGGGGGTTTCAAGCCACCTTCGTGGACACATTGGACACACCGGGCGAAGGACCCCCCGCCCCCCAGCACCCTCGGGCAAGTTTAAACCAATTGGAATGTTCAATAAACATAATTGTCCAAGCGCACGCACCCCTATTTAAGGGAAGTGGACATATCGTATCGCGGCAAACCTATAATCACTCGCAGGCATTGGTCTAGGATATCGTGCGGTGAGCTTGTCTGGACCGCACGCGGGCATTGGTCTAGGATATCGTGCGGTGAGCTTGTCTGGACCGCACGCGGGCATTGCGTGGGGCATTGCATTATTATGTGTACCGGTCAACCTACGTACCCCATATCAATAGGATAGGCAAAAAACAACCGATTGCATCATATTTTCATTATGATGCAAATTTGTCATTGGATGACGCAAAGCTGTGATATGGAAAAATCTCGCTCGTTGCCGTGGTGCATAAACAATACCTGCATAACAGGGTGATTGGTTGGTGAGAGATGACGCTCCCCCTCGCAGCCACTCTCTTTGGTATTCAGGTGCATTCATCAGTGAGTAGCTGGTTCGCTCGCTTATGTCTCCAAAACTAACGGTAATATTTTCACATAAGCATATGTTGTAAATGTATGCCCCCACCCCCCCGCCGGTCACCACAGGACCCAATCGGAATGTAAATGCGAAAGTACCGCTCGATAACCAATTTCCGAATTTTAGTCGATAAACGTAAACACAACGCAGTCCGATAAGTTAATCAGAACGTTTATATTCATCCCAGATGCGCGTTCGCACAGGATCCAATATTCAGGTAAATGGTCTTACGCACGCGATATTCCTGGCACAATTATTCATGGAACTCCAATTATCCAGCACTTTCATTCAGTTCATGGTATATCATGTTGGATGATTATCAAGCACATATAACATATTAAAATCTAACATTGGAATATCCATTTCAACTCAAGTATGGTTGATATGCAAAACAATCTCCAAATGGGGCATATATCTGTGACGCTGTTATGGTTACTTCTCTTCATAACAACCGTCATAGATTACATGACACATAGCTAGTGTCTTGCCCGATGAAAAAGCACAAGTCGCGAGTCAATGATGACATGGATTCTGCTTTCAATCATCAGTGCACATCCACAACTTGCATGGTTTCAACATTTAACTTTAGAGGTGCGCAGCTTGGTTCATATAAATACATGTACAGGCAGCTGTTCCAGTACCAGCCGACAGGGGGCACGCTTTGCAGGAGAGGAATCACCGAGGAGTGACAATAGACGCATTGGCATAAGAGTACAAGTAACAGCATATATCCTGCCTCTCTTGCAAACAAACGTTTCCATGGCAATGTTTTTACATCAAGAAGCAATATCTACCCACGACGACAAGGACATTAATATGTAAGGCGACTGCTGACGGAGCTATCTCCTCTTCATCTTCCTCTCCATCTTCTTTTGCTTCTTTTCATCAACTTCTGGAGCTTCAGCAAAGATCCAAGGCGAGATGATGTTGACCCACAACATATAGAACGCGCGGCCCGGAGCCTAGGGTAAGAGACACGCCTGCTTGTACTACGCAACATACACCACTGTCAAAGTTATATAGCTCGAAACCTGTCAGGCATATAGAATAAAGCACTGTCAGGGTTAAGTAACAGCTACCGATCTTAGTGTCAAAATGGAGAAATCAGTCGGTATTCTACAGCAGAATCTCTGTTAGTCATGCAATCACTGTCAGTTATACCATAGAAACCACAGTCAGTGATTCTATGGAAACCACTGCCAGTGATACTATAGTAACCACTGTCAGTGATACCATAGAAACCACCGTCAGTGATTCTATGGAAACCACTGTCAGTGATACCATAGAAACCACCTTCAGTGATACCATAGAAACCGCCGTCAGTGATAACATAGAAACCACTGTCAGTGATACCATAGAAAGCACCGTCAGTGATACCATAGAAACAACCGTCAGTGATACCATAGAAACCACCGTCAGTGATATCACAGAAACCACCGTCAGTGATACCATAGAAGCCACCGTCAGTGATACTACAGAAACCACCGTCAGTGATACTATAGAAACCACCGTCAGTGATACCATAGAAGCCACCGTCAGTGATACTACAGAAACCACCGTCAGTGATACTATAGAAACCACCGTCAGTGATACCATAGAAGCCACCGTCAGTGATACCACAGAAACCACCGTCAGTGATACTATAGAAACCACCGTCAGTGATACCATAGAAGCCACCGTCAGTGATACTACAGAAACCACCGTCAGTGATATCACAGAAACCATCGTCAGTGATACCATAGAAGCCACCGTCAGTGATACTACGGAAACCACCGTCAGTGATACTATAGAAACCACCGTCAGTGATACCATAGAAGCCACCGTCAGTGATACTACAGAAACCACCGTCAGTGATACCACAGAAACCACCGTCAGTGATACCACAGAAACCACCGTCAGCGATATCACAGAAACCACCGTCAGTGATACCATAGAAACCACCGTCAGTGATACCACAGAAACCACCGTCAGTGATACCACAGAAACCACCGTCAGTGATACCATAGAAACCACCGTCAGTGATATCACAGAAACCACCGTCAGTGATACCATAGAAACCACCGTCAGTGATACCATAGAAACCACCGTCAGTGATATCACAGAAACCACCGTCAGTGATACCATAGAAACCACCGTCAGTGATACCATAGAAACCAGCGTCAGTGATACCATAGAAACCACCGTCAGTGATACTACAGAAACCACCGTCAGTGATATCACAGAAACCACCGTCAGTGATACCATAGAAACCACCGTCAGTGATATCACAGAAACCACCGTCAGTGATACCATAGAAACCACCGTCAGTGATACCATAGAAACCACCGTCAGTGATACCAATATAAGAAATATTATAGTATTATACAGCAGAACACCATTTAATAATACAGATGCACAAGTGTCAGCGACATCCAGGCCGAATAGCAGTTTGTATGCAGTGATTTATTTGGACAAGTTGTTTCCTGTAGCATTAATCCATTTCAAGCGACAAATTTACACCCTTTCCATAAAGTTGTATAGCACACTCACTCTACACTGGAATCTGCGATAAAGTAAACTACATATAATGGGTCACTTACCAATAAGAAGAGTAACCAGAAGTAGTTCGATATTAAGGACAAAGACTGGGTTCCAGCAGTCAACAAAATGAGGTCTTTAGTATGCCTAAAACAGACAAAAGGGGGCCATAAGAGATAATTCAAGATTCGATCGTATTTGTCATGCTTACTGCCTTGAAAGCCATTTACATAAATACATCACTCATGATTATATAAACCTGTAAAGATATTGCAAGCATATTCTACCTTTGAGTGTGAATTACCTGGTGGTTAAACTACCGGTAAATTAAGTTATGCAACAAGCCATTATTATTAAAGAAGTAACGAAAACGAGGCTGCAGCCATATGACAAATTCAACATACGCTCAGAACCAATCGTTTATTTAAAGTAGTATACAAACACTACCGGTATTCCCAATGTCCTGTACTACAATTTATTCCATTACACATTTTCATAGTCAATAATGATTGACGAGTCAATACTGATGTCACTCACTCAGCCATGCCATGCTCCATGTTGAGGTCAAGGCCGCCATCAACGACGCTACCAGAGCTGTCCAAGGTGAGCTTCGCCATGCTCTTCATGAATTTGTAGCTGCCAAAGTACACTGCTAACGCCATCAGAAACAAACTCTGGGGAAACAGAGAGGAGACGAAGCTTATATATGTGTCATTATAACATGCCCATGTGTACTGAAATCGCCAAGCTTAAGGTCCAGACATAAAAAAAAATTCTCGAATACTTTTAAAGGTTATGTGGCATAGAAGATCCGTCAGTTGATTAAACTTTATTGCGGTAACAGACAACTGAAGTTTCTGCTACTGGTACTCTTTTGATGGAAGGGAGTGGTTAAGAACCATGACAATGGACATCGTTGTATGATACACTTACAAGATTAAGAACCATGACAATAGACATCGTTGCATTGACACACTTGCAATGTTAAGAACCATGACAATGGACATCGTTGCATGACACACTCACAATGTTAAGAACCATAACAATGGACATCGTTGTATGACACACTCACAATGTTAAGAACCATGACAATGGACATCGTTGTATGACACTCATAATGTTAAGAACCATGACAATGGACATCGTTGTTTGATACACTCACAATGTTAAGAACCATAACAATGGACATCGTTGTATGATACACTTACAATGTTAAGAACCATAACAATGGACATCGTTGTATGATACACTTACAATGTTAAGAACCATAACAATGGACATCGTTGTATGACACACTTACAATGTTAAGAACCATAACAATGGACATCGTTGTATGATACACTTACAATGTTAAGAACCATAACAATGGACATCGTTGTATGATACACTTACAATGTTAAGAACCATAACAATGGACATCGTTGTATGATACACTTACAATGTTAAGAACCATAACAATGGACATCGTTGTATGATACACTCACAATGTTAAGAACCATAACAATGGACAGCGTTGCATGACACACTTACAATGTTAAGAACCATAACAATGGACAGCGTTGCATGATATACTTACAATGTTAAGAGCACCAAATGACTCCCAGAAGACGAAATACTGCAGCAATAAGTAGACTCCCTGAAAATGCCAGTGACATTGCTGTTTATGAGGCAGTCACCACACACAATGCCAGATCCACAGTTCAAATGTAAACCAGTAATCAGCGCAACAAGTAACATTCCAATCAGAATGATATGTCGTTGCTTTTGTTTGACATCAAAATATGGCACATTTCCTATAAATACTTAACTAACGCAGGATGCATCGCTGGAAAAGCGCTAATTCGGTTCTCAGAAACGAAAGGAGATGTGGTAGGATTCGTAGCAGTATAAAGGTAACGGGCCCTGGGGAGAATGAAAACACTCTAAACGTGGACAGAAAAGGTCTCCCACGATCCGCCTCCATGTGTAGCGCAATAGCGTAGAACGTAGTTACAAAGCCATCATCACTGTAATACGCCGGCTTACCTTGTATTTATAGGACTTACGTTAACTCCAGATATCACATACTGGTAGAATTTCAGAGTAGATTTGTTCTCCTCCATTATGGCCTTCTGGCCCTTGGTGCCTTGCTTGCCTTTGGGCTGTATTTGTAAGAAGAAAATGAAATGTGGACTTGATTATAGATCTATACAAATAGGAAAACACAGTAACGCAGTGGTCAAGGACCGTTAAAACTTCAAGTAATGTCGGCGAGGTTAAAAAAAATGGAAGTGTACATTTTGTGACCAACACACCAATTGAACATCTACAAAACTTATTCGATTCAAATGTAATGCTATCTAAATGCATTGTTTGTCTTTTCATTATTTGGCTTGAGTTCGAAAGATACCTTAGCTATCACATGTAACTGCACCAAAACCCTTCAACTGCACCAAAACCCTTCAACTGCACCAAAACTCTTCAAGTATACCTATATATATTTGTATCAGTCCACAATTTTACCATTTGTAAGATTGATGCCTTAATTACTTACAGTTGACGCTGAAACACCTTCAGTGGGGACTATTAAATATGCAAATGCTGTATTCACCTTGCCTGAGTATATCCCTTCATCCCACCATGGCATCCATATTATATATTACCATAAGCACCCAATCAACAATTAACTATGATAGTATATGGCTACATTGTATAGTGAACATGCAAAAACTGCATATAAGTCTGTCTGAGTATTTCAAGCAAACAGATAAGGACTTGCGTTTTCTAGCCCAAGGACCCATTGTTATCCAGTAATGTCATTTTGTAAAATCCATGTCCTTAGGACTCATACCCACTACATTACAGAAAAATAATGTCGTGAGAGAACAATAGAGTGACATCATCAATGGATTTTACTTATATCATATGTACAAACCACATGTGAATAACAATAACGCCCACTTAAACGTCTTCTTGCTTACAACCAGTCAAATTAGCCCAATGTATTGCTTGTTTAGAGCCAATCGAGTCGACTGTCACACCACACCACGCCGACATGTAGTGAGTTAACAAAGGGATTGAAATGTGTGCCGATTGCATAATGAGTCGAAATGTTGGTCGTAAGTCGCGTTTGCGAGGGAGTCGCATAATAAAACGGCTTTAACATGTAAGTGTTCCGTGCACAGCGAAAAGACCAGATAACGGAGGGAGTTGTATAATGGAGGGACTGTATAATGCAGGGACCACTGTATACTTTAAACAACCATATGTTAGCCTCTGTAAAGCTGTTGCATTATTTTGCAGTATGCATTTGCTCTTGAAGCTCAGTTGCCAGAGTACCAGCTGCTGGTATGTGAGACCTGTGAAGGACTTTGAAGCGCCACTGGTTGGCTATTTATCAAACCACATTATCATGCACTGGCAGTCCTGTACTCTGGCAGCCAGCTTCCCAGTGGCCTGCAAAGTCATGCAATGACAGTTCTACAGGGTGCAGATTCAGCTCATCCTGACATCTACAACAATAATGCTTTACAATGCGACAGCAGTTTAAAGGATATATATATGCCATATTTCAATACAAAATCTATTCTTTTGTAACATTATATGTAGAAGAGTTTCACACTGCAAAGACAACTGCAAGCACTACATACCATCACCATGACTTAGGCATATATTTTATATGATACCCATCAATATAATCCATATTTACTATTACCCTCGTGAATAATTCACTTACCAATGGCACTGGCGGCTTGTTATCATTCACCTACAGTATATTGTTTTTATAAAGTATGCTTCAGTGACAAGCTCAATATCTTATACAAAGATCCATGCAGTTGGCACACAGATATAAACACCTACTGAATATTATGAGATATTATGTATGACTTTAAGGTAATAAGATGTTATCCACTATCAAATAAGAGTTACTGGTACTAACATTAAAAGTGCAATAGACGTAAATGTAAAAAAAAAAATTCCTTGTATACAATATGATCAAGCCATTAACACAACATCTAGTTTTAGAGTACCGGTATATCACAAACTGAGGTAAAGAAACAGGTTACCAATCTTCATGTAAGAAAATATATACATTTTTCTTGAGTCAAATATAATTAAATAAAAATTAGTTTTACAGGTAATTAGAATAAAGATAACTAAAGATTTCAATAAAGAGAGATGACATAATTAATAAGTGACAAATAATTTTGAAAAATGATACAGATTATTTACAAAATCAAGTATAACTAAACCAGATGAAAGAGAAAATTTGACAGTTGACTCTTTCAGTTTGTAAAGGTCAATCAAGTTTATAGACTTGCATCGAATTAAATCGATTCGAATTGGTCGGAAAAAGACATATGCTCTAACATTTCTTCGTGAAAATATAACTGAAACAAGCATTTATTTATAAGAAGAAAACTACGGACTGAAGAATAAACATTATGAAGGTCTATACATTGTTATTCCTCAAAGCCCAGATGCCTGTATACGCCCTGGCACGGATCGCAAAATGTCTCATATACAGCAAGAAGTACAGCAAGATAAATGAATAATTTTATAACTAATATTTAATAAGTTAAGTTGATTCCCCAGTAACCCGTAGGGTCTAAGGTCTGATGTCTTTCTTGATGTCAGAAGATAGAACAAGGTATATAGAATATGTAAACACTATGATTGTACGCGTATACATTATGATTAAAGCTACAGTCGATTCCCGACTGGCGTCTAAAGAACTTAGCATGGACACTGTTGTGCCCCTAGAAAAATGGGCTTGCCTGGGGGCACTTGCGCCAATCCTCCCTCCTGCCCCGTCCCTGCCCCTGGTCACAAGGTGCATTTGTATTGTGCAGATTGTTCAAAATCTAACATCGCATCAAATACTAGCCCAGTAAACCTGACCCTTCTAACAACAAGCTGATAGGTTTACACCCCCGTTAGGGCTGAGGTCGCGTGAGGCCATACGTCAGGATTAGGCAATTATTGTAACCAGATCACTGAAACTGAAACAGCTGTTTTGCTTTCACAGCTCAGCAGTCTTGGCTTGGCAGCGTTTGCGAGATATCTATTCGCTTTTAAGTCTATTTACTCATCTAGACACACTTGAGAAGCCAGACTGTTATGTCGTCCAAATGGTGCCAAACTAGATATCCTTACCGGCATTATGAAATGAATGAATAGGCAATATATTCATTAAACACGCAAACGGCGATTGAGTCCGTAGTTGTTGGTGGGCGAAAAAAAGAAACAATCAACTGAGTTTTAATCAAGTGTAGTTCCCGGCGCTTGATTTCTAGGATGTGCCGCTCTGGATGTACCGTTAGCAGTTGTGACTTATTCGTGTTACTCCGAGCGATTCATAATGTCAGCATCTACGTCTGATTAGCATCCTTAAAATTGTGCAATAAATCAGTGGACATATCTATGATGTGGTACATATATAGCTTCTAACTTATGATCAGCTGTCCCAAGAAATAGTCCCGTTATATTTGAACCAAAATGTAAAAGCCGCGTGAGCCTCTTGTGAGTTCGGTCAAGAGTGAGATTTGAGAAGTGAATATATATAGCTGTATATATCGAACTCCTTCATGCAGCCTGTTGTACAAATGGCTCCTATCGTCGATGTAATTTGTCTGTTTTTCTCTTCTAGTTGCAATGTGAATTGTATGCTTATTATATATACATGCTGATCGATGTAACAACGATTGAAGAGTCGTGACATAGTTTCCGCGTCCTCCCCCCCCACTACCCCATTCGGAGGCTTCACACTGTCTAAACTAAATTCAATTACAGCTTTAAACCTGTTATAAGACAGCAAGCCTTAACAAATGATATGCATAAATAGACAAAGTCTGAAGTAAGAAAGTATCAAATGAATTTATTAAATGTAAGTCATGAATGTTAAAAAATACTTTGAACCTGCCAAACATGGCTACCAACGCATTGGTATATAGGCCTTTGTTATACTCGTACATAAACTTAAATTTATATACCGAAAAACTTTACTGAAATGAATTGGTGTTTTCATTTCATTTCAGTAAAGGTCTTTTCGTGCACACTAGCTATAGGGCTAAATTGAGCCAAGAGAACTTTCTGGAACGATGAAGGATGAATGGATAAAACCGGCCCTAGTTTTGAACCCAGGACCTATTGATCTGCAGTCTGGTGCGCTAACCACTACACCAGGAAGGCCCCTATCCTCTACTAAGTACGTTCACTTTCTGTATTCGATAGATATAACGTGATGTTTTACTGTAGTGGTTACAAATGACTCCTAATTGCAGTGATTGATACATATAAGTGGGTCTTAATGGAATATGATGCTGTACATACATATTTATCGAATACTGAATATTATGCGCGGCACATTACTTTGGCATTACATACATGAAAGTTACATGTCGGAGAGGTCTAGGTAACTATCGTCTTTCGTAAATGCTTCGGTATTTATGAACAGAAACGATATTTGGTGCAAATGGGACAATCTAATACTTACTACATACAAACGGCAACATATGTTTGGCACTCAAGCAGCCAAGACAGGCGGCGTATGTCGATTACACCTCAGGCAACTTATCGTCGACATAACACTCCCGAAAAACTTCAGGTAGTATTTAATCCAGATGTATACATCGATCATCCCGGGGATTTTCAGTAAAAATTAAACAAAACTAAAATATCAAAATACGAATTTCGTAATATACAATTAACTGACAATAAACGAAAAAAAAAATGATAACGCTGTCAAAGTTACCATGGTAATATGCAGTACCAAACTTAAAAGATGAGCTTAAAGTGTACTGTTAGTCATATATCATCAACACAGAGGAAGAATCACTAATGTATATTACAGTGATGTTTTCTGCGCCATGAGTATCAATCATAATGATTACATGTGCGACCGAACCAAATATCAATGCATATATAAAACCTACACCTCGAATACTTTGCCAGCCAGACAAGGTGACAGTTGCTCACGCCTCTCATAAATCATGTTCAAACCAAACCACGCCTGGTGATCAGTAACGGGTCTCGCTGTGTCACACACTTACATGGGTTGTCAATCACCAATTTCCATACAAATAATACATGTAGGCCTGGAGATAAAGTGGATACGGTCTGGTCGTGCACAATGCCTCATAGCATACGAGGCTAAAAGTCATACGCACCTCAGCGGTCAGAATAATGTCGACCGGCCAAACCATGCGGCGGCCTTCTGCGACATACAAATAATGCAGGGTTCATCGCGGTCTCTTTAACTATTTATGCAGATATGTTACATCATAGAACTTGCAGGCATCGATTACTCTTGGTTTTACGACTAGGGTTAATCTAAAAACAAACATGCTTTACTAGCCCTACGACATCATAGGTATTATTCTCGTTAACTGTTCCAATCTATCTATGTGACGGCACCTTAGTATCCTTTAACATTTAGGCACTTTATCTCCTGAGAACAGACTAGATAACAGTTATAATATTAAGAACATAATGCCATGAGCAAGTTCATTAAGCTGAGCTCTGCTTACTATTACAGATTACCAGTATGTAACTAACGTATATCTATGTTTAATTGACATTTACATACTTCAGAAACCATCACAAATTCCGTTTGTTAATATACAATTATCTCTTATGTGTCGTACGTTGAGCAAGCATTGAGACTTAAAATAAACTCTCTATAGTACAAACGATTTAGAGGAAGACTTTAAAGCACCAAACAAATCCCCAAAATAATGCAGAATTAACAAAGTATCACATCTGGTTTAAAGCGTAGTTCAACAAATCAAACGCTGCTTCCGCTCCCACCTTGGATACAACGGGGAAGTAGTCTCATATATAACAATCAAAACATTCGTTGATTCGTAGGATACCAGTCACCTGCCATCCCGACAAATGTTGGTAAGTTATTAGGTGACGGACGTTATATATCACAGCAGAAACTAGCTATCATGGTTCTTCAAGAAGCAATAGTAAAAAATCATATGATATGGATAAGTGTAGGTTTTTCAAGACAAAAGACAAAAAGACAGACGTAATAAAAGTCGTTAGGCTGGTGAATTGCGAGACACATCCGACTTTGATTGTATTAACTGTAAGGCAGATCTTCAGGGGAAGGTGGGAAGGCACTGTTTTTCAGTGCTACAGAACCAAATGCTACCAGCTAAACGGCTCCCGTAACGGCATTTTCTGGCGAGGCGTCAGCGTTCAGCGGTTTGCGAATGGCCGTCTAAAGCTGAATGCATCGTTGGATTAATCAGTAAACTGTCTGTCTCTGATCCGTTTACCGCCACAGCCAAGATCTTTAAGAAAACCAACATTGGGATACGTCAATTATCATTTTGACTTTAACATATCATGTTTCCAGCATGTTTACAAGTAGATGCTGGTTCTTAGATTGTCACATTAAAAATAGTTAAACTTGATCCATCAAAATGGGTCGTGGCTTTCACGGGTACCATGATGGATAATATATATTTACATTAAATGCATGTTAGCATTTTATTCGTGTTTTGATACTGCCTTTTGCACCAATGTTGATTTAAGCTGATATAGTGATATAAATAAGTATTCTGTACCAACAAATGAGTGATTTACATATATCTTTGTAAGCTCGCACCTGTGTGTCTCTCATCCGGTGGCGGAGGAGGAGTAGACTGGCCACGAGGACCAGGATTCCGCCCACAATAAAGCCCACGTATTGCGAGATCATGGCGATCCGCAGAGGCCGGAGAAGCTCGGCGTGCACCTGCCCCGCCAGGTCGTCACTGATCGCTGCACTCTGCATTAGAGGTACAGAAATCATACAGAACCATATCATATCGAGATCGCCAAAGTCAACTTTCAAAATAATGTTATGGTTGTTTTCATGTGAAATGGTTCTTTATCAAACTTTTGTTTGTGTCAAATAATGAATGCTTGACAAGAAGTTGGACGCTCTGGGCCAGATTGGCTCATACATCGCTGAGCCGTGTAACCTCCTGCGACAGTAAATAAAATGAAAGATAAGAAATCTCTAAATCTACACACCGTGTGACCTCGGACCTTGTGAATAACTCATAAATTATGCAAGATATGAGCTTACCTCATTGATCCATAACACCGGAAAAACCATTGTTTGCACGTTCTTCATTTCACTGCAATGTAGAAAAACGTTGGGAGCGAAAATCAGAATTTGCACCAGGAACCCACAGTACGCTAATACATGGTCCGACAATGACAATAGTGCGGTTTTCGGGAAATATATGGTCACATGCATATAGCGAAAAGGACATATATAGCGTAAGAAAATATTCATATAGCGTTCGGACATATTAATATAGCGTGAGGACATATTCATATAGCGTGAGGACAACTTCATATAGCGTAAGGACATATTCATATAGCGTAAGGACATATTCATATAGCGTAAGGCCATATTCATATAGCGTGAGGACATATTCATATAGCATAAGAAAAGACACAAACACAAATGTCAAACACACATTCCAGTACTACCGTATTGTCTACTTCCGTGACAAATGCATTTTACCTCATATGTTGGTTCTGCCTCACATACACGTTGATTTGCAGTCGTTTTGACACATGCATGACCAGTCCAGTATGCTGAAAACAGAAAACAGTACTGAATCGCCATTGTTGGCACCATTCAGCAGGCTCATGTAGTCCTTACAGTTATACTGAAGCCATTGCAACTTCCAGCACCGTCGCAAAGAAAATGCAATTGGGGGTGGGGGGGGGGGGCATGTGTAGCCCAAACTGGCGACCGGAGGGGGGCGGGGGAGACCGGTGACGGTGCAGTGATTCAGTTTTGGGGAAGAGCTAAAAAGAGTGCGGAGGCAGGTCCGCCAGCTTCCGACGGGCCGGACTTCACTCATTTGACTAACGTTACAGAAATCACTCGAAGCTATCATCTTTATCAACATGTTAGCTGTTATCTTCTTCTTAAAAAAAATGGATTGAAGAAGTTAGGCGGAAGGTTTTAGTAATCATAAAAATGCCACTGAACATCATAGACACACGTATTTTATACATTTTGCATTCTTAATGGTTGAGAATACATAGAAAAGCAGGCCTGGCGATGGCTTACCGGCTCGACATCTATGTCCGTGGAATGTTGCTCGGCGTCCGGACGGAGCCCTATCACGGCGGCCAGATACTTATCATCCGCCATGTAGAAATGGGGAAATGAGACAATCACAGGAACTGGAAAGAAATCCACTGAAACGAAAAAAGAACAAACTTATTAAATAAAATTACCCATATAGCCAAGCTATGGGTGGTGGTGGTCAGTGTTAAGAAAAATGCGCTCAAAATAGTCATCCGCATAGCTTGACAATTTGTCATTCATTCTCATCTCTCATAAATCTTTCTCAGAATTGTTTAAATTTGCATGTCGAGCTCTTTCCCGCCAAAACTAAAGAAGTCCAAATACAAATTAGAATCAGTCCTTAAACCATCCAAGATTACTTTTGTCTATATTCCACGCATGTCAGACTGCCAAATGGAGTCTCTTAGCCTTGCCCGTAATATCAATTTACCACAAGTTTTCAACCTAGTGGTAAACGTCATCAGTTTGTGTGCTTTGCGAGGCTTGTTATAAGTAGCAGTGCCGCGGCCTAGTTCTGAGGTGTCCCGGGATAGACACGTTTGCCACATCACAGCCGAAACGTGGATGTTTATTAGGTTTCAATCAAATTTTCTGCAAATTTTGATATATATGTCGCCTGGGCTTAGTCTTGGCGGGAAAGAGTTCGATATGCAACTTTAAAATAACTGATAGGAATAGTTCGTTTGCAAATCACATGACAACTGATGATAATGTATTTCACCGCACAAAACGAAGTATGATGCTGTTACATCCACACGGAGGGAATTTAATGTTCGCCGTGCTACAAACAGGAACGTGTTAGTTACGTTGATGACAGGAAGTGACGTTGAGGACTCCGGATCCCATGCAGTTGCCTCTCGGGGTGCAAAACCCAGCGTTGTCAGGATTCTCCTTGACGCTCTCCATAGCGGCACGTGCGGCGGAGAAACGGTAGAGAGCGATGCCTTGTGGTGATGACGTCATCCCATGGAACGTCCCGTACACAGACCTGAAGATAAAGACAACTGTCACGCCCGCCAATCTTTACAGTCAAGTGTGTACCAGAGCAGTACAGAATTTATCACCGAAATATATCTTGTATCTTTTGCATTGCGCATGGGGGAAAGTTAATTTTTATGTATTGATCGATCTCATTTACAAACCTACCTACAAATATCCGTTGAAAAGAGATATAAGGTTTTCTCTTTATCAAGAAATGGACGAGCAAGAGATCCATCTGCAAAACAAATAACCCACGCCATGTCACAATGTGTGTATGACCCATCACATATATATACGAAAAACAGAAATTAACAAATACAGATTCAGAGGAGAAAGTGTACTTAACAAGTTATATATTTGTATACATGTGAACTTTATTAGGCACTACTTTCTACGTACCTCGATATGATATACGATCTATTTGTTAATCTGTCAATGCGGTAAAATAAAAATGAAATGTAGGGTTGTTGAAACAAGGACTTGAAGGTAAAGGACATGTTTTGTGTTTTTTTCGTGACATTTTGACGTGTGGATGTTAGATTTTTAGAGTCGTTGGCGGTACCATGACACCAAACCCGCTGCCAACCTGTCACTGGTACTGTCACTGGCTTCTAACATACCATAACTTGTGTGCCAAAACACTGTCAATCTGACCAGAGTAACATGAATCAGATCTACCCACCTGTTCCATTTACCATATTTGCATAGGGCGTGGACCAAAAGGGCATGTAACTGAAAGACCAAATACGAAAATAAAGCGCCATTCGAAACTGAAATCTTTCTCCTGTTCAAGATAACACAGTGTCACACGTACAGACTACATAGTATACTTTCGAACAAAGGTAGTAAATAAGTGACGTGGTTGAACTTGTAATATTATAATGCTCATTATGTATTTATATCCAAAATATCCAGCCATAAGGCCATAAGGCATGTAACAGTCATTGTTACACATGCAACTCATCTAAACAGAAACTAAAGATTTAGTGCAGCAATGAACCAACCTGGAGCCATTGTATTTGTCAATCTGTCCCACTAAAGATATATCGTCCTCTCCAGAATGCACAGTGTACGTGCCATCGTCTGTGTCATTCTTCTATACGCCGTGATAAACAGGATAAAAAACAACGTGATTATGACAGGTCTGCTCCAATATAAGTATATGATCCGCAACTTGTCCTTACAAAATGGTTCAAAGGAAGGAAAGAGCACACTTCCGCTCATCTATATTAACGATTTTAAGTACTTATTTTTGCCTAAACGATCGCTTGTTGTGACCAACAGCGCATCAAATGGCAAGTCTCAATCTACAGAATGGAATCTGTCGCATTTTACAGATATGACATGTGCACCATGCTATAGATATGGCATCTCTCCCATTCTACAGATAAGACATCTGTCCTATTCTACAGATATGGCATCTGCACCATTCTACAGATATGGCATCAGCACCATGCTATAGATATGGCATATGTCCCATTCTAGATAGGCATTTGTCGGCTTAATAATACCAGAATTGCTACAGAAAAAAAACACCAGAACATTGAACACTTAAGGTAATAGATACCTGGATTCTACATTCGCCCATAACGGTACATACGGTACTTACGCCGGCAAAGACGCCCACGAAGTCCGTGTAGAACCAATGTGGCATAATCCGATGACCCATGCTGAGCAAAGGGTCGTGGTATCCGAAGGCTATATCGCGAACAGTACGCGTAATGAACACGTCTTCGGCATGACGCTCCAGGGTTTGAATAAGTTTCAACAAAGAGATAATGATCTTCCTCATTTCATCGCTCTCCCATTGTAAAGCTTCAAACAGGGCCTGAAAATATATACCCATAATGTAAAGGCATTGCTCTGTCATCGTCTACATCACCAAGACTGTTATTAGAATTATACCGGTACTGTTAGAGGTCATTGCTTACATATTGTGTCCGTGCGATATATTAAATCTATATGTCCTGGAAAAATGATTATTATAAGACATGGGCCGGATAGCGATAGCAATCTGACAAAAGCGTCTAT
Source organism: Arenicola marina (assembly GCA_964019135.1). Taxonomy (NCBI): domain Eukaryota; kingdom Metazoa; phylum Annelida; class Polychaeta; family Arenicolidae; genus Arenicola; species Arenicola marina. Next base: position 3,293,933 of record OZ025257.1, on the reverse strand, counting down.
TATCTAAAGAATTATTGGCACAGCGTCGAGTAAGTTATTATTGCTAATTAATTGTCACACTTACCATTAGAGGAATATTGATGGTCACAAAGGTGTCACTGTCTGGACCCACAGACATCTCCGGTACAAAGTGGTAAGATTTAATTTGCTTGTACGTCAGTGTGTCATTCGTATTATGTATGATATCTACTTTCTTCCTGTGTTCCCTGTAGGAGTAAGGACCTCTCTGCTCTAAGTAAGGCTTGGCTCCCGCTAGAGTTTCCATCGGATTTTTCAGATCAAATACGTAGAACTGGACATAAATGGGAATCGTTGGCTCTAACCATTGCTTGTATGCATCTGACCCATTCTTAAGAACCACATGCTGCAAGGAGAGCAAATAAATATTATAATATATATTATATTATATTACATGTATATTGATATATCTCATATGATTTACATTATTAATGGGCTAAAGCGCTCTGGGGCATGTAGTTAACATATAAAATGTCACACAAAGATCAATGTTTCCGAGTACCGGTATCCTCGTTGTTGTATTTGCAAATATCACGCACTTCAATAAGTGAGGATCCACACAAAAAAATGCTGCAACCTGTTTGCACAAGTGGGCAGGTGGGATGTCCTTTGTTTGGTCATATCAGTGCATACCAGACATATGCATACTGGGCTCGTTAGCATTCGCCAATAGCCATTTGGCGAGAAAATTCGGGATTTGGCGATAAGAACTTCCTGGACACTCGCCAAAATGGCGAATATAAAATTTCAATGACAAACACATAACCAATTTATAACCAATATATTTGGCTAATTTTGGCTAATGTTTTTCCACGGAATTAGCCAAATTGGCTAATGAAAAAAATATCCTAGCGCGAGCCCAGGCATAGTAGCATACAGAAAATAGTGGCTAGAAGTCATGGTCTCTAACTCACTCATTCTAAATATTTACAATATAATATTATTTGCTCTTTCATCCAAATTACCCTCCAAATTCACTATATCAAAGCCCAAATGGGGCAGTTCCTCACAATTACATACTGTAATGACATTTAACAGTGAAACTCACCTGCTTTATTTGTTGTCTAACAAATAGATTGATTACGGGAATAGAAATCCCAGTGATGATAATTGCAGCAGCACCCACAACTAGAAGTGTACATTGGGACCGATATGAGGCACAATTTGTCATTGTTCAGCCATCCACTTGTTTCTGCAATTAGAAATTTTACAATTGCAGTCTCAAAAATATTCATTTCCTCCACAGAATTAGTCTGTATCCAGATTTACACCCCTTACACATAGGTTCGCAAATATTTTAATTATTTTCCTGTAAAGTGTTTTCCAATCTTCAAGGATTCTCAATACAGGTTAGCCAGTACCAAGATAATTGCCTACAAAGAAAACATAGGCGATACATGACTGCCAGCCACGATTTCGCTGCTTGACCAGGCAGCAGCCTTTTTTGGAAGTGTGTCCATGATTGACCAATCAGGAGGCGATATTTAAACTAATTATATTAAAACTGGGAATGACTTCTACTGTGTTTAGCAAACAAGAGTGCATGATCATCCCTAATATAAATAACTGTGATTATAACTCCAAATACAGATTTTTTCCAACAATCATTGCAAGAGATCTATCAATAGGTTTGGATTGTATTTTTCCATGAAACACTAAGATAATGGTCTACTGCTGCGTGGAACTGCGACAATTCATCCGGAAATCATGGCTCTGATCTCTCGTTTCATGCATTTCCCCTGAAGGCTACCTCTACTGTAAAGAGTTCCTTCTGCTAGATAACTACCAGTCATAACTCCATACCAGTCGGCTGAAACAAAGTATTGACACTCGCCAAATTAATTTAAAGTTGCATATCCAGCTCTTTCCCGCCAAAACTAAAAAAGTCAAAATACAAAGAACGATCAGTCTTTGATTTCTTTTTTCTATACTCTACCCATGGCAGACTGCCAAATAAAGTCTCTTAGCCTTACCAATGATTTTGATTTACCACAATTTTCAACATAGTGGTGAATGCTATCAGTTTGTGTGCTTCGTAATGCTTTGCTAGAAGTAGCAGTGTCGCGACAGAGTTTTGTGGTGTCCCGGAATAGATATGTTTGCCACATCACAGCTTAAACTAGAAGTTTTAACAGGTTTTTAAATTTATAGAATGAAACAATCAAGTTTTCTGCAAATTTTGATATAAATTTTGCCTGGGCTTAGTTTTGGTGGTAAAGAGCTAAATATGCAACTTCATATATGTAAACATTCAATGCAAATTGCGATTAGATTAGGCTTGGCACTCGCTTTAACATTTGACTGTGTCAACAACAAGTGTCAAGACTGTAGCGTCTGAACTTTCACTTTCAGGTTACTTGTCTAACACTAAATGAGTTAGCTGTAATCTCTCCAGTCCTGCAAGCAAGCCGCTGTGGCTACTGCCAACAGCGTAGTTCCGAGACTGGACCCATATCAGAGCGGACTACGTTACATCTATTATTTTATGCCTATGGCTATGTAGTGCTAAATCACCCTGGCCACTCTTGTGTACAGGGTGATAACTCAACATAGGGAAAAAGCAGTCAGCATGGCTATGGTACTCCCCTTTTCAACACGATTCAGCAAAAGGTTTGGGGCCAGATTCATAACATTTTATGGAACTACATACTTTTATGGAGGGGTCTGCCGATATTAAACATATATTTGTATCCTATTGTTTATAGGTAGGCAGAGTGTAGATGACGTCTTAGTTCAATCAAGCTTGTCATGTCAGGTTCTCGTTCAGATGACGTCGCTAGTCACCTCATCTTTCGGTAATTAGTCATGTTCATGAGCCAATGTGGCAGCGAGAAGCGATTGCGGCACGAAGTACGTTGCAAAAGATGGCCAAATAAGAAACGATAGGACACAAATATATGTCTAATATTGGCAGACTTACCCCTCCATGAAAGCATGTAGTTCCATAAAATGTTATGAATCTGGCCCCAAATCCTACCAATTTTGCTAAATCGTGTCGACAAGTGGAGCACCATAGCCGTGCTGACTGCTTTTTCCCTATGTCGAGTTATCACCCTGTACACAACGGCCAGTAATCAGGTAATGGCTATGGAACTTGAGAGGCTGCTGAAGGTACGAGTGGGCATACATGTGTGCTATTGTACGGTTACACCCCTGGACACCTGCAAAACAAGTGCCAAGACACTTAGGTCAACAGTGATCCTTTACTTGCTTTTTTATTTTTTTTATTTTTACTTTCGATTAAGCCTAATTTCCCTCGTGAACTGGGCCAAAGGGTAAACAAACCTCTAGCCGGGTGAAATATGTCCACAGCATTTTAACGGCTGTAAATTGCAGCATTCTTAATCAATGATTCGAACAGTCTCCGCCAGGTGGTCGAGCGGTAGATTTGGGCATCTGTAGTAATACAAGCGGTAAGAGCCTGAAGAGAATCTTGACGTAAAAAGAATACTAGGTTTATTGAAATTGAGATACATGTATATGCATCACCCTCGTTCGAACGTCACGATACAATAAAGGTGACCACGTGGCGCACCCCATGACGCACCTGCTGAAACAGTACTGAGTATACGGACTTGCCACCGGTTGCCGCCTTCCCTTCCATAACGAAATCCTCGATTCCCGCCTGTTGTACGTGATTCAGTCCACGCAATTGTAACCTACATCCAGCTTTGACGTAATGCCACATATAAGCTAATTTCCGTGCGCTCAAAAGTTCCATTCCAGCATGTGATCACCTCATCATTTCTTCATTATAAAGTATGACAAACTGATTGCAACAAGACCGTCCTTAATAGGACGAAGTTTAAAGAGCTTGCAAAGTGCAGGGGCATGTGCAAGGATTCTTTAAGGGGGGAGGGGCACAAAAACATAAAAAATACGTGTAGAAGCCTGAGACGTAGGTGACCGTGGTGCACATAATTTGAACGGAGGAGGGGGGAGGGGGGTACTTCATACACTGATTGGTGTGGGCGGGGGGGTTCAACGGTAAAGCCCCTCCTTTCTTTACGGCCAAAATCCGCTCGGAAGGGCTAATTTGTCACGGCAACTCGCTCTGTGAACGCACATTTTCAGAGCCCCCCCCCCCCCCCCCACCGGTCGCAAGTTTTCAAATATCCGCTCTATAGGGGTATCTTTTTCATCACAACCCTCCCCCCACCAGATTTGTATAACAGTGCCCCCCAAGGAAAGGGGGGGGGGAGGGGGTAATTAGGTTGATCTTAGTCTGAAGGGGGGAGGGGGCACGTGTCCCCTGTGACCCCCACCTCTGGCCATGGGGCACATATATATCCAGTGATATCCTAGGGTCTGAATGGGGGGGGGGGGGGCACGTGCCCCCTGTGCCCTTCCCCCTGGGCATGCTCATGAGATGAACTATTTAACATGACCATGAGCTGATGGGCGGCTTGGAGCCCCATGGAATTTCGTAATTATCACTTACTTGTTAACACCTTACATTAGTAGGGCCCCTGAGGGGGGGGGGGGTAGCCATGTCGCGTGTCGATTTTAAGAAAAAGGTCCATGTCGCGTGTCGATTTTAAGAAAAGGTCCATGTCGCGTGTCGATTTTATGAAAAGGTCCATGTCGCGTGTCGATTTTAAGAAAAGTCCAATGTCGCGTGTCGCTAAATCTTATGTCGCATGTCGATTCTAAGACAACCCCAATGTCGCGTTGTCGATTTTTAAAATCGCCGTGTCGCCGTGTCGAAAAAGCCCGTATGGGGCCCTATTAGTCAGCGGATCGATGCCTATTATAAACTTCCACGATTAACTGTCTATGAATTAATTTTCCAATCAAGTGTTCTTACGCATTACGACAGATCTGGCATTACGTCAAGCCTGGAGCGCATACACGTGCTTTTTTATCGCCTATTTTCCAGAAAAATTATCTCCCCCCCCCCCCCCCCATTTCCCTTCTCTGGATTCGTCTTTTAACTGTGTTTTACCTACCTATCGTCGTTCTGAGGCGGGGTGCTCTTCGTGCGCACGGGCCTGCCTGGACTCCCGTCCGTTTACTTTCGCTTCATCTGGATACGGATCCAAAGCTTCGTTACTAAGGGAGAGGGTGGGCGAGGGTCGTTATTCGACTATTAAATCCACAAACAATGCACCCGCAGTCTCCGCTGGGTCCATCGCAAGGGTCAGGGGAGTTTTCATTTTATCTACGAAATTAGATCTCTGCGGCGAGCGATAAGCCCGGCCCTTGCTCACTACTATATGTGTAGCCTCGGTGCCCTTCGCATGACCCGGCCGACCCGGATTAGCTTCGCTCTCGTAGCCCTCTGGACACGCATATAGTGTGGCTTACCAGATTAGTGTCCCATGAGCGGGACACCGTCTCAGTGGCAATGGATGGACTCCATTGAGATATACACTGTCTATTTGAGCTCTACAGGCTGTCCATGGACTCCATTGAGATATACACTGTCTATTTGAGCTCTACAGGCTGTCCATGGACTCCATTGAGATATACACTGTCTATTTGAGCGCTATAGGCTGTCCATGGACTCCATTGAGATATACACTGTCTATTTGAGCTCTACAGGCTGTCCATGGACTCCATTGAGATATACACGGTCTATTTGAGCGCTATAGGCTGTCCGTGGACTCCATTGAGATATACACTGTCTATTTGAGCTCTACAGGTTGTCCATGGACTCCATTGAGATATACACTGTCTATTTGAGCTCTACAGGCTGTCCATGGACTCCATTGAGATATACACGGTCTATATGAGCTCTACAGGCTGTCCATGGACTCCATTGAGATATACACGGTCTATTTGAGCGCTATAGGCTGTCCGTGGACTCCATTGAGATATACACTGTCTATTTGAGCTCTACAGGCTGTCCATGGACTCCATTGAGATATACACGGTCTATTTGAGCGCTATAGGCTGTCCGTGGACTCCATTGAGATATACACTGTCTATTTGAGCTCTACAGGCTGTCCATGGACTCCATTGAGATATACACGGTCGATATGAGCTCTACAGGCTGTCCATGGACTCCATTGAGATATACACGGTCTATTTGAGCGTTATAGGCTGTCCGTGGACTCCATTGAGATATACACTGTCTATTTGAGCTCTACAGGCTGTCCATGGACTCCATTGAGATATACACGGTCTATTTGAGCGCTATAGGCTGTCCGTGGACTCTATTGAGATATACACTGTCTATTTGAGCTCTACAGGCTGTCCATGGACTCCATTGAGATATACACTGTCTATTTGAGCGCTATAGGCTGTCCATGACTGTCCCACGCACACGTTCGATCTAGGCTGCCTCGGTTTTAAGACACCAGAATTTCATTTTTAAATTTTGATCCCAACTTAGGTCGTGCGTTTGATGTGCGGCTTTTTGAACTTGGTTCGATGCGTTTCGATTCTGTACTTGCATGGTTCGGTGCCAAGTTGGCGGCATAGCGCTTGGTCATGTTGCTTCATATAGTGGATTTTCTGCGCTAGATCAAACAATAAGGGAAGAGCAAGCATGAGATTTCAGGTTATCCGAGTTTCAATTACTGACATGCCAGATGTGCATGACCAAGGTAGTTAGTACCATGTCAGATGTGCATGACCAAGGTAGTTAATGCCATGCCCAGCTGTGCATCACCAAGGTAGTTAATGCCATGCCAGATGTACGTGACAAAGGTAGTTAATGCCATGTCAGATGTGCATGATGAAGGTAGTTAATAACATGCCAGATGTGCATCACCAAGGTAGTTAATACCATGGCAGATGTGCATCACCAAGGTAGTTAATGCCATGGCAGATGTGCATCACCAAGGTAGTTAATACCTGCACATCACCAAGGTAGTTAATACCTGCACATCACCAAGGTAGTTAATACCTGCACATCACCAAGGTTGTTAATGCCATGCCAGACTTCATGCACTGTGCATGTAATGGGTTTGGTGCATAAACTATTTTCAGGTCAGTCCCGGCTTACATGAAACACTTTTATGCGTAAAGTAATTACTGTCAGGGTAGGTTTGTGTATACATATATAGGAATTAGTCACATGCGGGCCTCACACTTCCTGTACAAAGTAGTTCTGTCATGGCCCGGTTTATATCTGACAATGCGAAGCGAAAACTTTGCATCAAGACTTTTATTCTTATCATAGTAGTAGTCTTTCTTATCATAGTAGTTGTCTTACATACATTACAGCGGTAGGGTATAGATCAGTCCATTGTATTCACATCAACACAGTGGCCGAGACTAAAATGCGGTCGTTTACAATTTCAATGCTCACGTATTATGGCAAAGAATGCTTTCATGGGGACAAGGACATTGATAACTCCCTATTGAATGAGTTATTAGTCAGTACAGTTGGGGTGGTGACTGCGGAAGACGCAGTTCGAAGGGCTGGTGATGGTGATGTATCACTGACTGTAGTGCGCGGTGACGTGTGGCGTGGGAGGCAGCGTGGTGGTCACCACTCCATTGCAGTCCACTTCCCCAACGTACTGGGCGTACGGTGCCCTGACCGCAACCTCAGCCTTCACAGAGCTCGCGACCATGTCGTTAGCGTTAGGCAGAACAGAACTCTTCTTCTGGTTTTGAATGACGACCTCCAGCAGAGGAGAAGGAGCGAAGTAACCTTGTTCCTTCATAACTAGAGCTGAATGGTAGTCCTGGTCCTGCCCCTGGTAGTCCTGGGCCTGTTCCTGGTGCTCTCCAGTTGTCTGACCATCAGTTGTAGCAATGCGGCGACTCTGTAAATGTTCATAGTGCTGCTTATGTGGACTGTCGTAAACGGGTCTAGATGCACTAAAGAGTGGCCCTTGGGGGCTCTCCACGGATAGGTTCTGTGGACTGTCGTAAACCTGCCTCTGTGACGTGTCGTATACCCGTCTTTGCGGACTCCCGTAGGTTTCCATCTGGTGACTGCTGTATGCAAGTGACGTTGGAGTGTCAACGATAGAGAGGTTATGTGAACTCACGTAAGGCTGTGTCTGTGAAAGTTCAAGCAGTCTATGTTCTTGGGAGATCTGACCCGCCCCCTGTTGATTTGCTTCAGGGAGCCCCAGCGGAACTTCGCGAACCGGCACCACAGAGGCCTCCGCGGCCTCCTTCAATAAAGTGGTACTTTCCTTCATGTCCTTGTGTGGTTTCTTTATCGTGGAGCCCACCTTTCTCTCTCGAACTTGAAGCACTTGAGACCCCTCTGGAACCTCCTTCACGTCTTCCGCTTTCTGGTAGATTCCAGCGTAGGTACTGATGCACCCAATCTCTTTCTCCGGCACTCCGTGCTCCCGGATTGTGTGCCCGCTGAACTCGGTGGCTGCATTGGTGGCGAACTGACACTGCTTACAGTTATACATACACAGACCGCGGTGCGACTTGGTCGTCAGGATGTGTTTCTTCAAGTTTTCGATCACGTTACATGTGTACGTGCAGAAGGGGCACTTGTAAGGCTTCACACCGATGTGGCACCGCATGTGTCTACGCAAACCCCAACTCTGCGCCGCGCGATACGTGCAGTATTCGCACTGAAACTTGCGCTCCCCAGTGTGACTTCGTCGGTGGCGGGTTAACATCTGCTGAGTCTTCCCCGCATAGCCACATTCGTCGCACAGGAACGGCCGCTCATTGGTGTGTTTGCGCGCGTGAATCTGTAGCTCAGACAGAAAACAACACGTGTACTCGCAATTCTCGTACTGACAGTGAAACGGCCTGTTGTCCGGTTCGTGAACGCGCCGCACGTGGTTGCTTAGCAACCAGCTTTGCAAGAACTTTTCGCCGCAGAAGCTGCAAACCCACTTGGTGTCTACTTGGCCGGCTTTGTCCTTGTGTTGCTTCAGCATATGTGAATCCAGATGGAATTGTGAAGCGAAGTCTTTGCTACAATGCTCACAAACGAAGGGCCGGATGCCTAGATGCATCTTAAGATGTCGGTACAAGGAGCTGTTAGACGTAAAACCCTTCGTGCAAACCGAACATTTGTAAGGAAAGCTCTTATTGTGAAGGCGGATGTGAGGCATCACGTTGCATCTGGACAACGATTTGCTACACTCGGGACATTGAAACTTTTTTCTCTTCTTATCCCGTCTCATCTGAGCCATCAAGGGAGCAAACGTGTCACCAATCTCCTCTTTTATGCTGGTTTTCCCCACGAATTTTGGCTGTCGATGCAAGACAACATGAAGGTTTAGACTTCCTATGTTGTAGAATTTCTTGCTACATTGTTCGCAGCTAAAAGAGCCTTCCGTGGTCTTGGCCGCCTCCCGCTCTTTCGTTTTGTGGACTGTGGTATGGAGATGCCTCTTGTGGGCGGCTTCCGTCATTGACGTCACGCCGCAGGTGTCGCAGCTGTACATGCTAGCGGCATGGCAGTCCATGTAATGCGGTCTCAGCCCCGAATACTCAGCAGTACTGAAGCTGCAGAAGTCACACTTATAGCTGCGCTTGGACGACTGCGAGCCGCGGCTCCTCTTCTCGGGAGAGATCGGCAAATGAGGTGTCTGGTCGGCCAACTTGATCAAGGCGTTCAGATGCTTGCGGCTCTTATGGTGTAAATTGAGTGTGCTTTTGTCGGCAAAAGCCGTGCCGCACGGCTCGCAAATATACGGCTTCTCGTCAGTATGCCTACGCCTGATGTGGACTGCCAAGTTGTATAATGACTTGCAGTCTTTGGTGCAGTGTCCGCAAACGGTACTCAGCTTGCCTCCCCCGGTAGCTCTGTTCCGCCCGCTGAGTTTCTTTCCATCGGACTCGACAGAGTGGTGGTTAGCGTTGTGGCGTTCTAGCGTCTTTCCCGACTGAAAGACCTTACCGGGACATGACGGGCACTGTAACTGGTTCCGCAGCTCCTTCACGACGCACGGTCGGTCGGATTTGCTCACAGAGTCGCGGTGTGATTCTGACGTCACGTGAGACACCATCGCCTCAGACTCGCGACAGGAAAAGCGACAGCGAACGCAGAACAGGGGTCCCGTGAGAACTGATGCCTTCTTCCTGTGCTCCGCCATTCGCAAGTGTTCTTCCAACTGATCGCCATCGTTACAATAGAAACTACAAATCTGGCACTGAAACGGGGACAGTCTCAACAACATTTTCTGCATCCCTTCGTCGAGTAAAAAGTTGTGCTTTGTGCTCTTCGCTCGCCTCATGTGGTAGCTACTCAGCAAGTGACGGACGAAGTTGTACTTGTTATTAAACTGACGGTCGCATAAGGGACAACGTGCCTCAAAACTACGGTTCCGGTTCCTTTTATGGAGCCTCGGATGGTCGACGGCGGCATCCCCTCCGGCCACCAGGTCACGTCTGATCTTGTGCAAGTTGGTAGCCATGTGACGCAAGTAGCTTTTCTGCGACACGAACCATCGATTGCAGCAGCCGCAGTGGGGACGTGTTGACTCGTTGTCCTGGTTACCTGCCGATTGTACTCTTTCAACAGCGTCAGCCCGTGGGGAGGCCTCGGCTTTGGATCTTCGAGTTCGCCGTTCTCTGACTGGGCGGTTGGTGGCGTCAGCATCGGCTTCGACTTGGCCGACAGCCTCACGCTGCTGTCCGCCAGATAAAGGTTCACCAGCAGCCAGGTTATCGACCACAGCTTTCTCACTTTTCACACCTTTACCTGAGGCGATGTCAGGCACACCTTCGGAATGTCTCTCCCGATCGCGTATTGCGATATTCAGGTCCCCCTTGTCAAGAGTAACACTTCCGGCTGGGGCTCCCTCTCCCTCTCCCTCACGCTGGGCGTCACGTAACTCGCGCTCCGGCTCGCGTTCCCCGGGAAGGCTCTTGCCGGTGGACTTCCACGGTGTGCCGCCTCCAGCCCCACTGACCGCCCCATCGTCGACTGGCGCCCGCTGCTCAGTGGCCCCTGGCGGCGTATTATACACGTCATTCTTGCCTATAGACGGCCAGTTGGTACTCTGGCCGGGATTTCTCGTGGCACTTTCCGCAGCCAGTCCCTCCTCAGCCTTGTTCTCCTCGTCTCTCTCCGCCATTGCTTTACCCTTGGACCCCCGACCACCACTTGGGTGTCCCGACCTCACAGACTCAGCTTCGTCCTCACTGGCCTCAACCATTTCCTCGTAGCTTCTTTTACCGATGGATTTCCCCTTGTGTCCAACACCACGGTGCTCTCCCGGCCGCCCTTTACCACCTAATTAAACAGGGGAGAAACAATACATATATATATAAGTAGAGCTACACAGCTATATGTGCAACATTGGTCAACATCAGAATGTAACTGTCTAACCATTACTATTTCCGTCGTAACAACGCATGACATAATCTTCATCAACCATAGGTGGTTCGAATGATAACATAATAAAATTGAGAAGGTTAAAACGCTTGTCATTTGTATCGTTATACGTGTGGCACATCTAGCATAGCGCTATCAATGTGTAAGTTGATTATATACACAACTTCAAAACATGTAACAAATGCGAGAATTCCGAACCTGAGTGACTGGGTCGCTCTCCGGCTCTCCATTTTCCTCCCATAGTAGGGTGCCACTTGCCCCCGTGAGACACCCTGTTGGGCTGCTCGCCGGTCTCCAGGGACTCATGCTTGCCAGGGTGCTTCCCCTTGCCGCGGTAATGCCCCGGGGCGCTGGGATTGTACCCTGGGCGCCACTTGCCGCCGGTGTGAGAGTGCGGCGAATTGTCGTCATCGTAACCAACGTAGTCATCGTCGCTGAAATCCAAGAACCCTTCCGTATCCGACGGCATATCAAACCCCTCGGAATCACTGTCAAAGTTAAGATCGTTCAGGATGCTAGCAATTTTCAGGGTTGTTTTCGCGCTGTCAAATAGACCGTCCTTGCCCTGTTCAAAGGCATCAAAGGGTAGATTGTAGCCGCCTCCTCTGCCGTCGGCATTGACAGCGCCAGCGCCCAAGGTGCCTTTCCCATCGCCCTCCTGCTCAGGCATGCCGGCGTGCTTTCCCGAGGAGTGTCCCTGACTTTGACGTCTACTAGAAGGACTGGGTCGACATTTGAGTTCCAGCGATGACAGGAAGTCCATGATGGTTGTATTGGAGACAGCAGTTGAGGAGACGCCATGTTTTGTGGACATCATATCACTCGGGCTGCCATGAGATATGTTACACAATATCACGTTGGGATCAACAGCGGCACTCGATGTAGGACTCAATGCAGCACTCGAGGTGAGCGTCACGGAGGCAGAGGACACCATGGGGGAAGTCACGAGTACATTGAGGCTGCCACTTGTGGTTGCCAGGGGCGCGCTTGATGTAACCTGTACGTGTACTTTACGGGAAGGACAGTCCACTTTCTTGTGCTGCACATAGTTGTCCAGGCCAACAATGGCTGTATGGCAACTGAGACAAATATGTGTGTCAAAGTCTTCTTCTCCAGCACCCTCCATGACTGTCCCTTTATGCTTTCTGTAACACAGGGGAGTGCAAAGATAAGGTTACAGAAGATTACAAAAAATCAAGTGGATTTTCATTGACCATCAATATGTAATATGCCACATACCACTGCTGTCATATATAGCCATGCTTTGTAGACAGTTCAGATTTCAAGCATGATCTCCAACCACTACTATGATTACACTAGTACCAAGTCTCGCTAGATTAGACCAGACTGACCGGACATGCATCCTCTTTCTGAGCTTCAATAGCAGCACCTACTGCCTAATCAGAATTTCTATCATTAATATAGCTACGGCACTGTCCAGCAAGTGATAGTTTGATTTATGTCAGAATTGATGTTAGTATGTTATCTACTGCTATTGACACAAACATCTATTCACTTCCAGCTTTTTTTTTTCTCTTGATACCCATATTTTCATAGTTATCCTTCAAATATAATTTTGAGTGCAAAGTGGACCCCTCCCCCCCTCTTAAAATTCTTAAAGCCATGCCTGTGGTGGTCTTCAGATATTTATGTATCTTTATATTTATACTTTATTATATATATAATGAAATGCGGAATTAATATACCATACCATGAAATTTATAAAAGGTAATATTACACAATGAACTACGAGGGAAATCCATATTTATTCACTGCACACATCATAATCAAGAAAGTGTAGACCCTTCAAGTCACCAGGTTAGAAAACATCATGTTAGACATGTTAGATAACAACAACTTTCAATGGCATGCCAGATTCATTTTCCATATAGATCTACACCTGTATAGACTCTTGATGATTAGAATGTTGTAAAATCACATGTCCAATATGCAATAATGAAAGATAAGTGAAATTCATATGGTTGAAGCAGCTTTATTACTTTATTACTTGAAGAGATCTTAATTTACATTTTGTTTGTAACTATTCTGATATGCGTTACCATAACTAGCTGACTAGGTATTTGGCGTAATTAAGTGCCTCAAGGCAAGCCTGCTTCTCTAGAGGCACAACAGTGTCAATGTTAAAATCCTTAGACGTTAGTAGAGAATTGACTGTAGCTTTTATCATAATATGTGCGCGAATAATCGTAGTATTTACGGTTTCTACATATCTCGTTTTATCTTTTGACATCAAGAAAGTGTGTCGACACTAGGTCGCTCACTTTGAACTTAAGGACAACAGCAGCGCTCTCTGTCACAGGTAATTGACTGTCAAAAAATTTAAGACCCAGGTTACAAATGGTTCAAATGGTGGTAGGACTCACAAGGTGGCACTACATATGCATAGCAGTTGGTCAGGAAAATGTGCATGCTCCAACATTTATTTGCGAAAATATGACTGAAACAATCTAATATTGATACACTTTCTTGATGTCAGAAGATAGAACAAGGTATGTAGATTATGTAAGCACTATGATTGTATACATCCACCTTATAATACAAGCTACAGTTCCTTACTAACGTCTAAGAATTTGAACATTGACACTGTTGGGCCCCTAGAGAAGTGGGCTTGCCTGGGGGCACTTGCGCCAAATTAGGTATAAGACTACTTTGACTACCTTGATGCTCTGATCACTGATGCTCTGATTAGGAAAAAATATGGCAATAACTGATCTGCTGATAAGCTGATAAGATGTTTAAACATTTAACCATGCCATGATTTCCCTAACGGTTTAAAGAATTGTAGAACATGTCAGTAGAAACAAGTATAGGAATATGGGACGCCAATGGTTCAGGCCTGGAACAACAGCGTATCAAGCGGCCAAGACCCAAGGGCCAAGTGCCACGATACAACTCAACCATCATCGCCATCGGTATCGATTCACGATTGGACGGCCGCAACGAAAATGACCCTTTGTGAACTCCGTAGCTAAACAAATATTACGCACGGCTCAGCCGTATAGTTTCCTAACTGTTTGCTTCGCCATGTCGTATGCATAATTACTCTGAATATTGGGTTCGTATCTATCCTTGCAAATGACATGAAATAAGCAAAATACGCACCAATATTCAGGTCAGCTGGCGACCGAAGTTAGTACGGAAGCTGATCGACGTGTTCAAGCTATTTGCAGAAAAAGTTCTAGGTCCACCGAGTAACACCATTATATCTGTCTCTAGCAGGACGGCTGGCAGAAAGCCTGAAGCTTCGACCATCCACCCACGTACATCGGCACCGAGTAAATGTTGAGAATAATCAGAAGAATCGGTTCACTCGTTTGCAAATTCTCGATTTAAAGGAGGCTTCCAAATATCAACTCAGAGAGAATGAATACAGCGTCAGGTCTTGCGAACGTTGGTGCCAGAACCATAGGCTAGGGGAAGGGGTGGGGGGGGGGGGGGGACACTTGAACTCGGCAAAAAAGTATGTTCCAGTTTGAAGTACACCCACTTCTCCGTCCCTAATTTGCGGTCCACGGGAATACAGATGAAGAGCGCACTTATAGATCTACGGCTAGTCGTTAGAGCCTGGTATTGGGTTCCGATTTGAGGTGATGACTTGAACAATATGTATACATAGTGTTATGCTTAAAACTAAAGCAGATCATGTTAAAGCTCTACCCAGCTTCGAATAGGGCCTATATATATGGTGGCCTAGTTAGATACAATTATTAGCTGGAGTTTGAATTGAAGGAAAGAGAAGGCCGGTGCTCAACGATGGGTACGCAGAGTATCTTCTACGACAATCTCACGAATATCTTTGGGATCGAAACAGGGTATCCTCATCGAAAAAGGGAGATCCCATACACCCCCCCCCCCCTCAGCTCTTTGTGTACGCCATTGATATGCCGCCCAAATACAATGCCAAATCCGCCAGAGAAATTATATTTTATCAGAACATAGGGCAGAGATAGCTAGGGCACCATGCCAAAGTTATGATCAAAACGAGCTTCTGACGCCGTGCGAAAGTAGCTTTACGTGCTTTATCTGCATGAGATCAGTCAACCAAGAGCTTCACACGGGGAATAAACGAAGACATTTCGGTATTTGGAAACCAAATCAGCCGACATTCGCTAGGGGGCGTTGCGGCATCGCAGTAGACAACACATGTGCCCATGTGATGCATGGCATTTGCAGGTGCTTGCTCGTTGGTAGCTCATCGTCTTTTTTGGGGAATATTCTTTCCAAGATGAGCACGTTCGTCGCGAGGATTAGCCCAGTAACTGGGCGTCAAGAGTGGATAGTTCAAGATGAAAACTATGACTACCTTCAGGAGATCGCCAGGTACGTGTCTAAGTCAGATTAGACAGATATAAGAATATGTTTATGCACAACTCCTAGTCCTAGACCTAGTCCAGCCGCTGAGCCGGTGTACGGCCTCGTCGACCGCCGGACGGGTCGACCGCGGGCCACTTGAACCGCGGGAGGGGGGTGGAGCGGGGTGTTAGGGGGGTGGGGGTACATGTTGTAAGGGGTGGTGTGCACTGATGGCGGCATCCAGTGGAGGGGCGAACGCTGCCTATTGTTAAAGGATTAACGCTAACAATAAAACGATTGCGCACATCGTTGGTGGCGAACGCTGCCCTGGACCACAGTGCCCTAGCCTAGGCCCAGGCGACGAATTATCGAATACCAGGCAAACCCGCCGCAGACGAAGCCGGCCGCCGTCCGAAAACAGACGGTGGGAGTGGGTAGGTAAAGGGGGCGGGGGTTCATTGTCTCGTCTCGGGGGTATCTGGCAATCTCTTCACTTTATTAGATGTAAGACGCAAAAATACGCGAAAGCGACCAATTACCATTGAATGGCGATCTCATCACTTTATTACATGTAACATAACCCAAAATCCTACTTCAGCCCTTGATCATGTTTATATATTTATATGTTGAGAGGTGGTGGTCCCGGGGCACTCAGCCATAGAACGCTAATCCGGCACCTCCGAGACAAAGACTAATTGTTATTAGCTATTGGCAGACCCCTCCCCCACCCCCCTTACACTAATCCGGCAGCCAGACACTGCCAAGACACCGACACCCCCCCCCTACCCCGCTCACTCACCCCCTCCCACTGTCTGTTTTCGGACAGCGGCCGGCTTCATCTGCGACCGGTTTTCGGATGTATACCCCCCAGCCACACTGGACACAAGACTGGACTGTAGCCACGGAGTCTAGCTGCCAGTCTATAGACAGAACGGCTATACTACCAGAACGGCCATACTACCAAAACAGCCGTATGGTCTCCCCACCCCTTAGTATGGGTCGGGGGAGGAGGTGGGCTCTGAGAGCTTTGAACTAGAATCCTCAGATACCAGAAAGGCATGTCGACTTTAGCCTAAATGTCTATAAAATATTGCATTGAAAAATCCTTTGATCATCTTTTTCGGGGTTGATTGTTTTTAAAGAATGCCAATTAATCCATTTTGACACCTCTCCCCCAGTGTGAGCCTCCCCTGCCTACATCCCCCGCTGCACAGTATGCATATGGCCCTCCAATCAACCCCTCTGCCAGCTTTGCATACCACCCCTCCCCACACCCCCATAGACCGCTACCCCACCCACCCTAACCCATACGGCCGTTCTGGTAGTATGGCATTTCTGGCCATACACCTAGCTGCCAACCCTATTAACGCCATTAGCAACAGCTTTTGTGCAACCCCCTGCTGACTTCACCAGGTTCTAGAAGTTTAATTGTGCATTGAATAATGTCGCTGAGACTGGGATTAAAGAAGAAGGTTATCCCGACATGATATAGTCATAAAAACTACAATACCTCACTCAATAAATGTGTGTTCCCATTTTCATTTGTTTTTGTAAAATTTTTAGATATTTGCAGCAGTGTGGCAAAAATTTATGGGTGAAACACTCACCAGTGCGATGCACACTAAAATATAAACCACCTGCTCGGTCAAATTTTACATGGTTGCTTCACAGATCCGTAGAGTTGGTGGGATTTGTCATTGGTCAGCCAGTCCGGCCCATATTGTACTAACCCCATGGGTGCCGCCATAAAATCGATACCCCCAACATGATAAAATGTGACCACAGTGAAGGAACCACGGCTGTATGAGCGCTACTTAGTGTGATGCTGCATCTCCGCCCGCAAACATGTTCGCTACATGTGGGCCGATGCAAGTGCATGAGGCGGGTGTGCAATAAATGGAACAGCCTACAATGTAATTTGCATACAAGAAATATGACGTCACATGAATGCATTTTTGCATCGGTGATGAAGGTTGTAGAGTGCTGACAAAGGTAAGATCTTTGTCGGTAGTAGTGAGGTGGTGACGAAGTTTGTAGTGTTGACACAAGTGAGGTCTTTGTCAGTAGTAGTGAGGATGTGACGAAGCTATAGAGTGTTGACAAAGGTGAAAGCTGAAGCCGGTAGTAGTGAGGCGGTAACAAAGTTTGTAGTGTTGACAAGGTGAGATCTTTTTCAGTAATAAAGAGGCAGTGACAAAGGCTGTAGAGTGTTGACAAAGATGAGGTCTTTGTTGGCAGTAGTGAGGCAGTGACGAAGGTTGTAGAGTGGTGACAAAGATGAGGTCTTTTGCGGTAATAAAGAGGCTGTGACGAAGGTGGGAGTGTCGACAAAGGTAAGATCTTTGTCGGTAGTAGTGCGGCAGTGACGATGGTTGTAGAGTGTTGACAAAGGTAAGATCTTTGTCGGTAGTAGTAGTAGTGAGGAAGTGACGAAGGCTCTAGAGTGGTGACAAAGATGAGGTCTTTGGCGGTATTAAAGAGGCTGTGACGAAGGTGGGAGTGTTGACAAAGGTGAGATCTTTGTCGGTAGTAGTGCGGCGGTGACAATGGTTGTAGAATGTTGACAAAGGTAAGATTTTTGTCGGTAGTAGTGAGGCGGTGACGAAGGTTGTATTGTTGACAAAGGTGAGATCTTTGTCGGTAGTAGTGAGGCGGTGACGAAGGTTGTAGAGTGTTGACAATGGTGAGATCTTTTTTCAGTAATATAGAGGCCGTGACGAAGGTTGTAGAGTGTTGACAAAGATGAGGTCTTTGTCGGCAGTAGTGAGGCGGTGACGAAGGTTGTAGAGTGTTGACAAAGATGAGGTCTTTGGCGGTAATAAAGAGGCTGTGACAAAGGTTGTGGAGTGTTGACAAAGATGAGGTATTTGGCGGTAATAAAGAGGCTGTGACCGAGGTGGTAGTGTTGACAAAGGTGAAATTTTTGTCGGTAGTAGTGAGGCGGTGACGAAGGTTGTAGAGTTTTGACAAAGGTGAGACCTTTGTCGGTAGTAGTGAGGCGGTGACGAAGGTTGTAGTATTGACAAAGGTTAAATCTTTGTCGGTAGTAGTGAGGCGGTGACGAAGGTTGTAGAGTGTTGACAAATCTGAGATCTTTTTCAGTAATAAAGAGGCCGTAACGAAAGTTGTAGAGTGTTGACAGAGGCGAGGTCTTTGTCGGCAGTAGTGAGGCGGTGACGAAGGTTGTAGAGTGTTGACAAAGATGATGTCTTTGGCCTAAAAGGCTGTGACAAAGGTTGTAGTGTTGACAAATGTGAGGTCTTTGTTGGTAGTGGAGAGGCGGTGACGAAGGATGTAGAGTGTTGATAAAGGTAAGATCTTTGTCGGTAGTAGTGAGGCGGTGACGAAGGTTGTAGTGTTGACAAAGGTGAAAGCTTTGTCGGTAGTAGTGAGGCGGTGACGAAGGTTGTAGAGTGTTGACAAAGCTGAGGTCTTTGTTGGTAGCGGAGAGGCGGTGACGAAGGTTGTAGAGTGTTGACAAAGGTAAGATTTTTGTCGGTAGTAGTGAGGCAGTGACGAAGGTTGTAGTGTTGACAAAGATGATGTCTTTGGCTAAAAAGGCTGTGACAAAGGTTGTAGTGTTGACAAATGTGAGGTCTTTGTTGGTAGTGGAGAGGCGGTGACGAAGGTTGTAGAGTGTTGACAAAGGTAAGATCTTTGTCGGTAGTAGTGATGCGGTGACGAAGGTTGTAGAGTGTTGACCAAGGTAAGATCTTTGTCGGTAGTAGTGAGGCGGCGACGAAGGTTGTGGAGTGTTGACAAAGATGAGGTCTTTGGCGGTAATAAAGAGGCTGTGACGAAGGTAGTACTGTTGACAAAGATGATGTCTTTGGCTAAAAAGGCTGTGACGAAGGTGGGAGTGTTGACAAAGGTGAGATCTTTGTCGGTAGTAGTGCGGCGGTGACGATGGTTGTAGAGTGTTGACAAAGGTAAGATCTTTGTCGGTAGTAGTGAGGCGGTGACGAAGGTTGTAGTGTTGACAAAGGTGAGATCTTTGTCGGTAGTAGTGAGGCGGGGCCGAAGGTTGTAGAGTGTTGACAAAGATGAGGTCTTTGGCGGTAATAAAGGAATGGAATGTTGGTGTTTTAGGCCACTGTTGTGCACATACAGGCTAAATTGGGCCAAGGAACCTCCCGAGACGATGAAGGATGAAGGAATGAAACATGCCCCAGATTAGGTGCCCGAGCCCGGATTCGAACCCAGGACCTATTGATCTGCGGTCTAGTGCGCTAACCACTACACCAGGGAGGCCCCCCCGGTAATAAAGAGGTTGTGACAAAGGTTGTAGTGTTGACCAAGATGAGATCTTTGTCGGCAGTAGTGAGGCAGTGACGAAGGTTGTGGAGTGTTGACAAAGGTGAGGTCTTTGGCGGTAATAAAGAGGCTGTGACGAAGGTGGTACTGTTGACAAAAATGATGTCTTTGGCTAAAAAGGCTGTGACAAAGGTTGTAGTGTTGACAAATCTGAGGTCTTTGTTGGTAGTGGAGAGGCGGTGACGAAGGTTGTAGAGTGTTGACAAAGGTAAGATATTTGTCGGTAGTAGTGAGGCGGTGACGAAGGTTGTAGGGTTTTGACAAAGGTAAGATCTTTGTCGGTAGTAGTGAGGCGGTGACGAAGGTTGTAGGGTTTTGACAAAGGTAAGATCTTTGTCGGTAGTAGAGAGGCGGTGACAAAGGTTGTAAAGTGTTGACAAAGGTGAGATCTTTGTCGGTAGTAGTAAGACGGTGACGAAAGTTGTAGAGTGTTGACAAAGCTGAGATCTTTTTCAGTAATAAAGAGGCCCGTGACGAAGGTTGTAGAGTGTTGACAAAGGTAAGATCTTTGTCGGTAGTAGTGAGGCGGTGACGAAGGTTGTAGTGTTGACACAAGTGAGGTCTTTGTCGGTAGTAGTGAGGCGGTGACGAAGGTTGTAGTGTTGACACAAGTGAGGTCTTTGTCGGTAGTAGTGAGGATGTGACGAAGGTTGTAAAGTTTTGACAAAGATGAAAGCTGAAGCCAGGTCGTGGTTGTGATTCTACATTGGGATGATTTTACGGATGTTTGAAAGGCACTAATCGAATGAAGCGGCTGGGCTGCATATGTGGCTCGTTTGACTTTTTCATTTTGATTAATGGCCATGGGCTCAACTGTTATATCTGGCAAG
Organism: Arenicola marina; assembly: GCA_964019135.1. Taxonomy (NCBI): domain Eukaryota; kingdom Metazoa; phylum Annelida; class Polychaeta; family Arenicolidae; genus Arenicola; species Arenicola marina. The sequence goes on along the minus strand of OZ025257.1, from coordinate 3,273,236 downwards.
GATTTAACTCTTCCGACCTCTTCTGGCATGGTGCCGGATACCGTGTTTGATCGACTTGATGTACGAGTGACTTGCCGTAATTCAACGTGCCTGGAGTGGCTGCTTCCCGACCCACTGCTGTGAGTGCCGACTTAGATAACCCAGACTGCCACCCGGGAATGGCATGCTGAACCGTGGCGATATCTCGCGTTTCTACGCGGAACTTATGAGAGGCAGCGCTTGTAATAACTTATAACTGTGGCTTCTATTTCTGGAAACGTCTGTTGCCCGTCATAAACTGGACCGCCCTGATTTCCGAGCTCATAGCATTCTTGAATTCACCCCTGAGGCGCGAGGTGGTGTCTCCTATGCTGATGCCAGTGCAGTAGAAGACTCCCGTGGCTCACCCCATGGCTCACCCCGTGGCTCAATGTGGCTCACCCCATAGCTCATCCCATAGCTCACCCCGTGGCTCATCCCATAGCTCACCCCGTGGCTCACCCTCACCCCGTGGCTCACCCTCACCCCGTGGCTCACCCCGTGGCTCAATGTGGCTCACCCCGTGGCTCAGTAGCTCACCCCGTGACTCACCCCGTGGCTCACCCCGTGGCTCAACGGCTCACCCCGTGGCTCACCCCGTGACTCACCCTGTGGCTCAGTAGCTCACCCCGTGGCTCACCCTATGTCTCACCCCGTGGCTCAGTAGCTCACCCCGTGTGGCTCACCCCGTGGCTCAATGTGGCTCACCCCGTGGCTCACCCCATAGCTCATCCCATAGCTCACCCCGTGGCTCACCCCGTGGCTCACCGGCTCAACGCGTGGCTCACCCCGTGGCTCACCCCGTGACTCACCCCGTGGGTCACCCCCTGGCTCACCCCGTGGCTCACCCCCTGGCTCACCCCGTGGCCTCGGTGGTAGCGTGTTCGACTCTTGTCGAGTGCGCTCTGCTGGACCAACCTAAACGGCAGGTGCGCGGTTCGAGTTTTAGCTTTTTGTTTACTGTAATCAAATATAACAAAGTGCTTGGTGATGGTTCAAGTTTGGCTGGGGGTCCTTCACTGTCTGTTTTCACTGACGGCTGACGCATTAGACATGTCTGGCCCATGTTTGCCTCGCCTTCGAAACTAAAAAAAAAGTGTTTTTTTTGTAAACGATGGTAAGCATATAACATTATAATCATTCCATGTGTCGGGGAAAGAATCTAGTCCGACGTTTGCGATGTTATTTTACCTTTGGGTGATGACTCATCGATTCAGATATTTAGAGATTTTGCCGTCACCTCGATCGTTAATCGCACTCGCTTAGCTTGCCGGGGTTGTCGGAGAGAACGATGTGGCTTGTAAGTCCGTACACAGGAGTCTTCAAGTCTTAACTACATTAACGCTGTTCCCATCGCTTCATACTATGCCGTGCTATGAGGCTGATAGTCGCGAACACTCAAGCAGTCTTACCCCCCCCCCTCCTCCGTCACATACATACCAACTCCACATACATGTCATTGTCAGGTGTGAACTATGTTGAAGGATTAGTTTGCGCTAACAATATAGACTTTAATTTATTATTAAATAGTTTTTATTTTGCCAGTACTGCAAAACGAATTAAATTGTCTTTTCGCTCCATGAGCCTGAACTATTAGTATACAACTCAGATTATTGCTAAGATGTGGCACTTGGTTTTGGCCGCTTCGGTCGGTTTATATATACTGTCTCTCCGTGCCTGTGTAAGTTTGGTATGTGGCGCTAGCCGAAAAGGCGCCGTTGTATGTTGGTGAGCCATGGGCCACATGGCTGCCTTTCAGCGCAGTGATAGGAAGAACGGAAACACGCTCCGTGGCAAGTTGTGTTGCCATCCGTCATCAGCAGTATAAAACCAATGGCTTATTTCACGTACATAGTTTAGCCGGCTACGGGGCTCTGTTGGCTAAAATCGCCCATCTACGTGGAATCCGCCAGAGGTGGTGGCTGACGTTACGTGTATACGTGTGCATCGCCTTGTAGCGCAGCCACAGGAGTATCGTGGCTGTGGTGAACAAAGCACAGGCGGCGCTACTCCTCTTAACTACTCTAACAGATCGACGTAAGAAGTCATTTCATACCAGTTTCTTTGATACACCTGTATAACCCCTATAATTCTAAAGCTCCCGACGATTATCGGTTCTGTAAACGACACGAACGCTTGTACCTGTATTTGGGGTCACCGTGGCCTAGTAGGTAGAGGGCCCCAGAGGGGCTTTTTCGACACGGCGACACGGCGATTTTTAAAAACGACAACGCGACATTGGGGTTGTCTTAGAATCGACATGCGACACAAGATTTAGCGACACGCGACATGGAACTTTTCTTAAAATCGACACGCGACATGGACCTTTTCTTAAAATCGACACGCGACATGGCTACCCCCCCCCTCAGGGGCCCTAGGTAGCGCCCTGGGTACTTCTTCCAGTTTGCTCTGCTGCGCCACCTAATCGTTCGGTGCGTGGTTCAAACCTCACATGTGCAAATATATGTTTGTGGCGGATAAAGATCCCATGTCTTTCATCGCGAAGAGTAGGGAAAACTTCATGGAGACTTGGCTCCTCTCTACCTGTCGCGATATGACCGACCGGGGTTAAAACGTCCTGCATGAACCACCCAAGATGTCTCCATATAATTCTGACTTGGATCCCTGGTATATTACAAGTTGTATTTAATCGCAGCACACATATTAGTTTCTGGTAAATTTGAACAACAACCTCGCCGTATCATCAGGGTGGTCGTAGGATGGGGGCGGGTGGGTTGGATGCGAACTCCTCGTCTTGGTAAGCTTCTTATTTTGTTCAGTATCTCCAATCTTTCGTTATTCCGTCTTGCTATTGACCTAGTACCATCAGCCGCTTCTCTTTTCATGCTAACAAGTCCCTCATCCTCTGTGTCTAGTGGCTCTGCCAGCCGCCTGTCTTTTTTTCTGAAACTCGCATTCCCTCTTCCTCCTCTGACACCCGCATCGACTGCCCCGTCTTCTCTGTTGGCATCCCATTCCCTCCGTACCCTCTCCTGGCACTTCATTTCCCTCCTCACCCTCCTCTGTCACAAGACTCTTTCGCTTCATACACTCTCCTGGCACTCCCAGTGCCTTGTTAGTCTCAACTGGTTTTCTTATTCGCTCCTTACCCTCTACGGGCACGCCCATTCCCGCCTCATCCTCTCCTGGCACTCTCATTCCCTCCGTACGGCCCTGATTATGTCACGTGTGGTCATATCAGACAGTGATCATTCCGGATGATCTGATTCATCCGTCATATTGTGTGTGGTCTGTCCAAAAAAGCTACCGTTGCATGCATTTCATCCGACATTCCCATCGTGGTCGTTCAGGAGAGATGGGTAAGGTGCGTATATTAATTGGTGGATTCGGGCTAGAAATAATCACTAGCATGGCACTGCACAGTTTGACGACTACCGCCAAATGAAATGTAGTTAAGTGACTTGTTGATATTTCCAACACTTCTGTGTATGGCATTGCGACTGGAAGGGCTACTTGTCATGTGACAATGAAGTGAACATAATTGAGTTATATCTTTATAGTCCACAATGACATTTAGTGCTGTCTGGGGGGATTATGACGTTGGCCAACCTTGATATCATTGCCCAGATGTACTTTGGCCTTGTTTCTGCATCTATTAATGTCAATGATTCTTGTTTTATGTGACCATGATGGTTAATCGCTTTGTCACCCCCGCACGGAAGCCGCGTTTCTAAGCAAAAACCATCTTATTTGATGTGTGATCTGTGCCAAGTGCTGACCCAGCGATTACGTGTACATCCAGTTGATGATATAGGCCGACACATGACACTACACACACAAACACGTCCCTGGAGGCATCCCAGGCGCTGCACGTATACTGTTTTTCCGGGGTAGATAGAGTCATTCTCTGTCATTGCTCTGCAAACTGTTGCAGCCATGTTGTTGTTGTTCCAGAATTGGAATACTTTCAATAAGGTCAGGGTTCATTTATTAAATGGATATGGCTTCATAAACGAAATGCATGGTGAATATCCACTCGGGCATTCATATGAAGATACATGATACCCGTAAAGTTCTTCAAAGGAATTTTCTTCGGGTACCTGTCAGGATTTGATTGTTGTGTGGTGGGTCATAAATACCAGACCTACCCGAGTGATACTTGGACCAGAATATGATGTGTGACGTGCGTGTCTGACCCAGTAACAAGACAGCAATACTTAGGCCTGAGGGGTGGAGGACTTATCCTGAGCCAGGTCAAACGCCCCTTGAGAAGGAGGCAGGGATTTGTAGGCCCTGCAGCAGGCCTCCTCCAGTGGTCGGGAACAAATGTCAGCCAGACGATGCCTAGTCACAGACAGCTCTCCGGTTTTGTTTTAGCTCTCTGGGTAAACAGCGTATATCGTACCGCCAGGGTGCTGGCTGGCTAGACCTCGCAGTCAGCGGCGCATCCCTAGTCCCAGGTGAGGTGAGCTATTTCGGGCTCCGGGCTCTCCGGTCAGTCAGTCATGCAGTGATAGATCAATGTCGTGCAGTGAAGCCATTCAGAAATCTGATTTAGTGTTGTTAAAGTGGGCAACGCGGGTGGGGGAAGGATAAAACGTTTAGCTATTTATGGTTAGCATAGCCAACTGTTACATTTATAACAGCAATATGCCTCCCCATCGAATTTTTAAATTAAAAATAACCCTTGAACTGAAAATTGTGGTTTAACCGCAATAATAGTACCGAACAAAATTATGTGTATAACGTAGATTCCCTATTGTGTACGCTACGAAAAGAAGAATAGTAGCCTTGTCGAACTCAATCTTTATAGCACGACGTACTTTTTGGTCCAGCCAGCATGTTGTGGTTACACACTGTGTGAGCCCCACGCACTATGTATGTCAGAAGCAAGGAAATATCAGTCTGCTTTGAATTCTTGGCATTTTTCTTCCGCCGTCAGGGAATAAGAGCAACTTCCGGTTCTGCACATCTCTTCGGCAAGATGGCCTTGCTTTCCGCGGCCGGGGTAGATAAGCACGCTTCTGGTGCCATTACAGGAAGGCCGCCCGGACACTAATCTGATAGCGTTATCAAACAGCGGTGGCAGAACCAAGGATACAGTTCAGATCGAATCTTCAATGTTATGGGTCGACCAAAGGGTTACTGTGACCAGAACACCTTTAGCCTACTGTAGCCAGCTAACCTCAGGACTACTGTAGCCAGGTCACCTTAGGGTTACTGTGGCCAGGTCACCTCAAGGCTACTGTAGCCAGGCCACCTTAGGGTTACTGTGGCCAGGTCACCTCAGGGTTACTGTGGCCAGGTCTCCTCAGAGCTACTGTAGCCAGGTCACCTTAGGGTTACTGTGGCCAGGTCACCTCAGGGCTACTGTAGCCAGGTCACCTTAGGGTTAATGTGGCCAGGTCACCTCAGGGTTACTGTGGCCAGGTCACCTCAGGGTTACTGTGGCCAGGTCACATCAGGGTTACTGTGGCCAGGTCACCTCAGGGCTACTGTAGCCAAGTCACATTAGGGTTACTGTGGCCAGGTCACCTTAGGGCTACTGTAGCCAAGTCACCTTAGGGTTACTGTGGCCAGGTCACCTCAGGGCTACTTTGGCCAGATCATTTTCAGCCTACTGTGGCCAGATCACCTCAGGGCTACTGTAGCCAGGTCACCTCAGGGCAACTGTAGCCAGGTCACCTCAGGGTTACTGTGGCCAGGTCACCTCAGGGCTACTGTGGCCAGGTCACCTCAGCGTTACTGTGGCCAGGTCACCTCAGGGCTACTGTGGCCAGGTCACCTCAGCGTTACTGTGGACAGGTCACCTCAGGGCTACTGTATCCAGGTCACCTCGGGGTTACTGTGGCCAGGTCACCTCAGGGTTACTGTGATCAGGTCACCTCAGGGTTACTGTGACCAGGTCACCTCAGGGTTACTGTGGCCAGATCACCTCAGTGCTACTGTGGCCAGGTCACCCCGGGGTTACTGTGGCCAGGTCACCTCATGGCAATTGCGACCAGGTCACCTCAGGGTTACTGTGGCCAGATCACCTCAGTGCTACTGTGGCCAGGTCACCTCAGGGCTACTGTGGCCAGGTAACCTCAGGGCTACTGTGGCCAGGTCACCTCAGGGCTACTGTGGCCAGGTCACCTCAGGGATACTGTAGCCAGGTCACCTCAGGGTTACTGTGGCCAGATCACCTCAGGGCTACTGTAGGTCACCTCAGGGTTACTGTGGCGAGGTCACCTCAGCTACTGTGGCCAGATCACCTCAGGGCTACTGTAGGTCACCTCAGGGTTACTGTGGCGAGGTCACCTCAGCTACTGTGGCCAGGTCACCTCAGGGCTACTGTGGCCAGGTCAGCTCAGGGCTACTGTGGCCAGGTCACCTCAGGGCTACTGTGGCCAGATCACCTCAGGGTTACTCTGGGCAAGTCGCCTCAGCGTTACTGTAGCCAGGTCACTTCAGCGTTACTGTGGCCAGGACATCTCTGGGCTACTGTGGCCAGGTTACCTCAGGGCTACTGTGGCGAGGTCACCCCAGGGCTACTGTCGACAAATCACGTGTAAAATCAGTGGGGCTTCTGTGGCTAGGCGACCAGTTGAATCTTTGGGGCTGTTGTGATGAGGTCCACATCACTCTGCTGTTTCCTATGTCTTTTAAGGGTAGTTGTCTGGAGAAAGCGCACTAAATGGCAGAACTCGCATTGATGGGCTCAAACGCGAATTGATTCTCCCCGGTTTCCGCCCCGACCTCCTCCCCCCTTTCCCTGTTAACGCCACCACCATTCACTGCCCGCGACACCCACCTTGAGATACCAACCGGTCAAAGGAGGTCACGGTCTTGTACCCCACTGCATTCTGTACCTCCATCTCGCCGCACCTGTCGGCAGAAAGGGGAGATGTTCGTTGCTTTACAAGCCGGCTACGGCCCAGGTCGTAAACGTTGCCCTTTACGGGGAATTGATACGTCACCGTACACACAAGTGAGCTATCATACTGACGAATAACAGAGATCGCTTTTGCTCTGGACCTCTTCTAAGCCCAAGTGTTTCCGTTATCCCTCATGGCCCAAGTACTTCCGTTATCCCTCATGGTCCAAGTGTGTCCGTTTTCCCTCATGGCCCAAGTGTTTCCTTTATGCCCCATGACCCAAGTGTTTTCTTTATGCCTCATGGCCCAAGTGCTTCCTTTGTGCCTCATGGCCCAAATGTTTCCGTTATCCCTCATGGTCCAAGTTTTTCTGTTATCCCTCATTGTCCAAGTGTTTCTTTTATGCCCCATGACCCAAGTGTTTTATTTATGCCCCATGACCCAAGTGTTTCCGTAATCCCTCATGGTCCAAGTGTTTCCGTTATCCCTCATGGTCCAAGTGTTTCTGTTATCCCTCATGGTCCAAGCGTTTCCTTTATGCCTCATGAACCAAGTGCTTTCTTTATGACCTAATTGTTTGCTCAGTTGTTTTATTTGTGCCTCATGGCCCAAGTGTTTTCTTTATGCCCCATGACCCAAGTGCTTCCTTTGTGCCTCATGGCCCAAGTGTTTCCTATATGCCCCGTGACCCAACTGCTTACTTTATGCCCCATGACCCAAGTGTGTCTGCCCAATGACCCAAGTGTTTCCTTTATGCCTCATGGCCCAAGTGTTTCCTTTATGCCTCATGGCCCAAGTGTTTCCTTTATGCCTCATGGCCCAAGTGTTTCCTTTATGCCTCATGGTCCAAGTGTTTCCTTTATGCCTCATGGTCCAAATGTTTCCTTTGTGCCTCATGGCCCAAGTGTTTCATTTATGCCTCATGGCCCAAGTGCTTCCTTTGTGCCTCATGGCCCAAATGTTTCCTTTATGCCTCATGGTCCAAGTGTTTCCTTTATGCCTCATGGTCCAAGTGTTTCCTTTATGCCTCATAGTCCAAGTGTTTCCTTTATGCCTCATGACCCAAGTGTTTCCTCTATGCCTCATGACCCAAGTGTATAGGCATCTTTATGTTACCCTTCGTTAGCAACTTGTTTCTTGTCATTAAATTTCCTTTTAATGTATTGTTATACATAAACGAAGTTTTGAAGACATCCTCCTATCACCTACGCTTCCTAAACAATCCTAATAATTTTTTTTTTTTTTTCCTAATAAATTTGTTGCGTTAACTTCACAGCACAATCTACCACAATCTTCCATTATCATGAGTGAGGTGTTGACAATTTTACGGATATGTAATCCGGTAACACGGAATTAAATTACAATATACGAAGAAAGGTTAACTTTTACTACTTTGGCGCCAGGTTTTTATTACGATGCTAGGTTATCCATTACGGTCATATAATAAGATATGTTACATTAAGTAACTGTCTAGATCCACGTAATCGTTTTATACAGCGATGTGTAATTTTGCTTGCAGGTCTGCGTACGCGGACATGCTGCATGACACGGAACGGGTAAGTTTACCGATACATCCAACACTTGTGAGACTGACGATGCGAACGCAGTGCCAGATTAACAATGGATCTGGGTGACAAGATTAAAAGATCAGATTTCTCCCCTGTTGCGGCAATAGTCTAATCGTTTCTATAAGCTAAGTGTCAAGAAGTATTCTCTTTGTGCTAAATAATCATCGCGGTGCTTATCACTTTCAATGTCGTGGCCTAATATCAATCATCTTTCAACAGAACCGGAAGTACTACAGTGCCCTGAAGGAAGCCATCGAGTTGATGCACAAGCAGGGCAAGCCGGCCAACGTCCTTGACATTGGGACGGGCACTGGCTTGTTGTCCATGATGGCGGCCACGTGCGGGGCGGACACCGTCACGGCATGCGAGGTCCGTTCGTACCGGGCTTTTCCGTATTAGCGCCCAGGGCGTTTAAATTGGTTTGCTGGGCGTATTGATCATCAAGGTTGATATGCATTTTGCTATAAATCCTTGGTACGCAAGACAATTGCTTAGTACATGTACATAGTACATAGTTCAATGACTCTTACTTGGTCACATGTATTTCGTGGCTGCTATATATCAATAGCATACAGAATGCCACTATGTTAATATGATTGATGTAGTGCAATGGTGCACGGCTTGTGCTTCCATAGGGGTGAAGAACCTTTCCACCTTTGAAATTAGGATGTACCGTCATATTGCGATAGTGTACCAATGTCTGTTGGAGCAAGCTAAAGACGCCATGTTCTTCTGATTAGTGAATTACACTATAGCCCATGACCGTAACGCTACTGTCCTGGCCCATCTGCCTGTCAAGGTCTTCCCACGGGCGGTATATACACGTCTATAACTTCATATACCCATTAAGTTCAGCAGTTAATAACCCTCGTGTGTCTGACCTCCCCAGGCGTTCAAGCCGATGGCAGACTGCGCCAGGCTGCTCATCAAGAAGAATGGGTTCGCCGACAAGATCCGCCTGGTGCCGAAGCGATCCACCGAGCTGACGGTGGGTCCTGGTGGCGACCTGCCTGCGCGCGCCAACATCCTGGTCACCGAGGTCTACGACACCGAGCTCATCGGCGAGGGCGCCATCGGCACATTCCACCACGCTCACCAAAAACTACTGCAGGTAACGTCACGTGACTGTGTCCATATTGTCGTGACTTGCGTTGTTTTTGTAGCCTCGTGATTGGGTCTTTAGCTTATGAATGGTTCGGTTTGGGGATATTGGATCAGTAAAGGCACTTACAAAGGGCCAAGGCGTGGAAGGTTCTGTTGACTCGCGATTCCGTTTTAGCTTTTGTCTATGTGCATGTACTGTGAATTGTAGGTCGACATATTGTCCACACCAATTAAAGTGTGAATAACTCACGTAGCACAACATTGGTAAACTGACGTAGGACAACATTGGGAAACTGACGTAGGACAACATTGGGAAACTGACGTAGGACAACATTGGGAAACTGACGTAGGACAACATTGGGAAACTGACGTAGGACAACATTGGGAAACTGACGTAGGACAACATTGGGAAACTGACGTAGGACAACATTGGGAAACTGACGTAGGACAACATTGGGAAACTGACGTAGGACAACATTGGGAAACTGACGTAGGACAACATTGGGAAACTGACGTAGCACAACATTGGGAAACTGACGTAGCCCAACATTGGGAAACTGACGTAGGACAACATTGGGAAACTGACGTAGGACAACATTGGGAAACTGACGTAGGACAACATTGGGAAACTGACGTAGGACAACATTGGGAAACTGACGTAGGACAACATTGGGAAACTGACGTAGGACAACATTGGGAAACTGACGTAGGACAACATTGGGAAACTGACGTAGGACAACATTGGGAAACTGACGTAGGACAACATTGGGAAACTGACGTAGCACAACATTGGGAAACTGACGTAGCCCAACATTGGGAAACTGACGTAGGACAACATTGGGAAACTGACGTAGGACAACATTGGGAAACTGACGTAGGACAACATTGGGAAACTGACGTAGGACAACATTGGGAAACTGACGTAGTGCAACATTGGGAAACTGACGTAGGACAACATTGGGAAACTGACGTAGGACAACATTGGGAAACTGACGTAGGACAACATTGGGAAACTGACGTAGCCCAACATTGGGAAACTGACGTAGGACAACATTGGGAAACTGACGTAGGACAACATTGGGAAACTGACGTAGGACAACATTGGGAAACTGACGTAGGACAACATTGGGAAACTGACGTAGGACAACATTGGGAAACTGACGTAGGACAACATTGGGAAACTGACGTAGGACAACATTGGGAAACTGACGTAGGACAACATTGGGAAACTGACGTAGGACAACATTGGCAAACTGACGTAGCACAACATTGGGAAACTGACGTAGCCCAACATTGGGAAACTGACGTAGCCCAACATTGGGAAACTGACGTAGGACAACATTGGGAAACTGACGTAGGACAACATTGGGAAACTGACGTAGGACAACATTGGCAAACTGACGTAGGACAACATTGGGAAACTGACGTAGGGCAACATTGGGAAACTGACGTAGGACAACATTGGGAAACTGACGTAGGACAACATTGGGAAACTGACGTAGGACAACATTGGGAAACTGACGTAGGACAACATTGGGAAACTGACGTAGATACCCCTCGTGCATCGTAAGCACGGCGGTGACTCATGTAGTGTGTCCCTCGGTCATGTCTACCGTTCCTACCAAACGCCTCGTGCCTGTGAAGACTTGTTGTCTGTTGCTGACGTCCCTGTCTTTCCCCTCAGCGGGACTGTATTGTGGTCCCCTCCGCCGCCAACCTTTACGTCCAAGTCGTCCATTCTGACATAGCCAGGAGGTGGAACGAGTTTCAGCCGATAGAGCTACCTGGCGGCGACCAGCTGAACCCCCCCGCAGAGGTGTGTAGCTGTCCCGGCACACCCACCGTCCATGACCTGCAGCTAGAACAAGTACCACGGGACTGGTTTACCCCAATAACGCCACCCGTTAAAGTGTTCAGGTAAATACTCCGGGACTGATCCAACTGTTAAAGTGATAGGGTGAGTACTCAGGGACTGATCCAACTGTTAAAGTGTTTATTGGAATATTCCAGGAGTGATCCAAGTGTTAAGGTCTTCAGGTAAGGTGTTCAGGTAAATAAGCTGATTTAGCTTGATTGCACAGCCCCCCCCCCCCCCACCCCCCAAAAAAACCCCGGCAACGGCATATAACATTCTTGACATTTATTTAAATACGGTCTCAAGTAGAGTTCAAGAAACTAGTTTTTACAGCTGTCTGATTGAGGAGGTTATAACATTCTGTTTTGCGTGCAACACGTTAAGTGTATTTCGTTTCTACAGAGTTACATGTATTGGTTGTCTTCAGATTTGACTACAGCGATCGGGCCAGCTGCAGTAAGTTCAGCGGTTACGTCAAGAAGGACGTGGAGGCTGAGGCCAGCGGGTCATGTGACGCAATCTTCATGTGGTGGGACCTGGAGATGGACACAAAAGGCGCGACTATCTTGAGTTGTGCTCCAGGCTGGGCACATCCAGAGCCAGCAGACATGCAGGTTAGGGTTTACGTGAACATTTCCACCATAATGGTGTTTTCTTTCCTGTCTTGTTAGTTTATGTTATGTTTACGAGTTTTTTTTACGGAATTTATTCCGTAAAATTGCACCTATTGGCTGTATTGCCTTTTTGGAATGAAGCTATGATATTTCTTTTTATCCGTACTTGTACTTTCGTCCAGGGCAGTGTTGCCGATGGTAATGGATTTCAAGTTGACGGAACATGTGCCTCGTGTTTGTTACAGTGGCGGGATCACTGGATGCAGGCCGTGTACTACCCGAAGGGAAAGCTGACTGTGGAGAAGGGACAGGCCTTCGCCCTTCATAGCAGTCACGACGACTACGCTCTCTGGTTCGATGTATCAAAGTCTGAAAAGTAAGAATGCACTTTTTCTGGTGCAAGAAGAGTCAAACCTTGCTCAACCCTACGATTTGGGGGTTGGTAGCTTTCCGGGGTGTAATATTGCTTGTTGCTCATTTGCTTCTTGGTCAGTTTGCCCCATAAGGCTTGGCCGCAACCGCGGAGTGTCTGCCTTATGGGGTCTTTGTGCATTACTTTTGTGGCTACACAACTGTTTTGAAAAAGGAGACCTAAGTAGGTAACTCTCGTATTCCTCGTTGACATTGTGAGACAAGGTGGTTGGAGGGCGTGCTGACCGGTGGCCATGTATGTTGCTGTTATCTGTACCCTTGGTGGAGGGCGTGCTGACCGGTGGCCATGTATGTTGCTGTTATCTGTACCCTTGGTGGAGGGCGTGCTGACCGGTGGCCATGTATGTCCCCAGCAATGTGAAGACGGACGCCCCGGTCTGTGTATGCGGCGCTCACGTCGCCTTCAGCCGCACCAGGATAGGCATGCTCAACGACCCAGACCGGAACCGGAAGTACGTCGCAGCGCTGGAAAAGGTATGCGGCAGCAGGAAAAGCCTCATCGAGAATATTAATGTCGATGTTGTAATGTGTTGTTTCATGGATTGTGAATAGATTCTTTGTAATGTACTCCTCATGTATTGTCATGCATTTTACTTTGGTGTACCAGTTTTACTTTCGTATATCAGTTATACCAATTTTAGCCTAGTGAGCATGATATTTGCAGTATTATGTCAATTTTAGTGTCTAACGTGTCCAAGTGGCTACATTAACAACGCACAGAAAGCTAGTCTTGTATCCCTCATCATCATGTAATCATGTTTGTGATCATCCATTATGTCCACCTAACAACCGTGCCGCTGCCTGCGCCAGGTCACAGGTTACATTAACCTCTTTTGTGTCTGTCGGCAGGTGGTCACGCCGGACACCGTCTGTCTTGCCATCAGTGATGGGGCCTTGATGCCTCTCATCGTCGCCAAATTAGGAGCCAAAATGGTGAGACATTCTCACTTTTGTGGGATCTATGTATATATATTTAGCTTAGCTTTTAATGTGATTTAACTTATGTTTTTGTTTTATGTACTATGAGCATGAGCCCGAAATATACGACACAAACTTGTTAAAAACAATATGTAGCTTGTGTGAGAACTTCATGGTTATAAGGCGTATGTTAATGACTCAAGTATTGAGAAGAGACGATCAACTCAGAAGGAACTGTGTTGTGTGTATAGCGAACTAGAAAACAGCAGTGAAGACTGTTGTATTGCTGCAGGTCTACACACTGGAGCACAACCCGGCCAGCCGACGGTTTCTGGAGAATTGGGTGGAGAGCAACGGACTGAAACACAAGGTCAAGGTCATAAACAAGCGACCGGAAGAGGTACTCAGCGAGGACCTAGAAGGCGAGAAGGTTGGTGGTCACGTGACTCTACTAGGCACATTTAAACATATGCGTCTATGATTTGTGTAGAAGTATTCAGACTATCACGCCGCGGGGAGGGGGGGAGCTAGTCCTGAATGTCTTTGAGCTGGTTGAGTTAACGTTTCTCCATGAGTTCCACCTCCCTTCCCATTGATTGATGTAGTTACGAGGCTGAACTATTCGCTGTTAACGTGACCTAACGTGACCTGGAGCTTACCAGCTGGATCGAGATTTCCATTGGCCTTCTAGTGCTGTTGAATTGCCGTGTGAATAGACGCTTTCTTAACCACCCGACTCTGTGGTATGAAAACCCGCTGTGAGAGCGGGGTGGTCTCGACAGCTGACCAACTAGAGTCAAACCCCGACTGTGTCTGATGCCGATTGATCTTTCGTCTCATTGTCCTTGGTCCCAGTTTTTTCCTACTACGCACAAGAGAATATCACCCGTCCGTGCGACCTCCCGTGAGACAGCCCTGACGGGCGTGCTTCGTCTTTCAGGCCAACCTGGTAGTGGGCGAGCCATACTTCTCCTCCAGCATGCTGCCCTGGCACAACTTCTGCTTCTGGTACTCGCGCACCGAGCTGGCCGACCTGCTGGCCCCCCAGGCCGCCGTCCTCCCCTGGCGGGCGGCACTCAAGGCCGTGGCCGTGGAGTTCACCGACCTCTGGAAGATCCGGGCACCTGTCGGGCACTGCGAGGGCTTCAATCTCGGCCTCTTCGACAAAATGATTCAGGTAAATGTAGGTTTAGTTTTGTATGTGATGCGCATTAAGAATTTTCTTTGGTAGCGTCGTCGTCCTGAAAGGTAAAGATCCCTTCCGTAAATAGTCATCGCTTTGTGGAGCCTAAGTTGTCCAATATTCGCAAAAAGTACATATATCGAAAACAAAAAAGTCAGAAATATGACTGTTTGTATGTGCGCATAAAATTTCTGAGCGCTAAGCACACTGTATCACGTGTTTGTCTTCAGAGCGCCACGGATCGCACAGACGCCTACCTAGAGCCACAGCCGCTGTGGGAATACCCGGGTGTCCCCCTAACGGACGAGTTGGACATCATTAACTTCGATTTCTCCAAGCCCCTGGCGGGCATCAAAGTGGTAGAGCGGGAGGGATTCGTCGAAATAATCAGGTGGGTACAGCTTCGTCGAGATAATCGGGTCAGTACTATATAATCTAATTTGGTCTAAAAGATCCTTTTACTACGATGCATCTTTCAGAAAGATATCCAGTGTAGCTCTGTGTGATCGAAGCTTTCTGTAATGGCCTATATAAACTTTGATATCTGATATAGCCTGCCCTATAATCTTATCACTCTTCCCATGTTGCCCTGTGCATGTTATGTTCCTGCTCCTACAGTAAAGGTTCTTCTTTCAATCTCCTGGGGGCCTCCCTGGTGTAGCGCTTAGCACACTAAACCACAGATCAATAGGTCCTGGGGCCTCCCTGGTGTAGCGCTTGCTTAGCACACTAAACTGCAGATCAATAGGTCCTGGGGCCTCCCTGGTGTAGCGCTTGCTTAGCACACTAAACTGCAGATCAATAGGTCCTGGGGCCTCCCTGGTGTAGCGCTTGCGTAGCACACTAAACTGCAGATCAATAGGTCCTGGGGCCTCCCTGGTGTAGCGCTTAGCACACTAAACCGCAGATCAATAGGTCCTGGGGCCTCCCTGGTGTAGCGCTTAGCACACTACACCGCAGGTCAATAGGTTCAGGCCCGGGTACTTAACCTGGGACATGTTTCATCCATTCATCCGGCGTCGTCCGGGGAGTTTCCGTGGCCTAGTTTAACTTATGTGTGCACAGGAACGGCGTGAAACATCAGTTAATTTCATCTGCAGCTCCGGAACGTGTAACGGCGTGGCTGTCTGGATCGAGTACCAAATGGACAAGGACGTCCGGCTGTCGTCAGGGTTACTGGAGCCCCCTGTGGCCGGCCAGCCCCTGGTCTGGGACCCCCATAGTCGCCAGGCCGTCCACATACTCCGAACACCCATCAAGGTGGATGTATCCAATGGCAACCCCAAGCACTGGCGACTGAAGCATAAACTAGTGTTCAAACCGAGCACCGGAGAACTGGACATTAACTTCAGCGTCTTAACGACGAGATAGAGGCACGCTTGACGACAAACATTCCCCCTCCCCCAGAGACTTAGTGCTATGTCTATTAAATGGAATAGGAGTATAATATCAAATGTATATATTTGTAGCATTTTTTAAATAGATATCACATGAGAGGTCTGTCCCTTGTTTTTTGCTGGAATATTCAGTTTTGTGTTCAGTGACTCTAGTCAACAACGGCATTTTTATTATAGAACCATTCGCTGTTTGGCGGTATGAGGGGAGGATGCCATTTTGGTACCTTAGTCTTATGCCTTATGAGGTCGAAGATGAACGTCTTGTTATACCGTATAAAGTCAAGTCGAGAGCTTCCAATTGTGAGTTGACTTTATCGGGACAATGGGTATGATAGCAACTAGAAGACCTCCAGAAGTAACAGTGAGAGCCGTTGATAATCTCGCATAAGTGGCCGTGTCACTGTATAGAGCTACTTATCAAGTGAAATGGTGCTTCCGTGGCACATCGCACCGATGCACGTATTGCATTATACCACCGCCATAGATATGCAGCATCCATAAGTGCTATATATATTTCTGTGTGAATGGAGGTCACAAAATTTGCAGATAAACTTGATGGACGACTTCGAACAAAATACGCATAATTATTATTGCGCATAGAGTATTGCTGCGAGTGTCAGACAATGGGCATACAATGTAAATAAACGGCAACTTTCGTAAGGAACCAGTGTTTGTTTCATCACAAGTAAAAGTACAGACTGGCTTGAATTGAGGATTACTCATAAGACAGACGTTACCTTTAAAATCCCATGCGCAAATAATATATATACCGAAAAAATAGGATTTCTTGTTAGTCTCATAATGTCCGTAGCGACCAGTGATGAAAATCGAATACGCGTGACAATCCTGTATGTCAGCAGTGGACCACGACAATTAGGGGATGCCGAGCCGTGATTCACATCACTCGACAACCCTTGAATATTCAAATATGACTTGACGTACGGGGTAAAAAATAACTACAGTAGGGTGGGCGGAAGATTTCATCCAGCGAGTCTTTAAGTAGATATTTTCAGATCTGTCAAGTAATAGACCTGTGGCGGATTTCACGAACGCAGTTTAGCTGACTACGGGGCTTAGTCGGCTAAAGTTATCATGTACATAATGGGCGATTTTAGCCGAATAAGTCCCGTTCTCGGTTAAAATATGTACGTGAAATAGGCCACAGGCTTGTCTGGGAAAACTTCTAAAATAGTGAAATTATTTTTGACTGGAAATGTATGCTTCTCGTCATCCCATGGCCGAAATTTATTGCAGATATAAATATAGCTTTTGGCGATTCTGCAAAGGACTACCATGTTAATAATTTCATACGAGTCCTCCTGCTATAAGTCTAGCCCTAATGTTAAGACTCCCAAGAGGGCCTTATGGGCGATACATACCCAAAACTCTCGTTAGTAAAATCCAAGCCAGATTAGAAGTAACTTTGACATTTATTGATCACTAGTTCGTCGCCATTTGCCCAATTCACAAGCATCCAAAACGTAAGTTATTGTTCAACAGGCTCGGTACAAAAACTGCCGATAATTCAATGACTTCTATATATCATTACCGGATACTATAATACGAACAATATTTAATTAATCGATCGCATACAAATCTAGGCGTTACCCTTTAAGTCGACTGATGATTAATATGAATAGAGTCCTCACTGTTTCACTGCAGCCCAATACCACACTATATATATCTTATTCTTAACATTGTGAAAGCACTAAACGTGACTGATAACAGATACCATAGAGGTAACATCCTATTGAACGTGGTAACAATTCGATAAAAATATATTCTCAGATGATGCCCGGATTTAAAACCTAAGATGTCTTCGATGTTGTGGAGATCGGGAAACCGCTTCCGTCTAGCAGCGACTCGTCATCTGGCAGAACCTGTGGCCCTGGACCTGCCTACAAACAGACACAACAAACCTGCCGTTAAACCAGGCGGTCGTACTGTGGTTGAGGCTGTTTCCGTTGCTGCGTTGAGTAAGGTTTCACCAACTGACAACGTGTTTTCCAGTCGGTCTTATATAAGCACTTATCCATTTAAAAACAAACTGATAACGAGCAATATCTATTGACCTTAATTAAGGTACCCCAAAATCCCTGGGCCCAGCGCAATACTGGCCCAGGGCAATACTGGGGATGTGGGATGGCGTACCTTGGTCGATATGATGTACTGGATGGCTCCTGGCTGCGGCACGAGGGGAATCCTGCTCAGCAGGTCCTACAGACACAGAGAGGAATGCTCAATTCACAAAAAGATCCCAGTGTGTCATATGGAAACTGAATATGATTAACGCAATAATAATATGTCTCAAGGATGTGTCTCAAAAATGCAGGTAACTCCTAATGCCTTATCCCGTTACTAACCATTTATTGTTTGAAACATCGATACAACAAACATGACATTTAAATTTGAAATAACGTGATTTAGGGCTTAATTTCACAATTACACATATTAGTATGTTTCCTATGAGATATCCTTTAGTCACGCTCACCTCTGGTATAGGCGGCGTGTCACACTGTGGCATGCCCTGGATGAAAGCATCTCCATTTTCCATGGGTGGAAAGAACCGTTTGACAAGTGCCATGACCATGGGGACACTGGACTGGGGCAGGTAGAGACACGCATTGGGGCCGGCGTCGAACGTGTAACCCGCCTGGGGACGAACGGGAAAAACACGATAAAACAGAGTATGTGTGCTGTCAATTGCATCATAGATACGATAATATAATATCCAAAGTAAGAGTCATAATGACCACAGGATACTGACATATGACAATTACACATGCCAGAAACTCTGACAATCATATGTACACATAATGACATGAAAATGGCCTGCTTGTACACATAATGACATGAGAATGGAGTGCTTGTACACATAATGACATGAGAATGGCCTGCTTGTACACATAATGACATAAGAATGTCGTGCGTGTACACATAATGACATGAGAATGGCCTGCTTGTACACATAATGACATAAGAATGTCGTGCGTGTACACATAATGACATGAGAATGGCCTGCTTGTACACATAATGACATAAGAATGTCGTGCTTGTACACATAATGACATGAGAATGGCGTGCTTGTACACATAATGACATGAGAATGGCCTGCTTGTACACATAATGACATGAGAATGGCCTGCTTGTGCACATAATGACACGCCAATGGCGTACTTGTACCGGTAAACATAAATGACACGACATTGATGAGACGATGAAAATACAGATAAAAAAGTTACCAGATTATCTCCGTGGTAGTCGTTGTAGGCGTGGATGAGACGCACAATGTCTCGCGAGACGTCCGTGAGATAGCTGATGGGTGGGTAAGTGTCCAGGCACACAGCATGGAACTGGTTGCTGTCCTGTACCGCGCCAGGGGGGAAAGTAGGACAATATTACAGATTGCTCAGTTAAGAAGAGACAGTTAACAATATTTATCCCACATAAAGTCAAATCCCAAACGTCGTGGGGTCGTGTCCCGATAACGTCCGGCTGTATGTTCTACGAATATGTCGGGAGGTGTAATACACGACAACCAATGGATTATTAGCCAATGGGGGTGATCATGGTTTCTAATCGGTACCGAATGCCACATGAAACAACAATGATATCTGCCGTGATGAGGCATCACCGCGCCCAACAAGTACACAAGTCGGCCCTCTACTGATATGTTGAGAGTGGTTTGGCCAGTAGGGGGCAGCATTGTACGATACAGTAAACAGCATTCGCAATGAAATGACAAGTGATCATCCCTCATTGCATAGTCGTACAGCGCGCTGTATAATACTTGCAAGCAACTAGCTAATAACAATGAGGCATTAATCTTGTAAAGCTATACAAGGCCAGAAAACTATAAGGTGCATGGGTTTCCACACAATTCTAACCCAGTACCTTCATCGTAAGTTCAGCAAACGTCTGGAAATCCGTGTTTGTTATAGCCTTTTCCATCTGTTCCATTCTCACTGGTAAGAGTTTGGTACGGTGCTTAAGTAAGTCGCTGCTTGTGACCGATGTCTGCATCCCAGCCGAGCTTCCGACAGTCTTCTTCTTTCCACTGACCTAACATGTAACACAGAGTATTAAGATTAGTAACAGTCGGTTGGTTGCTTACAAAAGGACACTAAAACCTGTAAGGTCATGTCGTGTCATTAGAAAGGGTTAAAAATAAGTTTCCGTTAATTGTTTTATCTGGCGGTAATTCCATCTGGCGGTAGTCCCATGTGGCGGTAGTCCCAGTGTTGAACGATCGACACGTGGTCCGGGGCACCTATGGTAGCTCACACTTCCGGTTACCGCCATAAGGGGGGGGGGCAAGGCGGGGTCGTCTTTCCAAATCACGAAGAATACATTTCTTTATTCCCAGGTCACGATGAATTAAAAGGAGAAGTCCCGGTATACAATGGAAGAGGCGGATACATGATATAAATTGGCCATTTCACACTTCACGGTTATTTAATTTTAATATTCCCAGTTAATGAAAAGCCCATTCCCGAGGGATGGAAATACCCCTTGCGAGTGGTCCGGTCAGGCTCAAGAAATGGCACATCTACACTTAAACGATATTTAATCCTGTGTCGAATATCAGACAAATTGGATAAGGGGTTCATATTAGACCTCATATTAAACAACGCATATGGTTTTGAATATGTACCACAAGAATAAGCACTCGCAGGTCCGCCCAGTGGCTCTCGGGCTTTATCTGCCTGGCCAGAGAGTCCGTGCCGTCGGCTTGACTCCCCATGTCCCAGGCCACAAAGCCGCCGTAGATACTTCTACAAGCACTTCCGGAGCCCAGCCTGGGGAGAGAACATCGAAACCTCATGAGACCTAAGCTCAACATGTTGTCTGTGTTTGTGAGCATTATATATGAGCAAATGTGTATAAGTTTTCCATTTTGTGGGGCAAACTGAAGTAAGAAGGGTTCCCTTGGCTTCTCCATTCCATTCACTCTATGGTGATATTAGAGCAATAATGCATGATAGTGGTTGATTTCTTACCTAGCTATGTTGGATATTTCACCCTGAACACCAAAAAGCTTAGCAAGGGAATATACTGAAAATAACAAAACAAAAATATTATAAAATACTGAAAAGAAATATGAAACACGGCATAGAGATGTCTTAAATGAGACTATTCAAGGTTTAAATTTAAACGACTTAGATGTTTAAAAAAGTTTAATTATAGTTACCCAGACAGGCATATCCTGCAGCCGAGGAAGCCAGTCCAGCGGCGGTGGGGAAGTTGTTCTCAGAACAAATATGAATGTTGCTGCTTAACAAGCTGCACGTTGGCTCGTCTTCCTCCGCTTTCCTTTTGCTTGCTCTCCTGCGAACTAATTGGGAGATGACACAGCATTACGGGTCAGTACTAATGTCATTATGATGTTACACGGAAGAGTCAAAACTTCAAAGGTACGAACACCGATCACAGCTAACCATTGTAACATACGACTAAGAATATACAGCCACGACATCACGATATACTCTTTTGATGTTTCAAAGCTAATTAATTCTGATATAAACATCTAATAAATTGCAGAATAATTAAGGTGTACTTACTTTCTCTTAAGACGCGTTGAAATCGGACATTTAGTGACTGTTCCCTGCAAAGAGAATCTCATGTTATAACTTATAATATTGGCAATAATAACAGGGGACTTTAATTTCAGTCTTTATAACATATTCAATGCCTTCATAGGCATGGTTTTGTCACGGCCCCTCAAGAAAATTCAACGCCATCATGGGCTTGGTATGGGCCTACATGTTGTATGGTGATCATTATCAACATAAACACGGTTTTGTCTTCGCCTACATGGCAAATTTCATTGGCGACTAAAATACAGTCCTCTCCCAAAGAAGCATGGTTTTCACCACATCTTTGCTATCATGCTTCTCGCATCAACCTGCATGCCAATGATGATGGCAACGGTGTGTCATATTTTTGATATATATTTTGTGATGATGAAATCAGGCAATAGTAAACATATGGGCATGTAAATTGTTTTTATTTGTTTAAGTCATTTATTTTACTATGTTTCCAACAAACACATACACATTTAAATAGCCACCTCAATGCCATGAATTAGATCATTATGATCATTATTTTTGTTGCAAAGAAATGTTTTCCATTGAATAATCAATGTTTGTGAATTAGAACAATAAAGAAATAGAAAAAAATGGGACTCATAACATTATAGATATATATAGCAACTGTCAAATAAAGGATGTATGCCAACTTTGGAATTTAATTGGTTCTATTTGTAATTGTACCACAGAGTGAAGTATCAGGTAATTAACATATATTAAGCATAATATATACTTTCATAGATTAATTAGATTAATGCCCAAGTATACTTACTCTCCATTGAGCCATATTCGGTCCCTTGTAAATTTGGTACTTGCTGCTACTGTTGTTTTAGACCGCAGCTGCAGATGAAAGATTTAAGCATTGTGACTAAAAATACCAGAGTGAACATCCATACATTCACTATTTGACTTATAAAATTGCTTAACAGTTATTTAATTTAGGTTTATAGGTTTAATATATAAAATAAATACAGACAGAGTATATATTAAACTAAAATTAATATAGAATTATTACCTACTATCCATAATTAAATTTAACTTCTGAATAGGTATAAATTGCTGATAAAGGATTTAATTGATCAGGAGGGTACTGTATGTAGTCATCCTTGAGTGAGGTGGGGAGTGAGGATAACTTGGAGCAATCAACACTGGCCTCGATCTACGGATGTAAAGCTTCCACACATTCAAATACCACTCAGAAATTAACTTTACCAAGTGAAGCATGAAAGCTTGGATATAGTACCAACACCACAAAATCTGTAGTTTCCACTGAGATTGTTGAAAAATACTCACATGGCTTTGATCAAGTGTGACACTAATTGAGGAATTCACTGGCAAAATATTTTCTTCATCTCTTTTGCCCCCTGTAAAAGACAAACAAATACCTAACATTATTTGTCATCAACACATGTTATAATTACCAGTAATTTATCAAGTTTTAATCTTATCTAAAAACTTAGAGGTAATGCCGATAAAGCCCTGTGCGATCGACTATTTCGGATCACCCCGCCCACTGTCACTTGTTTACGAAAAATGTACTGGCCACCCAGTACATTTTGGTGCCCGTCACATTGTACAGACAGTTTTGCTGTGTTATTGGCTATTATAACTTAAAGCATATTTCATTCAGCGCCAGACTTGGTACTTGCAGTATTTGATCACGGCAATGTTCACGGGAGCAGTGCATGTCACACGTTCCATTGTGTTTGCGCGAAACCTGTCAAAGAGCAGTCGATGGTAACGGTCCGCCCGGTCCGCTCCTCAGAAGCCACTGGTAAGGGACACGTCATTTCAACACAGGGGGAGCAAAAGCTAGGCGAAATGCACCTTGCGCATGCCAGTCGGGGGGATGGGCCTATAATCAGATAATGTCGTTATATAGTTATATTATTTATAGCGAGCAATCATCGAAGGAAAAGCAGAGATGCAATTTGGGAGTAATGCCAAAGATTCGAGACATAGGGGTGGGGGGGGGGGGGGGTCGTGAAATGTATTCTTACCTTGTTTTTCGTGAGTGATGATGGGTTTACTGACGCGGTACGTCAAGCCTCAGACAGCTAGTATATAGGACTTGTGCTGAGGTATACCATACCTGAATCCATGTCATTCCTTAATCACAGGAGCCTCAATCGCGGGTGTGTGGGGCAGAGGGCTGGGGCGGTTACACTTATATGTCATATAACTATCTCTACTGATCTTTATATGACATATGAGTTATATAGCCGCGCCCCCCCCCCCCCACCCACCAACCCCCTCCACCCCCCCCCCCCCCCCCCGCCACGTACCACCCGCGATTGAGGCTTCTATAGGTTGTGCCTTAATTCATCCTTCCGACGATGCAGATTGGAGGTGGATCGAGGATTTAGCAGGGCGCCCAATTTCAATCAATACAGTATCATTTGCCCCCCATGTGTACTCTCCCGTAATTGCTATATTCGGAGAATACAAATATGTCCCCCCTCCCCACCCCCACGGCACCTTCGCTCACCTTCTCTCGCCACTACTATATTAAGCTAGCTCATGCATCACGGGGCACTCAAGAATCCGCACAACCAGATTTGTATAATATAAGTTAGCACCCGGTCCCAGATTTTAGACAAAAGATGACATTTTCCCTGGCTTGGCGAATTTGGTATCCGCTTGGCGTTGTTGGCATTCTAAAACATGTGTCATGAACATGTGAACAGGATGGAACAAACGGAGTGTGATTTCTCGGCCTAATTTTACCAGAGCTGGCCTAAAGTTTTAGTGCGAGCCTGTGAGGGATGAATTAAAGTGGCTTGTCGTAAGGACTAATCCTAAATAGATAACAGACCCAATGTAAAACCACACCAAGGGCCTCTGTAACCGCCAGTGGATTAATACGCAAACACTTAGACTTAGATGTTTTGCTACCCCACCCCCTCCGCGGCCCCCATTCCCCACCTCAGCCCTTGAAAATCCTGTATACGGCAATTGCCCCTCTGAAAGATCCATAGAAAATGACTGGTGTGAATCCAAACCTGAAATCGCACCATGTGTTACACACAGTTTCATTGGTCAACTTGGATTAGCTGACAAACTTGGAACGCCACCTAGCGAATGAAGGTGTTTGTGGCCATCAAAACAAACATGGCTGCGCCCTGGAAGGTCATGTGCGCATGTCGTCTGCAAACATTCTCGAAGAGCCAAACTATCTTCGCATATATCCGAAAGACAACCATAAGGGTATAAGCTATGTTTCAACATAGTTGTGCACGATAGTTAAGATTTCCGTTTCCAAGACGTTTACAGTGTATTTTCACTTGGTTGTAGTGGGCGATAATTGGTGAATAATGTAACCTGCGATGATAAGCACAGACAGTTGAGGGTGTCAGATTTTTAATGATGAATCTGGTGTTATTGACAGACATAATGTGCATCTATAAAAAATGAGTTTAGAAATCTATCTATAGGCTAAGACACAAGCCCAATCCTGTCAAGTATCTAGCCCCAACAACAATGTGGCAACCAGGTTAGATTACTATTACTAGTATTAGTAAACTATTAGCCAGAATATTTTTGTTCGTGTACACTCATAACATTAACAGTCATAGCACCAGCTGATGAGGTTGTCACATTTTGAAGTCACAATTTATAATTCAAAAAATATCAGCCATTTTCATTGTCATATAAAATTGTGAGCGCTATTATTTTCTTTTATAGTCGTAATAAAAACTCTCCGGACAATGAAATTTCCCGTTTACAAGAAAATATTCACTGATTCGAAGAGAAAAATACTTTCTGTGTGAACTTCAAATCAGGGCCTAATAACTGTATGTCACCTCACATTTCCTGAGACACTTGCAAATAAACTATAAGCAAATGTTGCTTTGCTGCAATTTGCCAAATCAGTATTGTGCTGCATAAAATGTGCCAGATAAGTTTGCTGTTTTCTCATTGGTTGAAATAGACATCATGATTATGCTGCTAATAGCAGAGGAATTGTATCAGTTTTAGTGATTTTATGAAACCAAGTAATAGATTTAGACAATAATAGATATTAGACAACATTTTTGCAATATACATAAATCTTACCAAGTAAAGAATGATTACCAGTTCATACACTACGTACGTACTTGACTTTCACCTGAACTGGGGCCTTGGTACTCCTGATCTGTGGAGAAAAACTTGAGTTATTTATAATTTGAAGGCCAGATGGAGACATCCTACACCTAATTAAAGTCTACTTAATATGGGTACCAATTTTCTTATTGAGATTCATGGTGGAAAGTACCAATAGATCTAGTAGATCCTTTCTTCAGTGATATGGGTATTTAGTATTTAGTGATATAAATATATTGCTTTCCATCCATGATAACAGCCTATTGAGCAAAACTGACCAATTATTTATATTTGACATTCCATATTTCAGTTTGGGTCTATATTTCTCAACCATGATGACCTCTAAAAATGTTACCGCAAGCTAATTGAAATTTCATAGACATTTAAAATTTTACGTAAAGGTTTTTTATTGATACACTATACAGGTAATCTCTTATTTAAGCATTGAGTATTATTTTATTTATATGTCCTGATGACTTTCAATAATATTCATTCAAAGCCAGATCCCTACATTGTAGGCATAGACTTGTATAGTTATTTCCTGTCATATCTTTTCATTTTCTTGTTGTGTTTCAGCACTGTAGTTCAGACCTTGTGGTGAACCATAATGTTGGTCTGGACCCAGAAGTTCAAAGGAGGTTGGAAGCTGGTGATTTCAAGCACAAAAAACATCCAGGGATTTGTCAAGTGAAACCTGTCAGGCTGCCTGAGAGACTACTGAATGCCATTGAGTTGTTAATGGAAAGTAAGTACCGGTAACCAAGGTAGCTTCAGTATTAAACATTCATTTGAAGGATACTGATGGTGTCTCCCACTGGCATATGTAACACATATTATACCACAACAGAGGTAATAAAAGTGAATGGAGAAACTTGCATTGTAAAACGCTAGCCTATATATTTGACGCTGTTGCAAATACATGGAACTTTCCTGCCTAAAAAACACAGATCTAGCTTAACATGATGTACTAACTGTTACTCTTCATAGTTTGGATGATACATGTACCTCTACTATATTTCTGTAGCTTGTGTGTCCACATATTGTATATATGACTTTAGTCATACTCTCCTGTGGTAAACTGAAGGATCTAAATAGCCTGTACTGGCCAGCCCTGCTATCTACCACGCTTTATCTGACAACTATGATTGATGGCTTGTGCTGTGAATGTTATGGCTAGTCTTCAACGAACAGTTGGCCAATGATACACTGTTTAAGGAAAACTGGCAATTATTGTGCCTTTCAGAATATCCAACAGTTAATCTCGACAAACAGTCAAGAATATTTTCTCGACAACTGTCCAAGCGACAACTTCCACCGGAGACAGATCAGCTGAAAACGAGGGCGATCGATCTTGAGAACAGAGTGATCGCGACAGGTATTTTGTGTCCTGTTGGAATTTAACACGATACTCGACACCTCAAGATAGCATAACACACAGATGTGCAGGAGACTTCAATCGTCGAGCAGATTTTTAATGTCCTTTCCCTTTCCGTAATTGATCACGCCAGGAAGATTCAAATGTCTGTCTCTGGTGTTCCTTTTGCCAATGATTGTACTGATTACTATTACTCAGTAATGCTATGCCCAGAAGTGGTTTAAACATCCTGAATAAACAACCAACTACTAAGTAATACAATGTGGATAATATATGTAATACCACAGCTATATTTGTACTAAAGTTTTTCTATTGTCAATTTCATTCAGTACAAGAACGAGACATACCTGTAATTCATATAGTTTAATTGATTTGTGTTTCTCACTTCGTTTTCAGAGGGCATTGACTTCGACACGCTCGACAGTGACGATCGCATCATTGCAGAGACCAAGGTCAAGAAAGAAGTGCTAAAGAAACTCAAGAGCGAGTTTTATCACTGGGAAGCCATCAAGTAAGATCATTGGAACGTTAATATGATCAGATTTTATCATTTATTTCATCTTGACCGTGTTTTTTGCAAAAAATAATTAATTTGCAGTAATACGTATCAAATAGACCTTTTTCTAACAGTAATTTTCAATCCCAATCCTGGATTAAATCAAAGGCTTTACTTCCTTATTGCCGTTTGCATTGTTTCTAGTTATTTATGCATATATTTCAGGTATGACGCATTTAAGAGCTTCCTGTATTTACAAGGGAGACTAGTATTGGAGTACAGCATCTTACACAGAATATTATCGGAGGTAATTCATCTAATATACATTAAAGTTGCTATTACGGTTATGCCTTGGGATGAGCGCGGGGCTATGTTGGAACGGCCTTAGACGCGAACTGGGGTAAACGTGGAAATTTTTTTCTCCAGAATTTCCGCGTTTTGACAGGTGTTCGTAGGCAATACTGCTTTGCTTGTGTTTACAGCAAGTGGTGGATGGCAGTCAACTCTGACTTCAGTTGTGTCGTACTTTAATTGTAATGACGTGTGTTTCTGTGCCGTTGCGGGCTTGGTGCTTGTGGACGGCTCCTCATTCTACAGGCCTGTTCAGCCAGCCAAGCCAGGCGTAACACGAACGGAATCTCCAACTCATCTCTAATGTGGTCGTTAATTACATTATGGATTCCGCTAATATCATTTGATCTTTTCATTCGTTCATGGACAAGTCATTGTCATGGTATTCTCAGGTTAAGAGCTTTGTATCTGAAGTCGAAGAGATATTTGTTGTTGTATAACGTGTGTTTGTCTTGTAGATCGCACAGAAAGACACTGAATTTCAGCCTAAAACATTATTTGACTTTGGATCCGGAGTCGGCTCGACGACTTGGTATGTTGGACAATTTGGTGCCACATTTTCAGAACGAAGTTGTTTAATTATGACAGATCTACATATGAGATATGTGTTTGATGGCAAATTTGTATTCACTAAACTGCAAAACATACATAAATGTCGCGAACTCAATTTTGGTTGCATCTCCAATTCATCTCCAATAGCACAATTATGCACAGTACATTGCGTGAATAATATGGATGGGCCTTTTATGCCTCCTATGTACAGTCTGAACACATGGGCCAAGGAAGCCTTGGGACAGTGAAGCTTATAACATGGCTCCAAAGGCTGCCTTTTAACCGCATACAATGCACATACGCTTAACGGCGTTTGTCAAGTCATGACCAAAACTAAATTAGTGCTCGTACTGCGCTGGTGAATAACTTGCAGGAAAACATAAGCGCATATGTCCTTGATGAAACAACTACGGCAGTTGAGCAGAAATGCATATGTGAAAAAAACAATATGTCCTGGGATGCAGCATGGATAGACCTGTGAATATATGTAAATCTGCATGATGGACGCTGTCGCCCGCGTTTTGTTGTTGGGTTGTCAGTGGCTTTTTCGAGAGACATTGAGAATCCCAGTTGGACGCCTCTGTGGCGGTTGCCATGGGGACAGGTGAGCGTAATCGAAATTTTACCAATTTGTGTTGCAGGTGTGCTAACAATATTTGGCAGAACGCTCTGGCTGAACATTACTGTGTGGATAGCTCAGGCGACATGAATACCTTGTCACGGTTGTTATTACAAGGTAACAGCGTTTCTCATTATATAGATTGCATTTCTCTTTTTAAATAGAGTAACATTTTGTAAAAGTATTCACGGTATATCACTACCTTACAACGCGGTCCAGTGCGCTGGCAATGGTGCTTTTTGAGCTGTATGATGGTATGGTTCACGCGCCCAAAAGGATGGTGCCCTGCCATGTGTAAATTATATACTCCTGGTAATAAACACCATTTGTTATAGAAGTTATATTTTAATCACAGAGGTAGGGTCATATAACTGACACACACAATAGTGTAAGTACAGACTATTTACAAAGGAATATCAAGATCATACAGGCGTGACCAAAGGAAACTTTAAGCAATTTATCTGCTAATAAACATTTATGGTACGTGGTTTTGCGAACGTTCATCAAATAAAGCTTACAATTTATGACAACAATAAAAGTGGTGCCTTTCGTTTGCACTGAGTACAATCTGCGGCGTACTCTCTCTTTCTCGGTTTTCTTTGTGGAGTATTTACCCCGTTACGCTGCGTGGATCGACCACGTGGTCTAACTAGCAATCCTGTCCTTTCATATCCCGCTCCAGATGCGCAGGATGAGAAGGACATGTGTTTTGAGGGTGTGTACTTCAGACAGTTCTTTCCGCCGTCTCATAAGGTAAGTTTTACTATTTGGTATGAAATCAATAGAGCCGAGGCCATTGATATGATATCTCATTACAAACCTCTTCCAGGCTCCTTTGTTATTGCGTAGCGCTGGCCACCATGATTGCACTTCACTGCTTGTGATTGCAGGCTTTCTGGGAGAGGGGGAAGTCACTGTGTTAGGGGGTTATTCATGCTGTGTATCAGGTGTGGAAGAGAAACACCTTGGTTGCTAAGCAATGAGCTGCACTTTGGTCTCCATTGTGCCGAGTCTGTCGGCCGATGAGTTGTTTATAAACCGCGAAAGTAAACTAGCCTTAAATCACGGAATGAATGGAAGCATTTGTTTAATTTATTTAACCAAACATCGTATCGCAATATGTGCATCAGGCAGTTCAGAAGTAAGCTTTCTATCGTTTCTCAGCGTCTTTTTGATCTCCTCACCTGAGAAGCCTTCAAAGTCCACCTCATCGTCTTCACTGTCTGTAGCAACGCGAGCATCCAGTGACTGCTCGTTGTGCCTCATAACGTCATCACAGTAATACACTTTAAAAGAACCCATGATGTACATGCGTTGTTTGCATTTAAACATTAAGCGTGAATTATATTAACGACTGGATGTCACTCAGAATTAGATAAATAGTTTACAATGGTTGAATGGAGTTTCATGGAGGCATTAATTTATTAAGTTGCATTTATAGATGATGGTTGATGTAATCACTAAAAAAAGGAAAATGCGACTGTTGTATTTTCCGTAGAACAAATATGATCTGGTGGTGAGCGCGTTCTCACTGATGGAGATGCCCAGTAGAGCTGAACGACTCAAAATGATACTGGCGTTGTGGCGAAAAACAGACAAATATCTGGTAATTACTTCACCGCCCGCATATTCGTTGTAAAATGTTTAACTCTTAGCATATCGGAAGATAATTTTGAATTGTTAACAAAGTAAAGGAAGCTCGATTTTCTGTATTCTGCCGGACAATGTGTCCTTGCTGTAAATAAATATTCTCAGTTATGTTGGTGACTGCAACATATAGTTCACGGCTAGAATGTCACTCACTGTCATCATGTCGTGGGATGACAAATGTTTTAAAAAATGGTTTTCTTTCTCCAGGTAATTGTCGAGAACGGGACGAACGCAGGGTTTCAAATCATAAACGAAGCAAGAGATTTGGTTCTAAAGGCAAGTCAATCAGCCACTTTATCTCCCTTATAAAAAAAGATAAAAAAAATAACTATATCATTTGGCGTGTGAGCTGCAATCCGCTAGATTTATTATGCAGTAAACATGAAGGAACTATATCTCGTGCGGTAACCACTACTGTTATCCCTCCTTGCAGATACAGGAGGAGAAACCTGAGCTGAAGGACGTGGACGACTTACATGGTCACGTGTTCGCACCAGTAAGACCGACACGTGTCCCTGGGCCTCTCACCCCGCCCAACCCCACTGTCCACAATTACCAGGCATCTGCCCACCACCACCCACCCCTCCCACCACCCTGTCCACATTCAACAGGCATCTGCCCACAACCACCCACCCCTCCCACCCCCCTGTCCACATTCAACAGGCATCTGCCCACCAACACCCACCCCTCCCACCTCTCCCACCCCCTGTCCACAATCAACAGGCATCTTCCCACCCCTCCCACTCCTCCCCACCCCCTGTCCACAATCAACAGGCATCTACCCACAACCACCCACCCCTCCCACCCCACTGTCCACAATCTAGTCATCTACGCACCACCACCCACCCCTCCCACCCACCTGTCCACAATCAACAGGCATCTACCCACAACCACCCACCCCTCGTACCCCTTGTCCGCAATCAACGGTCATCTACCCACAACCACCCACCCCTCCCACCCCCTGTCCACAATCAACAGGCATCTACCCACCACCACCCACCCCTCCCACCCCCCTGTGCACAATCAACAGGCATCTACCCACCACCACCCACCCCTCCTACCCCCCTGTCCACAATCAACAGGCTTCTACCCCCCACCACCCACCCCTCCCACCCCCCTGTCCACAATCAACAGGCATCTGCCCACGACCACCCACCCCTCCCACCCCCCTGTCCACAGTCAACAGGCATCTACCCACCACCATCCACCTATCCCACCCCCTGTCCACAATCAACAGGCATCTACCCACCACCACCCACCCCTCCCACCCCCTGTCCACAATCAACAGGCATCTACCCACCACCACCCACCCCTCCCACCCCCTGTCCACAATCAACAGGCATCTACCCACCACCACCCACCCCTCCCACCCCTGTCCACAATCAACAGGCATCTACCCACCACCACCCACCCCTCCCACCCCCCTGTCCACAATCAACAGGCATCTACCCATCACCACCCACCCCTCCCACCCCCCTGTCCACAATCAACAGGCATCTACCCACCAGCACCCACCTCTCCCACCCCCTGTCAACAGGCATTTACCCACCACCTCTCACCCCTTCCACCCCCCCTGCCACAATCAACAGGCATCCACCCACCACCACCCACCCCTCCCACCCCCTGTCCACAATCAACAGGCATCTACCCACCACCACCCACCCCTCCCACCCCCTGTCCACAATCAACAGGCATCTACCCACCACCACCCACCCCTCCCACCCCCCTGTCCACAATCAACAGGCATCTACCCACCACCACCCACCCCTCCCACCCCCTGTCCACAATCAACAGGCATCTACCCACCACCACCCACCCCTCCCACCCCCCTGTCCACAATCAACAGGCATCTACCCATCACCACCCACCCCTCCCACCCCCTGTCCACAATCAACAGGCATCTACCCACAACCACCCACCCCTCCCACCCCACTGTCCACAATCTAGTCATCTACGCACCACCACCCACCCCTCCCACCCACCTGTCCACAATCAACAGGCATCTACCCACAACCACCCACCCCTCGTACCCCTTGTCCGCAATCAACGGTCATCTACCCACAACCACCCACCCCTCCCACCCCCTGTCCACAATCAACAGGCATCTACCCACCACCACCCACCCCTCCCACCCCCCTGTGCACAATCAACAGGCATCTACCCACCACCACCCACCCCTCCTACCCCCCTGTCCACAATCAACAGGCTTCTACCCCCCACCACCCACCCCTCCCACCCCCCTGTCCACAATCAACAGGCATCTGCCCACGACCACCCACCCCTCCCACCCCCCTGTCCACAGTCAACAGGCATCTACCCACCACCATCCACCTATCCCACCCCCTGTCCACAATCAACAGGCATCTACCCACCACCACCCACCCCTCCCACCCCCCTGTCCACAATTAACAGGCATCTACCCACCACCACCCACCCCTCCCACCCCCTGTCCACAATCAACAGGCATCTACCCACCACCACCCACCCCTCCCACCCCCTGTCCACAATCAACAGGCATCTACCCACCACCACCCACCCCTCCCACCCCCTGTCCACAATCAACAGGCATCTACCCA
The DNA here is from genome assembly GCA_964019135.1 of Arenicola marina. Classification (NCBI taxonomy): domain Eukaryota; kingdom Metazoa; phylum Annelida; class Polychaeta; family Arenicolidae; genus Arenicola; species Arenicola marina. The sequence continues at coordinate 3,240,039 of OZ025257.1, read as the reverse complement.
CCACCACCCACCCCTCCCACCCCCTGTCCACAATCAACAGGCATCTACCCACCACCACCCACCGCTCCCACCCCCCTGTCCATAATCAACAGGCATCTACCCACCACCACCCACCCCTCCCACCCCCCTGTCCACAATCAACAGGCATCTACCCACCACCACCTACCCCTCCCACCCCCTGTCCACAATCAACAGGCATCTACCCACCACCACCCACCCCTCCCACCCCCTGTCAACAGGCATTTACCCACCACCTCTCACCCCTTCCACCCCCCCTCTCCACAATCAACAGGCATCCACCCACCACCACCCACCCCTCCCACCCCCTGTCCACAATCAACAGGCATCTACCCACCACCACCCACCCCTCCCACCCCCCTGTCCACAATCAACAGGCATCTACCCACCACCACCTACCCCTCCCACCCCCTGTCCACAATCAACAGGCATCTACCCACCACCACCCACCCCTCCCACCCCCCTGTGCACAATCAACAGGCATCTACCCACCACCACCCACCCCTCCCACCCCCCTGTGCACAATCAACAGGCATCTACCCACCACCATCCACCCCTCCCACCCCCCTGTCCACAATCAACAGGCATCTACCCATCACCACCCACCCCTCCCACCCCCTGTCCACAATCAACAGGCATCTACCCACCACCATCCACCTCTCCCACCCCCCTGTCCACAATCAACAGGCATCTACCCACCACCACCCACCCCTCCCACCCCCCTGTCCACAATCAACAGGCATCTACCCACCACCATCCACCCCTCCCACCCCCCTGTCCACAATCAACAGGCATCTACCCACCACCACCCACCCCTCCCACCCCCCTGTCCACAATCAACAGGCATCTACCCCCCACCACCCACCCCTCCCACCCCCCTGTCCACAATCAACAGGCATCTACCTACCACCACCCACCCCTCCCACCCCCTGTCCACAATCAACAGGCATCTACCCACCACCACCCACCCCTCCCATCCCCCTGTCCGCAATCAACAGGCATCTACCCACCACCACCCACCCCTCCCACCCCCTGTCAACAATCAACAGGCATCTACCCCCCACCACCCACCCCTCCCACCCCCCTGTCCACAATCAACAGGCATCTACCCACCACCACCCACCCCTCCCACCCCCCTGTCCACAATCAACAGGCATCTACCCACCACCACCCACCCCTCCCACCCCCTGTCCACAATCAACAGGCATCTACCCACCACCACCCACCCCTCCCACCCCCCTGTCCACAATCAACAGGCATCTACCCATCACCACCCACCCCTCCCACCCCCTGTCCACAATCAACAGGCATCTACCCACAACCACCCACCCCTCCCACCCCACTGTCCACAATCTAGTCATCTACGCACCACCACCCACCCCTCCCACCCACCTGTCCACAATCAACAGGCATCTACCCACAACCACCCACCCCTCGTACCCCTTGTCCGCAATCAACGGTCATCTACCCACAACCACCCACCCCTCCCACCCCCTGTCCACAATCAACAGGCATCTACCCACCACCACCCACCCCTCCCACCCCCCTGTGCACAATCAACAGGCATCTACCCACCACCACCCACCCCTCCTACCCCCCTGTCCACAATCAACAGGCTTCTACCCCCCACCACCCACCCCTCCCACCCCCCTGTCCACAATCAACAGGCATCTGCCCACGACCACCCACCCCTCCCACCCCCCTGTCCACAGTCAACAGGCATCTACCCACCACCATCCACCTATCCCACCCCCTGTCCACAATCAACAGGCATCTACCCACCACCACCCACCCCTCCCACCCCCCTGTCCACAATTAACAGGCATCTACCCACCACCACCCACCCCTCCCACCCCCCTGTCCACAGTCAACAGGCATCTACCCACCACCATCCACCTATCCCACCCCCTGTCCACAATCAACAGGCATCTACCCACCACCACCCACCCCTCCCACCCCCCTGTCCACAATTAACAGGCATCTACCCACCACCACCCAC